>JACDJE010000405.1:92583-264978 GCA_016647715.1 Pavo muticus
GGTATAATAAGCTTGGGGAAGTTCTGGTAAAACACTTTCCGTGGTTCTTTTAAGTCAGCTGAGAGTTGAAATAGAGGATGCGTAGAATGACTCCAAGTTCCATCTAGTGGTTCCCATTCTAGTTTATATGCCTACGGTGCTGCTCACGCAGTAAGAAAAACAAACAAAAAAACCTTAATGCTGCGTATTTTAGTGTATGATTCAGATGCCATATATAGCATTCAGATACTTTTGTTGTAACATTTATTTCCCTCATACTTGTTAATTTTTATACAGCATTGATGTGGTTTGAGCATCTTTGACTTCACCTTTGATGCACCTCTCCTTGTGGTAGCTGTGCAATTAGTGAACATTGTATAGGTAGCTTGTTCTACTTCAGTAGTATTTATAATTCATCTGTTACCTTCTGAGTACATGACGAACAAAACTGTTATTCTAGTATGTATTTCTAATATTTGGCATACTGTAAATAGACCTTTGAAATTAGGTGGGACTGTTATGGTTAGTAAAGTTAAATGTAGGTAAATTCATGGCGAATTAAATCTGAAGTCTTGATGGGGAAGTACGAAACTGAGGGCAACTACCTTGATTTCTGTAAATAAAGGTTTTTGTATCAGAAAATGTTCATACCATTTATTATTCTAAATGGATGTATTTTCATTCTGTTTTGTTTTTGAAAGATAATATGGAGGCTCTAGTTCAGTACCAGTGTACATTATACTTAAGCAATTAAAAGAAAACTAAGCATATCAGTTTTGGGAATTTCACTGTGGATTAAGAGATTTTTAGAACCTCCAGTAGCTACAAGTAACTCAAAGCCACAAAGATGATCAGAGGGCTGGAGCACCTCCCCTGTGAAGACAGGCTGAGGGAGCTGGGCTTGTTCAGCCTGGAGAAAAGAAGGCTGCGGGGTGAGCTCATTGCAGCCTTTCAGTACCTAAAGGGAGCCTATAAACAGGAGGGGAGTCAACTCTTTGAAAGGGTAGATAACGGCAGGACATGGGGAAATGGTTTCAAGTTGAGGGAGGGAGGATTTAGGTTGGATGTCAGGGGGAAGTTCTTTACTATGAGAGTGGTAAGGAGCTGGAACAGGCTGCCCAGAGAGGTTGTGGATGCCCCGTCCATCCTTGGAGGTGTTCAAGGCCAGGTTGGATGGGGCCCTGGGCAGCCTGGTCTAGTATTAAATGGGGAGGTTGGTGGCCCTTCCTGTGTCAGGGGGGTTGGAGCTTCATGATCCTTGAGGTTCCTTCCAACCCGGGCCACTCTGTGATTCTGTGATTCACTGTCTTGGTTCTGCTTAGCAGCCGTGTCTGCCGATTTTTGTCAAAGTCTAAAATGTATCTGGTGTTTACCTTTTTGACCCAGAGTGATATATTTGAAGGGATGAGGTCTAAAAGGGATTTATATGTGCAAATATATGTATGTTTTTAATTACTTATTTATTCAAAAGGTCATCTTCATTGCATTCTCCTTTGCCAAAGTCATTCCGTGATCTTGTAATGGAGGAAGAAAAATATATGAGTGCAAATAATTTACCTGGTACTGCTGTCAAGAGAGCTGGATATAAAGGAGCTGAGGATTCACCAGTCCAAAGCACCACAAGGTAGGAGAGCAGTCTTTTCCTAATTGTGAATAACAACTCGTATGCCAGAATGATAGTAACCCATTTAAATTTCTGCTGGAATTTGAAAGGATGAAATTGCCTTTTTTTTTCTTTTTAAATCTTTAAAGTATTCTTCTAGTGGTGTTTTAATATTAATAGGATTTCATGAATGGAATACTATTACATATAGGAAATGAGGTAGACTTAAGGAATATAATGCCACTGCTAATATTATGTTTATAGTTTGAAGTATTTGTATATGTGGGCATACTTACATATACACACATGAACACAGACACTTCAGACTACTAACAGAATGCTTGTGTATCTATGGTATATATACATATGTATATAAATAGAAAACATCTAATTTCTGTAGAAGTTAAAAAAATATCTTCTAGGATTCAGATACGGCATGCATGAAACAGAGTTTTGCTTAAGAGTATTTTTCTGTAACCAGCCGGTGATTAAAATCCATTTATACAAACACAGAGCAGTCCCTAATCTGAGTTGTCTTACAAGCTGATTCATTCCATGAAAAATTGCACCTAAACAATCCAAAAGGCTTACTGAAATATCGATGTATCATTTATGTTTGTGTATTATAATTAGTGGGATACTATAATTCTAAGGACAAAAATGACCTGTTTTGAGGTCTGTGTAAATTACTGTATTGTAAATAGACGCACGTTGTTCTTCGGTTGAATTGTTTTGTCCCTGCATTCTGCTATCTCCCATAAAATCTGTGTTTTGGGATTAAAATTACTATATAAGCTGAGAGGAAAGAAATCTCAGCCTAATTTCTGAAAGTATTTATGACCAAGTTGTCATCCACCTGCATCTCTTTGCTCTATCATCAGGAATTTTAAACACAAGGCATTTAAAATATATTTAAGAAACAGAGGGCTTGAAAATCTTACTGACTTTCCTACCTGCCATCTAGAAGCCGCAAAGTCTGGCTGCTCTACCATACTGGAGGAGTCAGGTGGCAGCAAGGCTAGCAGGGCACACCCCCACTGTGCCAGAGTGAGGTGAGCATGGCAGGCTCTCTGCTGGTGACCAGCATGAGCCACAGTCAGTGACTACAGACAAATCTGTAAGGGTGAGAGAGGGATGAGATCAGATCTAGAAGTCAGGGTTAGAATCAGCGAGGAGGGGCAGTCCCCCTGCGCCTTCTCATAGCTCTTTATTACAAATTAACTTGACAACAGCTTGACTAAAGAGAGAAGAGTTTGCAGAGCCTTTTGGTGCATGGAGGTCCCAGGTACACATTACAACTCTCTCCTTTTTTTATTTTTTAAAGAACCTCTGTTCTGTCCCACTCAAAAAATTGGCTGTGCAAGAAGGAAAAGACAGTTCTGCTGGGCCTCCTTCTTGGTTGCTCAATTGTATAGAAAGTGATGATACTCTATAATGGAAGTAGTATGTGCCATATTGGTAGTTAAAGAGCAAGAATGAGTGGAGAAATAAAAAGAAATATGTGTGGGGAAAGGTGTTAGAGGAGAGAAGAGGGATTTGGAAAATGTGACAGAAGTATCCTTCAGAAACAGAAATAAAGCTGAGGCAACTGTGGTGAGTGGAGATGCACTTGCACAAATGTGCAGAAGTAATAGGTATTATTAATTTAGTTTCTAGCAGAATAGCAAAACTTTTGATCACATGAGAGAGAGTGTGGGCTGGTGATAAGGGAGCATGCACTGGATGCTCTTACTAGTTTTGTCACGTGGTCTCTGATCTCCATAAAGTCACTTAATTTCCTTTTGCTTTGCTCTGTCTAGTCTGTTCAGTCTGGCCTGTCTGCAGGCTCTAAACTGGATTCTTTGAGCTGAATCCAGGCATAATATGTTAGCTGCCTGAAAATGATATATTAAACCAGTAGGAGGCTAGATGACTAGATTGTCTATCATCTGTCAGAAAAACAGGCACTTCCAGAGCTATTTCAGGTTGTTTTGAATTGTCTCTAAAGATGCTTATTTCTTTCTGTTAGGTATAAAGAACTGAGGTTCATCCATCTGGAGTTAGGATTAAGGTTTCTACTTTGAGCTAGTTTTATTCTTTGACTGACAGCTTCTGTCACAGCAAGCTCTGACTTTTGCCAGCAGCCTTCAAGAGCTGTTTCAGTAAAGATTCATTATCCACACCCTTTCCTCTTCCTTTTTAAGGAAAGGAAATTAGATGTTTGTAAAGCATAAGCAATCCTTGTCTCTGAATGTCAGGCCTACTGATGGGACACTGAAGAAATTTGCACAACTACTGTGTCAGCTTTCTTTTTTTTTTTTTCCTTTTGGGTAAAATGTGAAGTAATTAAACTTTATTTTTTTTTACGTTGGAAGGAGTGTATAAACATGCTTCCATACATTGTCATCTTCCAGTTGCTGCATATGAAAAATGTCATGAATGTGGAGATGTGAACTGGATTGGGTCCAGAGGCACATCAGCTCAAAATCTGGGCCAAGTGGATGTGGCTGCATTGTTTCCAGGGACAGCTTGGTCTTGGGAGTTACGCTGCACAGCTGTGTGTGTATAGCTCACAGTTCAAGCTAAAAACATAGGCCTGACGTGACTTGACTTTTTTTGTGGCTGCCCAGATTGTCTTTATTGCGTTACTCTAGGGAGCAGTAAAGAGTCTTAGTGGAAACACATCTCTCTGGCTTTGCATGGGAATGGCCTGGTTTTGGCATGGCTAGTATTGAGCTAATAGCTAGTACATGAGTCAAATGGCACAGCAAAACCCAAGAGGTTCTGCAGGAGACCAGTGTTTGTGTACTTTTTCTTAGAGCAGTTATTAGATCTTTGAGGCAGTAGACCTGAAATGGCTTCAAGCAAAGAAATTCTCAAGAAACATTGGGAAGTTAAGTGCTAGGACATCACAGTGTCTGGGCAGGAGTCATGGCAAGTTCAGCCAACTGAGTTAATCAGGCTAGTTCAGTACTGATGATACTTGGCCTGTTTGTTTCCATGCACTTACTTCTCTGCATCAGTCTTTAATTTTCTAGACTTCTATCTTTCCAAGTTCTGTGTTTTTAGGGTTTTTTTTTTTTCATTTTTCTCTATATCTTTGTTTCTCATTTCCCCTCTGTTCCATTTCTCCTATTTATTTTGATGCCAGCTGAGGAATTAATCTAGCATGTTGAAATATCTGCAATTGATTTAGCATCTGGAATAAGTATCTTGCTAGCAAGAAACACAAATGTACATATGTACAAACAGCTTCAAAAGATCTGTGTTGTTTCCTACATTTTTAAAGCATCACTTAAATTGAGGTAGATGACACAGGTACTTAAACTTGTCTTTTAATTGAACACTAGAGTGTGCTGTGACACTGGAACTGTTCATTGCAGTTAGGGAAAGTCTGTGTGTGTATTGTTTTTGTTTTTCCTTCCTGCTCTGGAAAACAGTCTTTTTGTCTATACTCAAACAGGTTGGTTAAATGAAACAATCTGTTTGGATTTGTTTCTAGTGCTGTGATACTTTAGCTTATTATGAAACATCAGCTGCTGTTTTGGAACTTGACATTTGGGTGTTTTGCAGTTACGGATTAGAAAAACTTCCTCCTCTTTCATTTTTTTAATATATAATGTTTATATTTAAATGTTACATATTAAATAGGTATGACAGTGCATCAGGCAAGCTTAGAGTTGTTACTGTTCAGAAAATTTGTAATAGTTTAAGCTAAACCATTTTATGCTATCCCCATTGTTTTGGATAGGATCACAGTCTTTAAAAATGGCACAATTGCATTATTTTTTTGTTGTTGTTGATGTTGTGGGTTTGTTTTTGTTTTGGTCCTGGGTTGCTGGTGAATCTGATTTCAGTACAGAATTTTCATGGAGACAGGGTATTTAAACTGTTAGCAGCAGGAGGCTTCTGTGATGGCAGATCCAGAGAGAGCTATCCTAGGTATAATAAGCTTGGGGAAGTTCTGGTAAAACACTTTCCGTGGTTCTTTTAAGTCAGCTGAGAGTTGAAATAGAGGATGCGTAGAATGACTCCAAGTTCCATCTAGTGGTTCCCATTCTAGTTTATATGCCTACGGTGCTGCTCAAGCAGTAAGAAAAACAAACAAAAAAACCTTAATGCTGCGTATTTTAGTGTATGATTCAGATGCCATATATAGCATTCAGATACTTTTGTTGTAACATTTATTTCCCTCATACTTGTTAATTTTTATACAGCATTGATGTGGTTTGAGCATCTTTGACTTCACCTTTGATGCACCTCTCCTTGTGGTAGCTGTGCAATTAGTGAACATTGTATAGGTAGCTTGTTCTACTTCAGTAGTATTTATAATTAATCTGTTACCTTCTGAGTACATGACGAACAAAACTGTTATTCTAGTATGTATTTCTAATATTTGGCATACTGTAAATAGACCTTTGAAATTAGGTGGGACTGTTATGGTTAGTAAAGTTAAATGTAGGTAAATTCATGGAGAATTAAATCTGAAGTCTTGATGGGGAAGTACGAAACTGAGGGCAACTACCTTGATTTCTGTAAATAAAGGTTTTTGTATCAGAAAATGTTCATACCATTTATTATTCTAAATGGATGTATTTTCATTCTGTTTTGTTTTTGAAAGATAATATGGAGGCTCTAGTTCAGTACCAGTGTACATTATACTTAAGCAATTAAAAGAAAACTAAGCATATCAGTTTTGGGAATTTCACTGTGGATTAAGAGATTTTTAGAACCTCCAGTAGCTACAAGTAACTCAAAGCCACAAAGATGATCAGAGGGCTGGAGCACCTCCCCTGTGAAGACAGGCTGAGGGAGCTGGGCTTGTTCAGCCTGGAGAAAAGAAGGCTGCGGGGTGAGCTCATTGCAGCCTTTCAGTACCTAAAGGGAGCCTATAAACAGGAGGGGAGTCAACTCTTTGAAAGGGTAGATAACGGCAGGACATGGGGAAATGGTTTCAAGTTGAGGGAGGGAGGATTTAGGTTGGATGTCAGGGGGAAGTTCTTTACTATGAGAGTGGTAAGGAGCTGGAACAGGCTGCCCAGAGAGGTTGTGGATGCCCCGTCCATCCTTGGAGGTGTTCAAGGCCAGGTTGGATGGGGCCCTGGGCAGCCTGGTCTAGTATTAAATGGGGAGGTTGGTGGCCCTTCCTGTGTCAGGGGGGTTGGAGCTTCATGATCCTTGAGGTTCCTTCCAACCCGGGCCACTCTGTGATTCTGTGATTCACTGTCTTGGTTCTGCTTAGCAGCCGTGTCTGCCGATTTTTGTCAAAGTCTAAAATGTATCTGGTGTTTACCTTTTTGACCCAGAGTGATATATTTGAAGGGATGAGGTCTAAAAGGGATTTATATGTGCAAATATATGTATGTTTTTAATTACTTATTTATTCAAAAGGTCATCTTCATTGCATTCTCCTTTGCCAAAGTCATTCCGTGATCTTGTAATGGAGGAAGAAAAATATATGAGTGCAAATAATTTACCTGGTACTGCTGTCAAGAGAGCTGGATATAAAGGAGCTGAGGATTCACCAGTCCAAAGCACCACAAGGTAGGAGAGCAGTCTTTTCCTAATTGTGAATAACAACTCGTATGCCAGAATGATAGTAACCCATTTAAATTTCTGCTGGAATTTGAAAGGATGAAATTGCCTTTTTTTTTCTTTTTAAATCTTTAAAGTATTCTTCTAGTGGTGTTTTAATATTAATAGGATTTCATGAATGGAATACTATTACATATAGGAAATGAGGTAGACTTAAGGAATATAATGCCACTGCTAATATTATGTTTATAGTTTGAAGTATTTGTATATGTGGGCATACTTACATATACACACATGAACACAAACACTTCAGACTACTAACAGAATGCTTGTGTATCTATGGTATATATACATATGTATATAAATAGAAAACATCTAATTTCTGTAGAAGTTAAAAAAATATCTTCTAGGATTCAGATACGGCATGCATGAAACAGAGTTTTGCTTAAGAGTATTTTTCTGTAACCAGCCGGTGATTAAAATCCATTTATACAAACACAGAGCAGTCCCTAATCTGAGTTGTCTTACAAGCTGATTCATTCCATGAAAAATGGCACCTAAACAATCCAAAAGGCTTACTGAAATATCGATGTATCATTTATGTTTGTGTATTATAATTAGTGGGATACTATAATTCTAAGGACAAAAATGACCTGTTTTGAGGTCTGTGTAAATTACTGTATTGTAACTAGACGCACGTTGTTCTTCGGTTGAATTGTTTTGTCCCTGCATTCTGCTATCTCCCATAAAATCTGTGTTTTGGGATTAAAATTACTATATAAGCTGAGAGGAAAGAAATCTCAGCCTAATTTCTGAAAGTATTTATGACCAAGTTGTCATCCACCTGCATCTCTTTGCTCTATCATCAGGAATTTTAAACACAAGGCATTTAAAATATATTTAAGAAACAGAGGGCTTGAAAATCTTACTGACTTTCCTACCTGCCATCTAGAAGCCGCAAAGTCTGGCTGCTCTACCATACTGGAGGAGTCAGGTGGCAGCAAGGCTAGCAGGGCACACCCCCACTGTGCCAGAGTGAGGTGAGCATGGCAGGCTCTCTGCTGGTGACCAGCATGAGCCACAGTCAGTGACTACAGACAAATCTGTAAGGGTGAGAGAGGGATGAGGTCAGATCTAGAAGTCAGGGTTAGAATCAGCGAGGAGGGGCAGTCCCCCTGCGCCTTCTCATAGCTCTTTATTACAAATTAACTTGACAACAGCTTGACTAAAGAGAGAAGAGTTTGCAGAGCCTTTTGGTGCATGGAGGTCCCAGGTACACATTACAACTCTCTCCTTTTTTTATTTTTTAAAGAACCTCTGTTCTGTCCCACTCAAAAAATTGGCTGTGCAAGAAGGAAAAGACAGTTCTGCTGGGCCTCCTTCTTGGTTGCTCAATTGTATAGAAAGTGATGATACTCTATAATGGAAGTAGTATGTGCCATATTGGTAGTTAAAGAGCAAGAATGAGTGGAGAAATAAAAAGAAATATGTGTGGGGAAAGGTGTTAGAGGAGAGAAGAGGGATTTGGAAAATGTGACAGAAGTATCCTTCAGAAACAGAAATAAAGCTGAGGCAACTGTGGTGAGTGGAGATGCACTTGCACAAATGTGCAGAAGTAATAGGTATTATTAATTTAGTTTCTAGCAGAATAGCAAAACTTTTGATCACATGAGAGAGAGTGTGGGCTGGTGATAAGGGAGCATGCACTGGATGCTCTTACTAGTTTTGTCACGTGGTCTCTGATCTCCATAAAGTCACTTAATTTCCTTTTGCTTTGCTCTGTCTAGTCTGTTCAGTCTGGCCTGTCTGCAGGCTCTAAACTGGATTCTTTGAGCTGAATCCAGGCATAATATGTTAGCTGCCTGAAAATGATATATTAAACCAGTAGGAGGCTAGATGACTAGATTGTCTATCATCTGTCAGAAAAACAGGCACTTCCAGAGCTATTTCAGGTTGTTTTGAATTGTCTCTAAAGATGCTTATTTCTTTCTGTTAGGTATAAAGAACTGAGGTTCATCCATCTGGAGTTAGGATTAAGGTTTCTACTTTGAGCTAGTTTTATTCTTTGACTGACAGCTTCTGTCACAGCAAGCTCTGACTTTTGCCAGCAGCCTTCAAGAGCTGTTTCAGTAAAGATTCATTATCCACACCCTTTCCTCTTCCTTTTTAAGGAAAGGAAATTAGATGTTTGTAAAGCATAAGCAATCCTTGTCTCTGAATGTCAGGCCTACTGATGGGACACTGAAGAAATTTGCACAACTACTGTGTCAGCTTTCTTTTTTTTTTTTTCCTTTTGGGTAAAATGTGAAGTAATTAAACTTTATTTTTTTTACGTTGGAAGGAGTGTATAAACATGCTTCCATACATTGTCATCTTCCAGTTGCTGCATATGAAAAATGTCATGAATGTGGAGATGTGAACTGGATTGGGTCCAGAGGCACATCAGCTCAAAATCTGGGCCAAGTGGATGTGGCTGCATTGTTTCCAGGGACAGCTTGGTCTTGGGAGTTACGCTGCACAGCTGTGTGTGTATAGCTCACAGTTCAAGCTAAAAACATAGGCCTGACGTGACTTGACTTTTTTTGTGGCTGCCCAGATTGTCTTTATTGCGTTACTCTAGGGAGCAGTAAAGAGTCTTAGTGGAAACACATCTCTCTGGCTTTGCATGGGAATGGCCTGGTTTTGGCATGGCTAGTATTGAGCTAATAGCTAGTACATGAGTCAAATGGCACAGCAAAACCCAAGAGGTTCTGCAGGAGACCAGTGTTTGTGTACTTTTTCTTAGAGCAGTTATTAGATCTTTGAGGCAGTAGACCTGAAATGGCTTCAAGCAAGGAAATTCTCAAGAAACATTGGGAAGTTAAGTGCTAGGACATCACAGTGTCTGGGCAGGAGTCATGGCAAGTTCAGCCAACTGAGTTAATCAGGCTAGTTCAGTACTGATGATACTTGGCCTGTTTGTTTCCATGCACTTACTTCTCTGCATCAGTCTTTAATTTTCTAGACTTCTATCTTTCCAAGTTCTGTGTTTTTAGGGTTTTTTTTTTTTCATTTTTCTCTATATCTTTGTTTCTCATTTCCCCTCTGTTCCATTTCTCCTATTTATTTTGATGCCAGCTGAGGAATTAATCTAGCATGTTGAAATATCTGCAATTGATTTAGCATCTGGAATAAGTATCTTGCTAGCAAGAAACACAAATGTACATATGTACAAACAGCTTCAAAAGATCTGTGTTGTTTCCTACATTTTTAAAGCATCACTTAAATTGAGGTAGATGACACAGGTACTTAAACTTGTCTTTTAATTGAACACTAGAGTGTGCTGTGACACTGGAACTGTTCATTGCAGTTAGGGAAAGTCTGTGTGTGTATTGTTTTTGTTTTTCCTTCCTGCTCTGGAAAACAGTCTTTTTGTCTATACTCAAACAGGTTGGTTAAATGAAACAATCTGTTTGGATTTGTTTCTAGTGCTGCTGTGAGTTCTTTGGATTATGGGTGAGGAGGAGAGAGCATCTTTCAAATGGCTGGAGGGGTGCTGGTTATTGTCAAATGTGCAGTAAGGTGAGCACTGCAAGAGGAGATGGAGAAAAAGATGAAGTAGAGAGATGACATCAGAATAATGGCGTTCAGTAAAACGTACAGATATGCTCTTAGTTAAATGAACAAGCAAGCAGAAAACTGATGCCTTCTCCTGTTGTCTGTCCTTCTTTTTCTGATTCTTTCCTGTTTTTTATTCTCTTACAGTCTTTATTATCTGAAATAAAAACTGGAAACTGATTAATCTAGACTTCAGACAAAAGTGGTCCCACTATTGAAATCATAGAATAATTTAGATGCTGTCGGCTGGCCTCCTGCTCAACATAGCTCTAGCTAGATTATTTTGCTCAGGGCCTGGCCCAATTGACTTGTGATATTTCCAAGGGTGTAGATACCTCAGCCTTTCTAGGCAACATGTTCAAGGGTATGATCATCTTTACAGTAGATATTTTTTCTATATCTAACTGGGATTTCCCATTTAGCAGTTTGTGTCTATCGCTTCTTACTCCATATGCGCCAGTAAGCAAATGGTTGCTGCATCTTTTTTCAAACTTCCAGTTATATAGTTGAAGGCAACAATGAGACCTCCTCTTTGCAAGCATACAGTTGTTTTCAGCTCTTCTTTCTGTCACGTGTCCCTAATTTTGGTGGTCCTATACAGGATGTTTTCTAGGATGCCAGCATCTTTCTTGTATTTGTGCCCCTCAATACGATACTCTGTATGTAGTCTCATAAATACAACACAGAAGGGAAGAATAATTTCTTTTGACTGTATGGCTATGCTTTTGCTAGTACAGACTTGTATGCTTTTGGCCTTTGCTGCAAGGATGCGTACTGATTCATCTTAGACTTGCTGCCTACCAGGACTACATGAGTCCTTTTCTGCAAGGTTGTTTTCTATCCAGTTATCCTCTGTCCTGTACTGCTGTCTGGGGATTCTCTCTTTCAAATATGTGACTTCACATTTGCCTTGTTTTCCCATTTTTCCATCTTCTTGAGGTCCTTCTGAATGGCAACCCAGCATCCAGCCACTTCCAGCCTGTCCCCATCTATTTGTGACCTTGCTGAGAGTACACTCTATCCAACCACCAAATAGTTGGTGAAGACATTAAACATTATATCAGTCTTTGAGGACCATTGCCAATAGTTGGTTTCCAGTTGGGCTTCATACAGTTCATCCAGAACCATCCATCTTGTAGTCCATATACCTTACCCATGTTTTTCAGACTGATTATAAGGATACATTGTATGTGCAGGCTGAGTATAAGGACTTGGCTTGCAGAAGGCAGATAAAGTGACATTCTTTGCTCTCTGTTTGTCTGCAGAGCCAGTCATCCTATCGTAGAAGGTAGTTAGGTTGTTCATACAAAATTTGCCGTTAGTGGTAAATCCAGAAATGACTTAAAGAAGGATTTGTTCCACAACCCTTATAAGGATTGAGGTGACACTGATCAGTCTGTAGTTCCCCACGTCCTTCTTGAAGATGGGTATAATGTTTAGCTTTCTCTAGCTGTCATGAGAAATTGTTCTTCTCTGCATGTATGATAATTTAGATTCATTGTTCTTGAACCTAAGAGATGAAAATGAAAAGTCTTCCAAATAAGCTTCATCCAGTGTGGTATATGGTGACAGAATTGGTTGTTCCAAATTGAACCAAGTTGCTCAACATTCTTTTGAGTTATTTTTTTTCCCAGTGACATACTTCTGATTCATTGTAGTGATCAGTACACCTTGGATTCTACTTTTTCTCTTCAAGCTGAAAAATGCCTAGCTTAAGTAGTTGCCCTTCGGTCTTTTTCTTAGTACTGAATTTTCTTTCCCATTGCTTTGTTCCGTAGTCACGCTGTTTATTCTTTGTGAAGTTAATAGAATTTCCTAATTTTGTTTGTTAGTTTCAACATTGCTGCTTATTACATCCATTAACGTTAACTTAAGATATTTCTTTTAGCTAACTTACTCTCTAAAATTATGAATAATATGGCTGCAATACAAGTAAGAAGTAAGCTAGAAATGAGAGGTATGGGAAATTCATTAAAAAAAAAAGAAAAAAGGTTTTGTGGCACTTAGCTCCTTACAGAATTTCCATATTTATCATACTTATCTGTTATGACCTGATACTTTTGTTCAGTAAAATAGGATTTTCTAAGCTGCCATTTGTTTCTTTCTTACCAAAGATTTAAAAAACAACAACAACAACCTTTTTTCTACCTTTTTTCCCCAAGTATTCTTTGATCCTCATGGAAAAGGCATTGCAAATTAGTAATGTCAAGTGAAAGGAACTGGCAGCTCTAAGGATGATCAATGTGGAGAATGGTAGAGCAGATTTGATCACTCTTGTCTTGGAGCTGTTGATTCATGGGTCAGTTCTTTCAGAAGTTCTGGAATAGCGGTTACCCAGAAACAGCCAATTTGGAAAGTACCATACCTTCTTGGCTTCTTCTCTATACACTGTCGCACTGACTTTCTTGTTCGTGTCTGATATGATCAGCATTACTTAAAATGGAGGCAAAGTCTCATCTTGACTCATATGAACAGTACTTTTCCAGTGGAAACAGAGAAGCCGTATGAGCTGGCAGAAAGTGGATCTACTGGGCTTGATTCATGGGAATGACACTGTAGAGAGCTTATTTTGAAAGTCCACTGTTATGCCTTGGCATAACATTTATGTTCTGCTCTTTGAGTAGTTGGCTGTTTGGTGGGCAAGATTATGTTTTGTGACAAAAAGCTGGGCATGGTTCACTGAAATGTCATCTTTGGGTAATGTATGTTCCTTCCAGGTTTTTTGAGATCTTGCCTTCATTGCTTAGTAGTAGGAATCGTGGTTCTTGTTGTCCTTGGAGTTGCACTGTGGGGAAAAAATTCCAGGCAGAGAACTTAGTAGTTACTGGAATTCTCTTATTAGATAGCTTTCTGTAGATGTTTCCCCCTTTCCAAGAGTTTGTGGCCACTTACAGAGGATTACTAAAGCCATGAAGAAAATTGAGACTGATTTATTGAAATACCAACACCATTAGAATTTTTTCAATGCCATAGAATAATTCAAAAAAGTCTGTTAGCATTTCATAGTATGCTATAAAACTTTTTTAAAGTTATGGAAATTGCAAAAGTTGCCAAAGAGAGAGATTAAATAACAAGAATAGGTCTCTCTCGTCGTATTGATGTAGGATTATTTTGTCAAATATACTGTGTCTTAAGGCATAGAATATACCTAATCTGACTTATTTTGTAGACAGGTTAACATCTTAGAATGGGATAAAATGTCTTCCTTCTTGGCAATTCTGTATTGTTATTTCAGGATTTTTTTCCAATTCGGTTAATTCTAGTTGCATGCTGTTGGTATGGTTATGAGGTGGTTGCAGGATGTACACTGAAAGTCCATATTTTCTGGGCTTATACTCTAGGAAATAATTTGCTAGTGCTATTGTAGTACTGGCTCTTTTTACATGAAATATTTAATTTGAATGCAAGATTTTTCTATCTTGAAGCCATGTTCTTTCCATGTGAATTCCAAACAGGTTTACAGTGCATGCTGTCAGTGCATAACTTGATTGAATATTTTACAGGTTTAAATACATGTATTTATATATATATGTGTTATTTTTTTAAGTGCTTTTGTTCAAATGTTCAAATGTTAGGAAATGCCAGAGTTAGTGCTCAGACTGAAAATGCAGTAAGTTCTGGCATTCAGAAATGAGTATCAGTGTCTCCTCAAGTCACAGTATCATGTTTAAAGACAAACTCAGCATTACTTTATAAAGCCTATCTTCTGGAAAAAAGAAAAAAAAAAAAAAAGAAAAAAAGAAAAAAAGAAAAAAAAAGTACAAATTTGTAATTAGCTACTTTAAATTTGTAATTAATTATGATTGAGGAAAATCCTTTGTTAGTGACTTCCACCCTCCTTTCCTTCCTTCTTCCAGATGCACAGCTCGAAGTAGCCCAGGTCCAGAAGGCCACGTTTTGGATTCTCCTCAGCTGGAGAGCCATAAGTAAGTTTGACTCACTTAGATTCCAGAATTTGTTTTCTCTCTGTCGCGCTGACCTTGTTCTAAATGTTGCCTCATAATGTCTTCTGCTTTTTTGCAGTCCTTGGTTGGCAACATCACCAACTAACTCTCCTGTCATGGCACCTGTCATGTTTGCATCTATTGTAGAGGAAGAGCGCCAGCAAGAAGCTGCTCTTATTAGGAGCAGAGAAAAACCCTTGGCTTTGATCCAGGTAAAGTACTAAGTTTCTGCATCTAGGTATTAGCACCAGGAGTTTCCACTGGCTGTTTCAGAGATCAGTTTTTAGTATTAATTATGTATCGTTATACTTAGCATCACTTGTAAAATGGTGTTAAATATCATTTAATAATAACATCTTGTTGCAATTTGATAAGGTAGATCTATATTAGATTGACTATTGAATCCATGGCTGATAGATTTTCAGAATCACAAAATAGTTGAGGTTGGAGTCTGTAAATAATCTAGTCTAATGGAGGCCTTTCTGGAAAGCCTGTTCCAGTGTCCAGCCACCCACAGTGAAAAAAAGATTTCTATGTTGAAATGAAATTTTCTGTATTTCAGTCTCTGTCCGTTGCCTCTTGTCCTGTTGCTGGACATCACTGAGACATCTAGCTCAATTTTCTTTACTTTCTCTGATCAGCTGTTTATACACATTGATAAGATCTCCCTGAATCTTTTCCTTGCTAAGCAACTGCAGCTCTCTTAGCTTCTCCTTGCACATCAGAGACTCCAGGCTTTTAATCCTTTTTGTGTCTGGACCCTCTCTCTCGTACTGCTGGGGTTTCCATAACTGGGGCCAAAACTCTAAATGTTTCTCACGAGTAGAGGGGAAGAATCATCTCTCTCAATCTACTGACAGTGCTGTCCCTAATAGAGGGACTCTTCTTTGATGCAAGAGCACGTTGGTGGCTTAGAGTCAACTTGCCTACCAGGATGCCAAGTCCTTTTCTGCCAAGCTACTTTCCATTCAGGTGGCTAGTGTATGTGCTTGTGCTTCACTCTTCTCGTGAGCAGGACTTTACATTTTCCTTTCTTGAACTTGATGAGGTTCCTCTCAGCTAATGCCCCAGACAGGCTGGATACCTTCAGAATGGCAGCACAACTCACTGGTGTGCCAACCACTCCCCCTGATTTTGTCATCTACAACCTTGCTTGAGGGTGTGTTATGTCACATTACACAGGTCATTAATGTAGATGCTAAGCAGTACTGACCCTAGTCTTGATCTTGGTATTAATATTAGCAGCTAGCTCGTGGTATTAATACTAGCAGCTGTGCACTAGCACAGTCTTTGGGACATAGTTCACAATCCTCCAAGACTACCAATTCAGGTAGTTTTCAGTCCATCTTACTTAAATTCATGAAGTCCATGCTTCAACTTGTCTGTGAGAATGTGGGAGACAATGTTGAAAGGCTTGAAGAAGTAAACAATGTCCACCGCTTTCTCTTCATCCACCAAGCCACCCTTCTATGATGAGAATGCTGTTGGGTTCATTAGGCATGATTTCCTCTTTGTAATGCATACGCTGACTACCGGATAGCCTTCCTGTCCTGCATGTGTTTAGAAATAACCTCCAGGAGGATTTGTTTTATCATGTTTCCAGGGATAAAGGTGAAGGTGACTGGCAACTAGTTCCCAGATGCTCCTCCTTGCCCTTGCTCTTCTTGAAGATGACATTTTGCTTACTTCTAGTCCTCAGAGACCTCCTTCTACCACCACGATCTTTCAAAGTATTTTTTTTTTTTTACAGTGGCCTTGCAGTGATACTGTCAAGCTACCGTGATGCTCTCTTTAACGATATGAGTTCATCCCATTGGTGTCATGGGTATATGGATTTCTGGTTTATTAAAATATTTCTTAACTTTGTTATCCTCTGCTGAGGGTAAATTTTTTTTTTTCCCCAGACTTTCCCACTGGTCTCAGGGGCCAGGGATTACTGAAAGCTGGTCTTAATACTGCAGATGAAAATGAGGAGGACTAATTGTTCCTCAGCCTTGTCCATCTCCTTTCTCTTTCAGCTGTGAGCTTACGTTTTCTCTAGTATTCTTTTTGCAACTTTATTATTGCCTTTCATGTCACTTGCAGGATTCAACTCTGGCTGGGCTTTGACTTTACTAATTCTGTTCCTGCGTGCTTAGACAACGTTTGTATTTTTCTTCGGGTCATCTGTCTTGGCTTCCAGCTTGTATGCACTTTCTTCTTGTGTCAGAGTTTTGTAAGGAGCTTTTTGTTACCCATGCAGGCCTCCCGCCATATTTGTTGGACTTCCTGGTCATTGGGCCATTATTAAGCTTGGAAGAACTGATCTTAAAATCAAGCAGGTCTTCTGGACCCCTTTTCTTTTAAGGGCCACGTTGTCTGAAATTTTTTCAAGCAGATCCCTGAATAAATCATAATCTGTTCTTCTAAAGGTCTAGGGTTGTGATTCTGATATTTGTCTTGTTCCCCTCTCATGAGATGGTGCAAGATCTTAAGGTCAGAGTAGCCAAGGCTGCCCTTGACCCTATCACCCTTGACATCCAACAGTGTCTCCCTTCATCAGTTCCTTGATTACCTGTGCGAGGAATTCACCAGAGCAAAACTTCAGAAGTTCTTGTGCCCTTCTGAGTTGCCCTTCCAGCAGATATCAAGGTTTCCTATGAGGGCCAGGGTCTGCAAGCATAAGGCTTCTTTCAGTGGTGTGAAGGAGATCTCAGGTACTACTACTTCCTGATGAGGTCTATAGCAGATGTACTCAGGGCCACCACAGCCTGTTCATAGCTATTACTGGCGTATATGCCAATTTGGCACTGAAATACATGTTCTTTTTTTTGTTCCAGATTGAGGAATGTGCTATTCAAGATTTGTTAATCCACTATGAAGCTTTTGACAACCCTGATGAATTTGTGACTGTTGAAAGGGCTCCACAGGGACCTATGGCCACACCTATGTGGAACAAGCACTAATTCATACTGTTAACAGCCCATGTTATACATGCACTTCTGAAATCCTTATTACAAGCAGAATGAGACTGATAAAACATAAATCATGTAACTTTTAACATCAGCATTAAAAAATTGCACATAATCAGTAGGTATTTGGTAGAGATAATGGAAGTAATATGTTCACTGTGTCTTTCACCCACAACATACATTGTACATAAGTTTTGAGAGAATTTCTTTAACAAGCCCTGTTTTAATTAGTAGCGTCACATGAAGCTGTAGATTGGAAATGCATTTGCTAATTTAAATTGTAAAGGTTTTTTGTTGAACTTACAGGTGGCTGAAAAGCAAGTGCTTATTTTGTGATTTAATGTGGAATTGATTGTGCAGAATTATACATCTTTAAAGTTTATTTGGGGGGTTATGTTCTTCAGAGCTTTCTGGCAAACTGGGAATATAGCAAAAAGTTCGTGCTTGAACTTGATGTAAAAGTACAGTTTGATAATGCAGTTCTCCTTAATTTACGTAAGTATGTACTGGTTTTCTGACTGCTGTGACCAGTATGTTTTACTGTCATGCTCCACAGTGAACCTCTGTGCTGTACCTAAGTGCCCAACCATTGCCTGCTCTCAGTTTGGTTATGCATGTTCTTTTCACTGTTGTGAGACTGGCCTTTGAGCAGTCAGTTCCATTGTGAAGTGAAGTACACAGTTGAATACAACATGGTGGCACACTTAATTAGCTCATCTGTAGTCTTATTCTGGTAAACATGGTACAGTTTTAGAACCACTGTGTTTAAGGTACGATTCACTTGAAGTGCTGAGGAAATGCAAGATCTGTAGGTTCATTGTTAAAGCTAAAGCTATGGGGATGAATGCTTGATTGTGGAACTTGTAAATGCCTAACCTGCAAAGATTGTCATAGATGGCTTTCAGTATTGTGTTTTCTGAAGTTCTCTGTGCCTGGTTTAAAAAAATTACTTATGTATGTAAAAGAAAAGGAAAAAGGATAGCCTTATCTACAATATTCTGTTTAGTTTGTTTGTATAGGTGTGTTTGAACTTCTACTTTTTCAATAGTGTCAATACTCACAAACTCTGGAGAACTGGAATTGAGAGAGCTGTAGATGAATATAGAGAATTGATCACTGTGAGATAAGAGTTGAGTCTTGGAAAAAAAGCTGTGTAGATATGTCTAATGGTTTCAGGTTAAGCTACACCAAAAAAATCCTCCACAAAAGTTGTAAACAAATGCAATAAACCATAAAATCTTGATTTACCCAAAGTTAGTATACTTTTACATGCTGTTTATATACAATCAATACTTTAGGTAAGTATAGAGTAATATGAAAGTGCTTGTTTCATGTATGAAAAAACTGTAGGCATTGTGGAGCTACACAGAAAAAGGAAGATGTAGATTTTAATTATATTTTAAATTCTAATGGTGATTCTTTCAATATACTGATAATTTCATTAAGTGAAATTATCTTTGGAGAAGTCTCTGGGGAGACCTCATTTATGGCCTTTCAGTATTTGAAAGGAGCATATAAACAGGAGGAGGAACTACTGTTTGTGAGGGTGGATAGTGATAGTACAAGGGGGAATGGTTTTAAACTGAGAGGGGAGGTTTGGGTTAGATATTAGGAGGAAGTTTTTCACACAGAGGGTGGAACAGGGAGGTTGTGGATGCCCCATCCCTGGAGGCATTCAAGGCCAGGCTGGATGTGGCTCTGGGCAGCCTGGTCTAGTGGTTAGCAACCCTGCACATAGCAGGGGGGTTGAAACTAGATGATTGTTGTGGTCCTTTTCAACCCAGGCCATTCTATGATTCTGTTAAGTGCTTTACTTGATTCAATGCACAGGGCCTTAGTGTCTGCTGAATGAATCCTTTGAGATTGAAAGAAAGCTTATGTATTTTGAGAAACAGCTATAAAAGCGCTAGGCTTTTCCAAGCCTGAACCTCATTTGTTAAATCACTTGGAAGTTGCTTATATGCATTTCAATTCTTTCCTTCAAAATTGTTTAGGATATGTTGTTTTAAATGTTATTCTTCAGCTGTTATCAGAGAATTCCTGTTCCCATGATGCTGATGAGCTTGACTGCTTTTAAAGTCTGGGTTTATTGCAGTAGTTTGTTTATTCATTGTCACTGATTCTAAGCTGAGTAAGCTTAGATTCTGTTTTTTTTTCCTTAAAACTTTGGATTTGAGAGTGTAAAATGCCTGGAATGCAGTTAAATCTGTCAGAGTCTAGGGGAAACAGAAACAGTATTTTCTAACTCGCTGTATATGCTTTTGCACACATGAAAGCCCAAACAAAAATCCAGAACAAAACAATTGCATCAACAGATGTAAATATCTTTTCTATGGAAGTGGTAGGACTTGAAATTTTCTTCAGTTACATACTTTGCTTTGATCTAAAACAGTATCACTTCCCGAGATTAATGTCATGTCAGTCTTAACTGCGTCATCATCGAGACCGAAATGAACCTATGAAGATTATCTAGTCCAACCTGTTCAGCCCAAACTGGCTCAACTGAGAAGAGTCTGTCTCTGTTTTCTTCCCCTTTGCCCCTTTGACTATTCATACACTTTATTAACCCTGAACCTTCTCTTCTGACTTAACAATCCCCACTCTTTTAGTCTTTCTTCATAGTGAAATATATTTCAAAATAAGAACTTCAAAACAGCTTTTTTGAACATTAGCACTTCTTTTCTCCTCCATCATTTATCATCTTAAGCATCAGACACTTTTGGAAGTATTGAAAGATAAATAAAACTTCAAGATTTATTCACAAAGGCTTCAGCAGAGTTTTTTGCTACAGGGAAGTTATGCTATGCCTTTAAAGTTTTGAAGTTTAAATGGTTGTTCTTTCTCCCTCATTTTAAATAGTTGGAATAGACAAACTTCATGTTCTCTCAACAGTGCTCAGCTGAATAAGCTCACTGGCTGTTCCAGTTGCATTGCAGTTGTGTTCTTCAGCTGCTTAACAATCTGAACTTTTTTGTTGCTGAAAGAGATGCTTATTCTGATGTGCGCAATTTAAGCCAGAACAGGTTACTGGATTACTAGATCATCTTCAGAATAGGAAGGTAAAAGATTGATTTTAAAATGAAGCAGCATTACCTCTAAGCATTTACTTTTTATGATAGCATCAGAGAATGAGCAAGGTTGAGGTGCTAACATTATGATGACCTTTGCAGTAACAGGAAACTGGTTAACAAAGGTATCAAATGGTCTCAGAGTGGATACCATGCGTTGTACTCCACCACAAGTCTGTAGAACTCCATTAAAGAGCCTGTTAATCAAATTCTTTCACCTACAAAGTACAGTGCCCTTCACCCTGCTGAGATGTGGATGAGGTACCAAAAGGTGAGTGTCTTCTGTTGAGGTTCTAGCTGTGACAGACCTCAGAAATGCTCGGAGGGAAGGGACCCAGCAGAGCTTGCCTGCTGTCCTGTGGAATACAGAAATCTTCATGACCGCTGACTAGTACTGTGAAACCTGAAACTTCATTAAGGTTAGTCATATGTCTGCGAATTTCTAAACCCAATGAGAGCAATGTAGTTAGTATCTCTATGAATGTTCTTGGAGGAACGTTATGGGCAGGATCTGAAGATACATTCAAGTTCTTAGCCTCAGAAACTTCAAACTTTTTTGGTTTTTTTGGTTTTTCTTCTTCTTCATTACCTGCTTTCTAGGTTAAAGTAGCCTGGAATGCTTACACTCCTGGTTTTATTCTTGGAATGTCATTTTAGGTATTTAACTTTGAGAAAGCACTTAATTGTAGAAGGCCAACAAATTTGCATGACCATAATATATGTTCTGTATGAAAATGTTTTTAGTAACAATATAGCAAAGTGCTTCTCTGAGTCAGGGAGTGCCTCAGATGGCTTGTGTGAGATTTTTCTTGTGTGGGAGATAGGCATCAGACAAGCTAACTAAAAAGTTCCTGCTTTCCAAGCAACGGTTTTCTGCACTGTACTGTATTCTAAGGCACAAAAAAAAAAGCAGCTCTTGGATACCTTCAGGGACGTGTGTTGCCCTACTGCTTCAGCTCCAGGAGCTTCAAAGACCTTGTTTTGGGGAGGGGAGTTGGGTGTGAAGAAGCAAGAATCTCCTGGAGATGAAGCTGTTTCTCAGGTTCACTATCTTCATTCGTCCAGCAAAGACTTCTGATTTTTCTTCCCCTCCCCCTTTGGAAGCACATACTGAATGCTATTTTTTTTTTAATGTTGCCTGTCTTTTATTTTTTCCTTCTTGTCAGTTGAAAAAAAATGAGGAAAGAATTTGAGCAAAATTTTGCGAGGACTTCAGAGAAGGGTTAGCTGGAACTAAAACTTCTGACAGGTTGAACATGGTCATTTGGTCACCTTTCAGAAATTTACCAAACTTTATTAAGATGTTGCTTAAAATGTGTTTTGTTTCCTCTTAATTTGAGTGATAGAAATGCAAAAATCTCTGTTTTGATATAATGTACATAGATTTCAGCTGGAAACTGAAATTAGGGCTTGGAGTAGGTGCTTGTTGGCTGAGTCCGTTATAGTCAGTGAAGAGTTAAACAGTGGAGCTAAAGGAGTGTGAAGGTCCTGGAGCAGGCTCCTGATGAGAAGTCAGTTGAATTCTGTCCAGGCTGTGGTTCTGCCTTGGCTGGATCTCCACAGCTCTGGTCAGAGCTCAGACGCTTCATATCATAAAATTGTTGAGTTGGAAGGGACCTTTAAAGGTCATTTAGTCCAACTTCCCTTACAATGAACAGGGACTACAGCTAAACCAGGTTGCTCAGAGCCCTGTCCAGCCTGACCTTGGATGTCTTCAGAGACGGGGCATCTACCACCTCTTGGGGCACTCTGTTCCAGTCCTTTTGTCCCCCAGCTTGCACTGATAGGAGTTTGGCATATGAAGGTGATTTGTTGTTTGTGGGTTGTTTTTTTGTTTTGTTTTGTTTTTGTTTTTTGTGTCTCAGCCTTAAGAAGGTAGAATGAGAATTTCTTGGTTAATGTTTTCATGGTAACACCATCAGATTGTCAAAAGTCTACTTTGTCCCAGAGCATCTCCCTCAGGCAGCTTTGTTAGGAGGACACCAGGGTACCAGGACACTCAGGTCCTTCTTTGCAGAGCTCCTTTCCAGCAGGTCAGTCCCTGACCTGCACTGATGTTTGTGGTTATTCTTCCCCAGGGGTAGAACTCTACATTTGCCCTTGCTGAACCTCGTACTCTCCACCCAACTCTCCATGCTTGTTTAATTTTGTTTGCATAAGTTATATTACATGTATCAAAACCAGGTAAGCAAGCAAGCAAGAAGAGCTCACTTCAGCAAGTGCACTGTGTTTTCTCTGTGAAAATAACATAGAAGCAACTGGAGTACCCAGAGTCAGCTACCTTAAAAGAAAAAATAACTTTTTTTTTATTCTCAAATAATAAAGTAAGCAAGAAAAATTGAGCCCAAAAGCTTCTTCTATGTTTTTTTCTATACTTCCTGCTCTTTTTTTTTTCTTCCTATTCCTCAAAAGTTTATTCTAGGAAGACATGGAGAATGCAACAATCCAAATGCACTGGATTCCCAACTAATTTATATCAGTGGTAAATCATTTAAATATCTACATCTCCTCAGACTAAAGTGGCTTTAAAGTAATTGAGTCTTAATCTAATTATTTCACCATCCTGTAATTCTGCAGGAGTATGTCAGTAAACCCTGACTGCAAGGAAAGAGCTGTGTATTTCACAGGTTATGCTCTTGTAGGTGGGAGAATGCCATGCACCCCTTGTTTCAAGCACAGGAGCTGCATCTGCTCCGTGAGTCTGTCCATAATCTCTGTACACTGAGTGAAGAGGTCATGAGAACCACACTGCAAATACCAGTAACTTGCTCCAGCTTAGCTCTCTCCAGACATAATGATTCATCAGCTGTTACTGCCTTGCAGGATGACTGAGCTTTTAAGGTTATTTTCTGTCTGTCAGTTCGTTCTGATGCAGACCCTAACTACTGCTAAATGTCACTGATGGTGGCACAGCACTTGAGTATGAGAGCTACACTTATGCCATCTAGTGTCACAATGCTCGGAACAACAGGTAATAGCTTAGCAAAAAAGAAAATGCAAAGACTGCTGGTGAGGGGTCTGGAGCACAGGTCTTATGAGGAGCGGCTGAAGGAGCTGGGATTGTTCAGTCTAGAGAAGAGGGGGCTCAGGGGAGACCTTATTGCTCTCTGTAACTACCTGAAGGGAGCTTGTAGTGAGCTGGGGGTCAGCCTCTTCTCTCATGTAACTAGTGATAGGACTAGAGGGAATGGCTTCAAGCTGCACCAGGGAAGATTCAGGCTGGACATTAGGAAATACTACTACTCTGAAAAGGTGGTCAGGCACTGGAATGGGCTGCCCAGAGAGGTGGTGGAGTCACCGACCCTGGAGGTGTTCAAGGAACGTTTGGATGTTGTGTTGAGGAACATGGTTTAGCGAGAACCATTGGTGATGGGTGAATGGTTGGACTGGATGATCCTGTGGGTCTTTTCCAACCCTAGTGATTCTATGATTATATGATTAAATACAAAGGTGTCTTGTGTTTTACTTGTGCAAATTCACAGGTTTGTTTAGCCTGCGTTTAGATGCAGTTTTATTGCAAAGGAAGGGAAAATATAAAGAATCGCAGTCCTTTTCCTAGCGTGTATATTTTAAGATGTTTACAAGACACACTGCCCACATATAAGCATGCTGTGAAGATAAAAGTAAGCCATCAAGCTGTGAACACAGTGGGGCTTCCAGGATCCCATCTTTGTAAATGGATTGTGCAAGTGGCTGACAGCATCAGGGCTGATGGAGAATGTGTGTGCATGCATGTGTGCATAACCATAACTCTTTGATTTGTTTGCACTTGTAGGATTTAATTATATTGCACCACTTCAGCAAACGGAGTTGGCATGTTATCTGTCATCTCCATCTTTATGTACTGTGCAATCTCTTTATTTGATAGCATGGGCACTATAATAGCGTACTTTCTTTAATAGATATAAATTGGTAGTGAACCTTTTCATCTGAACATTATCTCTGTACTCTGCAAATATTAATGAGTAAGCCTCACTGCATCTGTGAGGTACAGTAACAGGGAGCTGTTACTCACCTTCCAGAAGGAGGTCATCAATGTGTGAGTTACAATCTGGTGAGTCAGGTTCAGCACTAAATGTCATGCCGTGTCCTGAGGGAAAATCTGGGAGTCTCTTCTTCCAGCTGTGTCCATCCCAGTCACACACAGAGCGTGTAGCTTCTCTGAGCTCAGCTATACACAAATCATAAAACCATAGAATCACAGAATGGCTTAGGTTGGAAGGGAACCCAGTTCCAACCCCCTGCCATGGGCAGGGCTGCCACCCCCCAGATGAGGCTGCCCATCCAACCTGGCCTTGAGTGCCTCCTGGGATAGGGCATCTGCTGTCAATCTAGGCAAATCCCACTGAAGCAGGGCTCGTTCCTCCCTTTTTTGAGCTTTTGAGACAAGCAGCCTTGTGACCAGAGCTGCCAGTTGTGGGTAAGCTCTGCTGTTTCCTGCCCTGAGGAATCTGTGTGCTCTCCACAAGGTGGTTGAGTTGCATCTCTCTTTTAGTTTCATTCTATGTTCACAGGCAATGACTAGTTTTGTGAACTAATATTTCCATCCAATAAGTTCTTGGTGTGCCATTGGCAACTTGATAGTGGTTGTTACCAGGAAGTTCTAGTGTGATGTTTGCACCATAAGCAGGGTGACTTAACCAAATACAGTGGCAGTGGTTTCCTTGGAGGAAGGCCCAGCAATGTCAGGCACATGCCTGTAGCTTGGAGGAGCAGCAGTGGCCTCTGAGATGGCTGAGGGAGAGGTGAAAACTGTCTGCAGTTTCTTGGTGACCGTGTGGAAGTATCTGGTACAGAAATGTCTTCCGAGTCTCTCAGCCTCTGGAAAATCTTCAGGTCTGACCTGAATTTCCTGGGTTTTGCAGCACTAAATCAAAATGATTCCCAAAAATGAAGCTCGGCCTGGGGGTGGAGACAGTATCAGAGAGGAAAAAAAAATGGCAAAATGATGCAAGTGAAAAATCATAAGCTTAATTTGTTTAAAAAAAAAAAAACAGTAGTATTTTGTTACATTTTGAGGCACGCAATATCACTGTATCCATGCAAAGTTTCAGAAGAGCGTGAGGGCTGGGCAGTGGTACAAAGGGACAGAGGTGGGAACTGCATTGCTAGGGCTCTCGTCTTGCTGATGGCGACAGAAAGGAAGTTTTGGCTGGGTTTCTGAAAACGCAATGGGAATTGCAAGCTGCAGTTGTTTATGCTGTCCCACATCCATTCTCATCTCACAAATTCCAATCTCCACATTCCTAGAAGCACCATTTCAAGGATTTATTTGGTCCTTTTCATTCTCTTCCTTTGCAACTCCATAAGGAGCAGCAATAACTAAAAGCACAATATTGATAAATCATCACAGATCTTTTTCCACCGAAGCTGTAAGTAACACTTTGCAGTGCAAACTTTATTCTGTGAGGGCTGCTAGGTATGTTTAAAGTATACCAACTGCTGAAAAGGTTGCAAGGATTTCACCATAAGTGGCAAAGACAAAACATGCATGTGATTTTATTTTTATATACTTATTTTTCTTAACTGAAGAGTGGACATAAACAGTACCCAGAAATTCCTAATGTTTCAGTGTGAAAGTCTTACCTGCATACAGTCATTAAACTGCATCTTCTACTTTGTTTGGAAATTGAAATTACCACTTTAGTTTGAATCATATCCAAATGCTTGTAGCTCTGAAGCTGGATTTAATCTCTCTTGGGATTGTGCCTTCAGTAGCAAAAACCTGCTGTGTCACAGGCACTGTGTACTGCTTTTCAAAGGTGCCTTTCTGCCTGTTACTCCAGAGCTGATAGCCTTGGTACAGTGTCTGCAGTGTTGAGTATTTTGAATTAGCTCTGTCAATTTGTGACTGTTAATGTTCTTCTGAAAGCTCTGATGCTTTCTATCTGAAATACAGGAGCTGCTTGCTGATTCCTGCTGGACTGAGGCAGGGAAATCAAAAGCATACTGGTCTATTGAGAGACTCCTACCCTGTGTGCAATGGAGTCTGTCTCCATACTGTGCTCCTCTATCTCAGTTGCATTACTTTTGTGCAGGAGCGTGTGCAGTAGTGTGCACACAGAAATCTACAATAAAATTTCTAGTTGAAATCTTTGCCTGCTGTAAGCTGAATCACAACTGGAAATGCCATTGGTGTATAATGAGCATCCCTAGAGCCGCTACAGGTAGTATCAAATGCTTGCATTATTTGTGACACACCTTCTCACCCTAAATGAAATCATAGATGAGAAATGACAAAGAGACACATTCTCTCTGGTTAAGGATTGTGTGCTGGCCTAGAAACAGTCTCTTCCCACTTCAAATGAAGGAAAAATTTGACTATCTTAAGTAGGAGCACAGTTGAGTTATGCTTTGCTTTATTATTTGTACTCGTATTTTCAGGAAAGGTGATGAATGGATGTGGCTGGATGTGGCTCTAGGCAGCCTGGTCTAGTGGTTGGTGACCCTGCCCATTGCAGGGGGGTTGCAACTAGATGATCTTTGAGGTCTTTTTCAACCTAGGCCATTGTATGATTCTGTGATGGGAAGAGGTATAAACCATTGGTGATGTCACTATTTCATCTGTTGTCAGTTCTGACATCTGGAGCAGAAAGGAACTATTCCACATTTTTCATTCTGCAAATGTTACTAATAGCTCATAGCAGCTAGAGCGGATGCAGCAGGTAGCATGAGGGAGTGCAAACTCATTGCAGTTTAAAGATTTATCAAGGAATAAAAGCTGATGATTTTTTATTTATTGAGAGCTAATTAATCGAAGCCCATTCTGGAATGAATGAATAGGTAATTAATATTTCTTTTACTCATTAAAAGCGCTATCATTAAGTCAGGGTTGGATGTCTGTCTGAAGCAGCATGTCGATGTCCAGGAGACAGTAGAATTGGCTTTTTGACTCCTACCCTTGTCTAAATATTTATAGTTTTCAATAATACCTCTTTAAATTCTACTGCTAGCAGTGTAACGGTGATTAATTTCAGTTGCTGAAATTCCAGCTTTTCAGGAATAGATTTCTTTCTCACGGTGGCTCTTTTCACAGTACTTCTATTCTCAGTGATGCACTCTGCCTTTTACATGATGCTTTCAAGTTGGCTCAGTTTGTTTCCATGTTTTGTGTCTTTATGAGGACAGACAATGCTTCCTCCCACCACTGGGTCAGCCTGTCACAATGATAAATGCGAATGTGTGGATTTGTCTGTTTTATTTTTCTGTCTCCTTCTGGTGCCAGCCTAAAACTTTCATTTAAGTGGAATGGCTGGCACTTTCTGTTTAAGGGTTCAACGTTCTTGTTCAGTTGACGCATTTTCATACAGCCTGGACACTCCATTTCACCGATTGGCTAGGTACCTCTCAGTTCCCTTAGTGAAGTACCTTTTTTGTTTTTGATATATTTAAAAAAAATAAGCTGTAATAGCAGGCATTTCTCCTCATATGTTCTTTTCACGTATTTCTGGATCATCTGTTGATGATGAAGCTGAGGTGCAAGTCAGCAGCTCACTGCCTTACTACCTTTTGGTGGAGTGGTACAACCGCTCTGCCTGCCTGACCTCATGCTGAATGCTGATTGCCTTTTCACTCACCACTTTATTTTTCAAGATGTGGTAGCTGGCTTCATCTCCTTTTGACATACGGTTTGCAGGGAGCTGAGTTAGTGTCCTGTAGAAGCTTACTCCATTTGTTGTCTCAGATGGTGAATCCTTGGAGGTCTTTAAGGATGTATTAGCCTCAAACCCCCATATAATTACTGCATTAATAATGCTCAGGATGAGGACCTGCAGTACTTCTTCAGGGTTGATGATCAACAAGTGTTTCACTTCTGAATTACTGACTGACTCAAAACCATCTTGGTTTTATCTTATATGTGTCTCTTATTGTTTTGTGCAAGTTAATGTATGCACTTTTGTTTTAGTTGGAAGCTGTGACTTCTCCATCCTGTGTGAAATTTCAATCTTTTTACCTTTTCCTGCGTCTGATAGTTGTTTATAATGAAGATCCCTTTACCGTCATTTACAATTTTAATTTACACTACTACAAATTTCATTTTTCTCTCTTTGTCTTTTAATTTATTTGCTGCTGTCTTGTTTTTTGGGGGGGCCAGCTGGCATTTACTTTTTGTTTTTGCATTTCTGAAATATCTTGATGTGAAATCTCTAAGTCACTTATTTTTTTTTCCTGAAACACTTTACAGAATGACTCTGTATAAGACTTATTTCATTGAGGTTTCTACACAACATCACTGGATTTCTCCTCGTGTTCTTTCTGTCTCTTGTACATTTGGTACTGAGTGGGTGCCAGTTTATTTTCCATGCCTGTTTTTGCTTGCTTGCTTGCCACCTCCTCCTCCATGTATTGTCTCTGCGCGTTTAATTTGTGACTTGTGTTTGCATGTAAGCTCATTTATCACGTTGGCTTGGGTCTCCAGTGTTTGGAAGAGTTTGCATAAACTTCTTGTGCTTTCATTTCAGCTACTGCATTTTCCATTTCTGTTACTAATGCCATCTGTTTATCTCTGAAAACTGGGACATTACATGAGTCAGCCATTTTGTGTAGCTTGATGAAATATTACAGTGTGATTTCTTCAACTTCTTGATTAAAATGTTCAAAAAAGTCTTTTAAACATGTTTTTTTTGTTGTTGTGGATTTAAACGGCTTTTGTAGAATTCCCAAGATTTCCCTCCCTCGCCCCCTGCTACTTCATGGTTGATTTAAATACTGCTGTTACACAGCAGCATATTTAAGATGTTTCTCCTCCTTCCACTGCTTACCTCACTCTCTCTTTATCTCCTCTTCTGGCAGTTTCGTAGTGTCTACATTAGCTGTAGAAAACTCACTTATTAAACATTTCCTCTGTAAAGTTCATCTGCTTGTAAATAACATTCTGATCTAGTACCAGGTTCTCATTGATTATGTTTTATTTACATATGCTTTGTAATATTCGTGATGCCTGATTTCATGTCTGTCTCTGGGACTTCTGGTAATGTTGCATCTAATGTGTTTCTAGCTTGGAGTCTTTGTGAAGCCATCATCACCCTTCAGTTCTCTTTTTGTAGCATCTTTATTAAATCTCAATGCAAGCAGTTGTTTTTTTTCTTTTTTTTTCCTCCTCATATTGTTTGTTCATTTTTACACAATTTGGAAAGAGGATTAAAGTTTACTATCTATTCTGTGTTTCTGCAGAGGTCTGTAAAAATGCAGTTACACTCATCCTGGGAAGCAATTTGCTGTTCTAACAGTGCATTAGCACAGTGCTAATGATTACCCAGGATATTGGACAGGCACAGCCATTTCAGAAGTACACCCACCTGGCATCCCTTTGCCTGCTACCCTTTCCTACACTATCTCACATACACGTTTTCAGCAACTAGTGGTTTTAATAATTAAATATATGTGAAATCAAATTAAGAGATGTAAATGGCATTTGAGTGAGATAATGTGAATCAATAGAGGAATCCTGCAAGCCCAGGAAAATAATCTTTCAGCTATCTCTGGTAGCAAACCACCAATAGGATATCTGATTCCTACATCTTGACTCTTCAGTGAACTGACACAATTTTGGAGAAAGGAGATCCAGGTTTTTATGAGCAGATACCAGGGGAGCATATGTCAATATTGTTGTGGGAAGCACAACAGCATATTTCTGTCTTGGAAATGGTGTCTGGCCATGCTTTTTGCAGAAAGGAGTAGTTCAGGGGGAGGTCTGTGCTGGATTGTATTTTCTTGTGGGCCTGACTGCAAGACTGCGGTACAGGGAGGGACTTTCTCACATACTATGGAATACTTCACAGGAGGTCAGAGATGCTGCTGTGAGTGGTGGCACATAGTTCTGGTCCAAGAAGAAATTGAGAAGCACAGAAGACTGCAGTGAGAGAATGAAAGGAGCACAAGTGAAGCTTTATTTGCTGCCAGCAAGGCTCATGTTTAAGTTTTGTTTGTGATTTAGATTAAGGTTGGAGTTGGATCCCATTATTCTTTTGTCCATGTTTTATTAATTATTCTCTATCTGTTCAGTGTATTTGCATGTGAAATAGAATATCCATAGTTGGAAAAAACCCACAAGAATCACTGAGTCTGACTCCTGGATCCATACTGCTCCACCCAAACGCAAGCCCTATGTCTGAGAGTGGTGTCCAGTTGCTCCTTGAACTCCGGCAGCTCAAAGATGTGCCCTGGGCAGTCTGTTCCATGCCCACCAACCACTGGTGCAGAACATGTCCCTAATCCCCACCTGTCCCTCCCCTGACACAGCTCCATGCCGTTCCCTCGGGCCCTGTTGCTGTCACAGAGTGCAGAGCTCAGCGCTGCCCCTCTGCTCCGTGTGAGGAGATGCAGCCGCCAAGGAGCCTCCTCTCAACTCCTCTGCTCTGGGCTGAGCGAACCCAGGGATCTCAGCTACTCCTCTTACACTTTGTCCTCAGACTCTTCACCATTTCTGTAGCCCTTGTTTGCACATTGTATAATAGTTTTATGTCCTTTTTGTACTGTGACATCCAGAACTGCACCCAGTTCTGCTCGAAATGAGGCTGCACAGAACAGGTTCCCCCTCATCCAGTGGGTGCTGGGTGCACCCTTGAGCACCCCAAGGCATGGTTGGCCCTTTGGGCTGCCAGGGCACACTCCTGGCTCATGTACAACTTGCTGCCACCAGAACCCCCGAGTCCCTTTCAGAAGGCCTGCTCTGTCAGACTCTCATTGCTCAGGGACATGATTTAGCAGAGGGTTATTAGAGTAGTATGGTTAGGTTGTGGTTGGACTTGATGATCTTTAAGGTCTTTTCCAACCTGAGCAACTGTATGATTCTATAACACGGTCTGTACATATATATTTCCCCATTCCAGGTGCATCCTCTCCCACTTTCCTTGAGACTGGCAACGAATCAAATTGACCTTCCAACTTGACGTTATCAGTAATTTGTCCAGTCTAATACTTCGTTTTATTCTGGCTTTCCTTTTTTTGATCTGGATAAACAAAATGCTGTATCTAAAAGCTACAGATCAACAACAACTCAACGAATTAAGAATTTAGAAACTCAGCAAGTTTGAAAATTGCCACAATAACTTAATCAGATCTTGATGTAAGTGCAGCTCTTTGACACTGCTCATAGTCTATTTTCCAAAAGTCAACTGAAATATCTGTAGGTTCTGTGAAATACTCTGGGAAGTCTTGTCTCCTACACTAGTGAATTGAATAGACTTTGAATCTTATTTGCTTAGTTTTAGCTTCCATCATTTGTCTCAATATTGCTTTTTCTGCAAAATTTGAATTTGTTTAGAACCCTAAAGAATAAAACTGAGTAACTTTCTAAACTAAATATGCTTGATTTCTTTAACGCTTCTCTGTGGGGCCATTTCCTCCTGTTTTAGTTATTTTAGCAGTTCGTTCAAAGCTCTGTACGTTTTCTTTTTAATTCTCTTTGAAATATGTATATTTGGGTACAGTAGATTGATGCAGCACCCCACTGGGAGTCATAGAACCAAGTGATTGGGGGTGTGTGCAGTGTTTCCTCACTCTTCTTAGCTGACTTGTTGACATGGACAGAATCCCAGTAACCCTTTAACCTGCTTGTATACTAAGTGCTAGTGTGCAGCTGTTATCACTGTTTTTTTTCATAGACACTCTTTTTCTTGAGTGAACTCTCCCACTGAAAATATGGTTTCCATTCTTAATTCTGTATGTATGATTTTTCATGAGCGTATGGCATCTTGCATTAGGTGCTTGCACAAGGAATGCCTGTTGCATTCAGAGATCACATTGGGCTTTTGGAGCACCTCCTGCTATGCCTTTACAGTAAAATGATACCTGTGAAAGTTGACTGGACTTGGTTTCCTGCACAGTTTCTCTGGCTGAGATGGACAAGTTTGCTATCAAGAATCATTTTAGATGTAGAAGATTTCACAACTGAAGAAAAACTGGAAATGTTAAAATTGTTTAACCTCAAGAAAAGGATGGTTCAGGGTCTTCTAAAGCAACAGGGATATACTGAACTGTGGGAAAAGAAACACCTCTTGCTGATGTCTGTGGTGGAAAAGGAAGAGAACTGGAGCATGGAGGACTGAGATTAAATGGTAAGAAAACCACTATAACAGCAACGATGAAGTCTTACCATGACTTTGCTTGGCAGTTTTAATCACCAACGTCTTTAAAAACGTGCTGGATTAAGGCAGGCATAGTTAAGCCCAATTCAGAATGAAGTGAGCTGGGTGCCAGTCCAAATCATTTCTTCCATTTCTCATGCAAATATCCTCCTGCTTAGAGGTTTGCCTGAAATCATAACCAGCATCCTAAAAAGGAAGAACTTTCTGCCAGTGCAGACATATGTATGAAACAGACACCTTTGTATAAATACAGCTATTAAAAGAAAAGCATCTGCATTAAATGCTGTTATTACTGCAATGAACTTTAGTACTTTTCTGTGAGGAGCTGTAATAAGAGTTGATGTGCATGAATCATGCAGCTAAGCATTTAGACTCACCACTTATCAAGAACAATGAAAAAAATTTAAGGACAGATCATTTTAGAGTAATTGATAACAACCCTAGAGAGCTATCAAATCTCCATAAATCAATGCTTGAGGGGAAAAAGATTAGAGAATTAATAGGCATCAAAACATAAATCTAATGTGTCATGGTTGAGTAACAAGATTTGACTGGCCTACCAATTTCTCCTACTCTGAAATTGCTTTTCTTTAAGTATAATCAGGAATTATTTTGATTGTTTCAGTTTATTTCTGCAAGTAGCTTTTAATATGCAGCTTTGCACCTGAAGTGCCATTCAAAGCAGCTAGAGCTTGGTGTTATCTCAATGAAAATAACGTACTAACACTACTATATCTATGTGAATTTATGTAAAACACTCACTTTAAAAACCCATTATGTTCTTAAAAAAGAGCGACTGTGATTTGGAAAATCTGGTGGGTGTAGAGAGAGCCAGGTGCTTTTATCTTGGAAATCTGATGCATGAGTATAGAACATAAGTACCTGGCTTTTAGTGGAAATGTACAAAAACAGTATGAACGTGCAAGTGCATATGGAAAAGTAAAGCAGTTTGACGCAAATAGCATAATGCATCTGCTCTGTTTTGCGTAGTTAATAGTAACTGTGCGATCTCGTTAGCCCTGCTCTTCCTCCTGTGCTGCTCCCAGCTCCCTCAGTTACAGAAAATTAATTGCAGAATATTGATTGCTAGACACCTCCTTAACACCTTGTTGTGTTTCTGCAGAAGCAGAAAATGAGCAATGCTATGAAAAGAGCCCTGAACTGCCAAACCTCTTAATTTGGATTTGTAACTGTATTTCAGATAAAATGTATCTCTCCCAAGAAAAACATTATGTACAATACTGTTTTGGTAAGAAATTGTATAGTCTTTCAGAGTTTAGACTTGCAGGATGTAATAGTTGACTTTCTGGTGACCTTTTCATGAAAACAATGAAAAAGAAAACTTTTTTTTNTTAACACAGTGATGTAGTCCCAATCAAACTTTATTGTGATATTTTTATTCTAGCTTCCTTTCTTGTGGTGATGGTTTCCTGAAGTTTTTGCTCTTCTTAGCTGTTATGGTTAGCTCAGTCGATGTCACTGTAGCCTGCTTCACTTTCTCCTTTTAAATATCACGAAGAAGATGGAAAAACAATAAAAATCTAAAAGAGGGAAATAAATTGATATTTTTTTTTAGAAAAGCGAGAGCATATCTGAGCTGGAGAAATGTTTCATTTTGAGACTGCTCTGGTTAGAGACTATGGCAAATGCTGGCCAGTATGCAGCACCTGTATTTCGTGCCATAGTCTTGGTTTTTACCATCAGTATACTATATTAACCTCACATTATGCAATCAGCTTGTACTGGATCTCAAAGTGGATGAGAAAATAGTCATGATGCAGCAAAGAGAGGACATTTAGATCACTCACTGTGCAGCTGCATATTACCTTGACCCATGAGCAAGGCAAGCTTTTGAGTAATAGGAGTAGCTTAACAACATGCACAGAACATAATAATTTTGAGTAAAAGGCAAAAACTACTGTGAAAGGAACTTCTCCACCTTGTACTGAAGAAAATTTCCTTTCTGCCTTCAGATACCTTGCCCTCTCATTCCAGGTATCTCTAGTATGTTTGAACTTGCAACTTCCCATTAAGAGCATCTCCTGTGTCTGTACTTTTCAGCCTTGTTCTTTTTTCCTCCATTATGACAGTAATATTTATATTTATTATTTATTATATTTATTATATATATTTTATCTATAATTATTTCTTTATAATTTTATTTATTATTTATATTTATTAATTATTAATATTTATATTATTAATATTTTTTATTGCCTGATTTATCCAATTAAGATGTCTGTGAGGAGTAGTTACAAGACATAGTTCCTCTTTATGCCAAATCATATCATTTGTGCTCTTTATTCTTGTGAGGAGATTTAGTAGACCTCTGGCTCAACAGCACCTACCAAGTCTTGGCTGTGAACTTGGAGGTAAACCACTCTGTGTGGTGAGAGAGAATCTGGGACTGGAGCATGGATGCATCCTGTGAAGAGTCTGAGTCCCTCTGTGCCAGCAGTACTGATGCATACCAACAAGACTGAGAAATCAGAATTTTCTTTCAGAGACCCCAAGGCATAATGTTTCAGCTGGGATTTTATCATGCCAGCAGGTGGATCAAATTTACCCCTTGCCTTCCTAGTTCGCAGTGCTGTGAGACTTCTTCTCTGCTAATCATGACTACACAAGATGTTTTTTGAAGATACCACTTGCTGACACATGGAAGTGATGTGAAAAACAAGAAGGCTAAGGATAAACACTTAGGAAATGCCACAAGCAAAAATCCTTGCCATCACATAACTACTTCATAAGGCAATTTAGCAAGTGGAAATTAGGAGGAGAGCCAAAAAGCTTTAAAAGGGTCAGCTGTCCGCAGACCACCAACAAGCAGCGTATTCTTGGTCTGCAAACTGGAATGCAAACTAGTTCAGCCAAGCCAGCCCAGAGCAAGGGCTTCTTGCTGTGTTAATGCCTGACCACTAGTACTGGTTTAATTCTTACAGATGTTTTTCATAACTGTATAAGTCAGCAGAGGATAGATCTATACGGTCTAGTGGTCAAGATGTGGGTAACTGTTTGAGCCTTGCACAGCAGTGAGACCCTGTATACTGGTGTTAATAACTACAGGAAGAAAGCTAGCATAATTTTGATTATTGTAGATGAACACAGTGTGAATACATTTTACATCTATTTTTGTTTTAACCTGACTATGAACATCACCTCTGGAATCTCAGTTTCATGCAGGTCTTTGCAAAATGAGTTCTGCTGTGTTCTCTCCTCCTTCTTCCTGCCTCATTTTCCTCTCTCTTTCCTGTGCAGTGTCTTTTCTCTTACAGTTTCTTGTCGTGTTGTTGCATGATGTGCTTCTTCCTTGTTTTGTTTTCAGAAACGTGTTTTGGAGATAGAAAATATCCTGCAGGTTTTGAAGGACTCTCATTGCTCCCTCCTTGCTGCTTTTCTGTGTGCTGCATCTCACATCTCTCACCTCTGGTCTCTCAGCAGGAGTGTTGAAGATCGTTGTGTTCATTCAGTATAACCAAAACATGAAGTCTGAAGCAGTCATGTAGAGTAGGGATTAAAGTGTTTTTCATGGTATGTGCAAAGGCTGATGATAGTTGCTTTTGAAAACAGCCTTACTCTCTGTGTGGTGCCTGGAGTTACTATTTCATAAAATGTGTACCTACTATAGAAGCATCAGGCCATAGAGTAGCAGTTCTAGAGTAGCAGCTGGAAGTGTAGCATGTTATTGCTATTTCCCTGCTCTCTGACTGAGGAATAGGTGGGGGTCTGCAGCCACTTACCATGAAGAGCATATGAAGCAGTTTGAATGTCTGGTGGAGGAATGTTCCTTCTAAGCTTTTATTGCTGGATGGATCGACATAATCTTTTGATCATGTTTGTTCATCCCCAGCTGCGATCTCAAGCGAGCAGCATCCTCTATTGGCTGTGTTTCTAAGAAACATGGAGTGGACAGGGACAGTTCCAGAAGAGGGGCATACCCATGGAATGATGAACCTAGCACTTTCATCAGTAGCTCTGGTCAGGGGTAGCAAAATTTGGATCTGGCAGTAAAACTGAACTTTTGGAGCTATTCTATTTCCATAAAGAAGGTAATATCCTGTCTGTAGTTTGTGTGATAAAAGTTTGGATTTCTGAAGAAGTGAAAACACTGAGTCATGCCCACCTACAGCATTTATTTTCATAAACTACATTTTTGTATTTACTAACCATAGGTTTTTTTCAGTGCTGTGTCAATTGACTGATGAAAGAATGATGTTCAATGAAGCTATGCAACGTAACTTTCTTTTCTTGCTAAAATATTCTATGCAAGTAAGTACAGAAACAACATTGCCTGGATTGGGGTCAGATTAATCTTGAGGAAGCTCATACAGTACCAAGCCATCAGAATCTCTACGTGAAATCACTGTAGGATTTCTTCTGCTTGAAGAAAAAAGCTCTGAGAACAACTTCATAATTTATGGGAGCGAATTTGTCCTCCCACATGGAAAGACTTGATTAATGTGGTTAGTTTTCTTTGAAAACACTTCTTCCTTATGGATATTACCTTTCATGTTAAAGTAAGTCTAAGAACACTTCAGGCCATGTACATATAATCATTATCTCAGTTAATTACCCATCCAAAATTCAAACACTTAAGGATAATCACCATTTTGCAGCTGGAGATGTTAATCTGTTCTTACACTTTTCCTGCATAGGATACAGTTCTTAGATTACTTTAAACTTTCTTCCTTTATTCTGCTACATAATTTAAGAATCTCTTTTTTTTTTGTATCGGATTTGGCACTATGTAGGAAAGTCTCCGTGTGTACACAGAACGTGTGCTCTGCAGGTGGGTGCAATGATAAATTACTTTGCAGGTCATCATTACTGTTGACAATGATCATGAAACGAGTGCTGAAGGAAAAATAATATTCCCATATAAATAGAAAGTTAGTAGAGCCTGGGCAAAGCTATGTGATTGGCAGATGTATAGATAACATCTTGTCCTAAGTGAGTAGATTTAAATTACATATTCAGAATGAGTTCTTTCCTGTGTAGGCATTGGGGCAGATTGCCAAGGGAAGTTGTAGATGCCCCATCCCTTAGAGTGTTCAGGGCCAGACTGTATGGGGCTTTGAGCAACCTGGTCTAGCGGGTGGTGTCCCTGCCTATAACAGGAGGGTTAGAAGTAGATATTTAAGGTCCTTTGAACTCAAGCCATTCTATGATCTTCTAATCACACTTCCAGATAGACGAGTGTTCAAGAGCTGGTAATGTTGCATGGAACTGGTGATATTACGTTCTTTTTTCCTCATCAAAAATATCTCAGTCCTGGTAGTGTTCTCCACAAGCAATGGCTGTGAACTAGAATCCTAGTTCTCTATATGCTCACCAGCAAGAGCAGCTTGTGAGGGTTTCTCTTGAGGACAGCAGCCTGCTTCAGTGGTGTCCCTGGTGTTGGAATGTCTGGTGATCCCAGGGACACTGGAGATTTGGTGTCCCCAGGAGAGCCCTGGGGATCTGCCTCTCCATGGATGGCTAGTGAATGGAGATTCTCTTCCTTTCTCTCTCAGCTGCAAGGCTGGACTTCTCTGATGCCTCATATCTAGGTGGCACCACATCACAGTTATTTTTATTGGGTTTAAAAGGCCCTTTTTGCTGTCAGTATTATTAAATAAAACATACTGTGAAATGAGTCTCATGCTTTACACTCAATAATGACCTTACTGTTGTTCTGATGTTTTGTCATTATCTGCAGAAGTGCTTGCTATATACTGCATTATTCACAAGCTCATACCAGCAGTGACTGATTGAACATGACGAGCTGACAGCCAATGCTTAGCTCCCACCAGCCAGATTTACTGCTCGTGAATGTTAATAGCAGCGCTGTGAAGTGACACGTGGAAGAACGGGCTTGTGTACAGCCTGCATTGCTGCAGGCATCTCTAAACTTATCATTTTTATTAGCTTGCTTAGGAAATGATGAATTTCAGATGCAAAGCATATTTTACAGGACATTGCTACTAAAGTGTACTATGAGATATTTGTGACACTTTTGACTGCTGTAGGGCTATATCTAATATTGTGAGTCACTAACTCAAGTAGAGAATGTTCCAACTGCACATTAACATTAATAAAAAGAGTTCTGGGAAATTTGCAGACTACTTGAGCACACCAGTAATTCCTCTGCTTGTAATTTTGATGAAGTAATGGTTAACTGGGCATTGAAAGAGTTAGTGCCAATAAGACTGCAAAATTCTCTTTCAAGCAGTAAACGATTTGATTTATTGGACTCTCTTTGTCACTTGAAGTATTTTTTTCAATCAGTAGATCCTATTTAATCACTCCTATTATTTTGATTTTTTTCCCATTTAGATTTGAGTACCTCTGTATTCTTCTAACATGCTCAGAAAGTCTTTGCAGCAAAATCTAGATCTGACTCTATTTAAAAATATCTGTCATAAAAGAGAAGTTTGCAAAGATGTTTTCAGGAGTGTTGATAGACTTCCTTTAACCATGTAGTTTTTCCAGCAGCATCCGAGACATAAAACCTGTCTGCCTAATTGGTGTATTTACCTGGAGATATAGTAGCACAGACACGCAACAGCACACTGCATCAAGGATGAGGAGGAGCTCCAATTTTAGAGGCGGAACCGGTCTGAAACTGGTGGCTTCTTGGTCTGTAGAACATTTGGCAAATCAAACTTGTCAGACAGGACAAACATACTCAGAAATAGATATGTGTTTGTAGAACACATTTTGCTTGTTTTGAAAAACTACTACATTCCTGAAATTACCAAAGTAACAGTATGTGACTTGGCTCGTATTCTGAGCACTACTCATGTGGCCCATCTTTCTAGATTGAATGCCTATCTCAGAATATCATGTCTGAGGAAACCTTAGTGTGCTTGGATCTGTGCATTATAATAACTGGTAGGTGGGATCTGAGTGAGTAATCTCTGAAAGAATACAGAAGGGCTACTTAACCTAAAACAACCATGATTTTTGAGAAGCTTTGTCTGTGTTATTTAGTAATTCTTTTTCCTGGTTTTAAATCCCTATGCTTCAGGTCTCCTTGAAAGATAAAGAAACAAAGATAGGTAAGGTGTTTATATGGGGCAGGGTACTTGCCAAAGCAGCCTGATCTTACTTACCTGAGCTGAATGAGCCCCAAAAGACAGAATCCTAGTTAACAAAGCACCTTGAAGTTACAGAGTTACTGTAAGGTAAGGAATTGTTCTTTTATCTTTCTCCTCTCTCTTTCTCTTCCCCTTTGGCCACTTTTCTCCTTTCTCGTGCAAAGTTTTAAACTCCAGAATGGTGCCATGGTGAGAAAAGAGCAGCTGAGTTGCTTTATGAAAATGCTCAGGGCTGATTGTGCAGTGAACCTATGAAATGTAGGTGTGATTCTGTCGGGGCCATGATTCCACCCTATGGCAACTGTATATAGCTACAGTACCATGTTGTGTACCATGTGGATATCCATCTCAGCAAAAATTCAGCACTAGTTTCTCCAAAGCCTTCTCCAAAGGCTTGCAGAAGTCAAAGTGGTGATGCTTGGAGAATTTTACCCATTCTTTCAAAAAGCCTGGAGGTAACGAGAAAAACATCAGGAGTCACTGCAAATCCTGCAAGGGCTAAGACTTGGTTTGTCACCATGATTACTGACTGAACTGACTTAACATAACTGTGTCTCATAGAGACCACAGTCATAACTGGATAATCAGAATATCTCTGGATGTTTCAAAACTTTGTCATTTCAGAGGTGTTTGTGGGTGTTTATGTAAGTAGAATTGTTTGCGTTGTTGTGGCAATTGACTTATTTTTAAAACACAGGTCAAACAACTCAGAGGCTAGAAATTCAGGTCAGAGTTGGTATCTGTGTAAAAGGCATCATTTTTCCTATGGAAGATCACACTGTTTTGGTTCAGTCATCAGTTTTTATTGTGGTGCACAAGCTGTGCTTGTCCTGTTTTTTCTGGTTCCACTGGTATCAGTGTGCTTTGGTGGCTGTGAAGTCTGGGGCATCAGGCAATGTGTGTTAAAATGACACACTTACTATTGAGATTCATTTGTTTATTTATTTATTTTTTCTAAGGAATAGTAGTAACTGTATATTAAGTATCAGCAACTGTAACTAGTGATGGGGGTCAAGGGTCAGAGCTGAGTCTGGACCATTCAAAATCTTCATCAGTGACCTCAATGAAGGGATAGAGTCCACCCTCAGCAAGTTTGCTAATGTTACAAAGCTGGGAGGAGTGGCTGATACGCTGGAAGGCTGTGCTGCCATTCAACAAGACCTGGACAGGCCAGAGAGTTGGGCAGAGAGGAACCTGATGAGGTTTAACAAGAACAACTGTAGAGTCTTATACCTGAGAAGGAATAATCACCTGCCTCAGTACAGGTTAAGTGATGACCTGTAGGAAAGCAGTTCTGTGAAGAAGGATGTGGATGTTCTGGTAGACAGCAGAGTTGGCCATGAGCCAGCAGTATGCCCTCATGGCCAAGAAGGACAATGGTATCCTGAGGTGCATTAAAAAGAGCATGGCCAGCAGGTTGAGAGAGGTTGTCCTCTCCCTCTACTCTGCCCCATTAGGGCCACATTTAGAATACTGAATTCAGTTCTGGTCTTTCCAGTTCAAAAAAGACAGGGATCTCCTAGAAGGAGTCCAGTGGAGGGCAACAAAGATGATAAAGGGCCTGGAACATCTCCCATCTGAGGAAAGGTCGAGTAACCCTGAGTAACCCTTTAACAATTTTTAACCCTGGCCCTGTTCAGCCTGGGGAAAAGAAGACTAAGGGGGGGATCTGATTAATGTTTATAAATACCTACAGGGAGGCAAATGGATGAGGCCAGGCTCTTCGTGGTGATGAGTAGTGATAGGAGAAGGAGCAATGACCTAAAACCTGAACGTAGGAAGTTCCATACATACACATGGAAGAACTTATTTACAGTAAGATTGATGGAGCACATGAAACAGAGAGGTTGTGGAGTCTCCCTCTATGGAGATATTCAAGACCTGTCTGGATGCCTACCTCTGTGATCTACTGTAGGGAACCTGCTGTAGCAGGGGAGTTGGACTTGATGATCTCTTGAGGTCCCTTCTGACCCTTGCAATTCTATGATTCTGTGATAGTTTCTTTGCTTTTCAATCAAGAAAGGTAATATTCATGCAATGGTCCTCTATGTTGGTCCTTGCTATTGCAAGAAACTCCCTATAACTTTGTTTGTTTCTTAGTATTTTTTACTTTGAATAACATAACCTCATGTGCCTTTATTTGCAAAGCTGCACAAAATGTACAAAATATTTAGTATTTTTTTCTTGTTAGGATGAAATATTTAATCTTATAATATGAGAAAATGAGCTGTGAAGAACCCATTACAACAGAAATTTCTGTTTAAAAGCAGTGCAGCCATTCACTTGTAAGAAAAAATTTAATGGCTTTGTAGTCTCATTAGATCAGGTGTCTGTAACCAGAATGCTGAACTTGTCTAATGTTAACATAGTTTATGTTGGCAGCAGAACAATTTGCTAGAACTTCACAGTATTGCAAGCATAAACTAAGCAGTGCATAACTGAATGACTTTCCCTATCATGATATAACTGAAAAGTCATTATTTTGTAGCTTAAAAAAGAAATAGATCACCCAACACCCTGCAGTATAAAGTGGTTAAAAAAAACCAATAATAATTCTAATGCAATCCTGGGGTGATACAGTTAAAGGAAAACAGAATAGAGGCAGATATACAGGTAATAGAAATATTCCTATCACTTTATGAGTTGCAAAGAACTCTTTAACAATTTTTCAAATTTACATTCCAGAAAATGGGATTCTTATGCATTATTTATGTATTTATTAATCTTAGCTACGTTTAAGCTAGTTTTAGCTGTAACTGACTCTTTGAAAGGACTGGCAAGGATGGGAGTATTCTAATTTAATTACATTTGAAACAAATATTAGACTGCCAGATATGTAGGCTGGTCAAAGACCCTGGAAGTTAAGACTGAGATGAGAAACACTGTTATGTATGAGCCGTGCAGAGTTTCTCAGTGATTTTCTTCCACAAGATTAGAAATAACCTAGCAAACCTAATTTTTGCTCAAGCTCCAAGCTTAGGGAACATAATGCTCGTAGTCTGGAAACAGCCTCTCTTCTGTCACACAGAACAGTAGTTGGTTGTTTGGCTTTTTTTTTTTTTTTTTTGTGTGTGTGTGTGTGTGTGTGTGTGTGTGTGTGTGTGGAGCATCCTCTCTGCATGAGTTTCTGAAAACAGTGGCCAGAAGATACGTATGCCTGAGAACACTTGGAATACAGAGGTAGCAGCATGAGACTTCTCCTGGGTAGATACTTAAGAACCTTTGTTTGTGTTGTAGGGAGGTCTGCTGTAGTTTTGGCTTAGAATTCTACACTGCTGGGAGTATTGTGGCCTCCTCCTGAGAGAGCTGAAATTGAGGTAAAAGTACCAAGCTCCTGCAGGGTAGATATCTGAGAATTTTTTGTCTATTTTGGAGATTATTTCTACCCTTACATCCTCCAGGGAATGGTTTGTAGGCTTCTGCCTTCCTCCAGAGAGATTTTACATTCTCTATAGCACCCCCAGTCTGCTCCAGGGTCTGTAGGTGCCAAAAGAATTTCCTCTCCTGCCAAGGGAGCTCCATGCCCAGTAATGAACCTTACCTGTTCCTGGACATCATTTGTAAGCTTTTGGCTTCCGCTGAGGAGAATACTAATTCTGGATAGCAGCCTCAGGCAACTAGAGGGTGAGTACCCTACAGTTATTCTCTGTTTTAGAAATAAATCATTGCCTACCCCTGCTTGCACCCAGGCAATCTTGAAAGTCTTATTGCCTCTGCGATAGAGAGGTCAAATTGAAGATAGCAAGCTCAGAAAATTACCAGGTATGTTTTTGTGAATTCTTCTCTATTTTGGAGGTAGGTGCGTGCCTGGTAGCTAGGGTTAGTGAGCCTGGGATGCTTTTCAGCATGTACCAGGCTTTAAACGAGATCAAACTGAGATCATTGAGGAATCCTTATGTTACCCACAAACTAAAGCATAGCAAGGGCCTATCTATGTATTTCTGTACCACTGTTGTGTGATTAAAAGAAAGGTGTAAATAGTGTTTTCTCTAGTCTAAGGGGAAGTTTTATTTTCTACCATTGGAAAATCCACATTGGTACAGGAAACAAGATTTGGACTTCGCTTTGTTAGAAAAACATGTTTTAATGCATTCTGAGTAATTTCCATTGGCAAAAATGATGCTATTAAAAGAAGGGCAAATAATGTTTTGTGAGCTCCAATACCTTTTGGGAAAATTTCTCTCTTTCCATTGACTTAAGAAAACATAAAAGTAGAAAATGTTGCAGTTGTTTATGGTGGATTGTTGGATTACTGTGGGTTCAGAGGCTGGCTGTAGCTCTTAACAACTACATGGTTAGTCTCTGCTGATTTATATTGATATATCACCACGCTGTGGTGACTCTGAAGTACAGAGATGTGGTCTGAAGTGAATCAACCAATTAAATCTGGAGAACAGAAATGGATTGAGCAGTGCAGTCATAGCTTGGAGCAGCTGTGCACTCCCTGAGATCCCAGTCCCACTGGGGAGAAATGGAAGTAGAGAATACAACTCAGCACGTTGCGGGACATTTTCACACAAATTATAGGCGCTTTGCTTAATGTGTCTGTCAGTGGTATCACTGTTCATTCTAAATCATCCTGTGGTTACTATTGCATACATCTTATAGTGCTACTGAAGCATGAAGTTGCCTGTGCTTCTTCAGGGACCACCATTGCTTTCGGGAAGGAAACATATTAGAGATCAAATGATTGTGAAATGTTTAACCAAGCCATGTGGCAGGAACATGTATGAGATGTATGTATCTGGGGCTTGATGCTCTATGTATCCTGCACACCATGAAAAATACTTTTTTTTTTTTTATTCCAAAGTTGGAATTGGAGGAAAGTTACAAGCATTGGAAAACAGAATTTTAGATTGGCTCATTTATTTTTTAAGCATTAATTGCTGATGATTATTCTCATTACTGGTCAAATATCATCTTTCAAAGAAAATGAGATAATCTCATGAAGGTAAATACATTCTTCCTAATAAGAAAAAAGAACTAATTTTAGGAAATTATTATTTATACAGTGTTGTGCTGTTTGGAATTGCATCTGTTTTTGACACTACTATTTTGAGTGGATCTGTTGCTCGTGGAGACATAATGAGTATTGCTACAGTGGACAAATTTAATGTGATACTTAAATCTGTGTGTTCAGCACAGTAATCTTTTTTTGCTTGACTGCAGATGAACAGGTATGTGGTTGGAGCTATCTATCATCTGCTGATTTTTGTATGCATGTATTTATGTTTTAAAATAATTTAAGTGAACAAGAAAAATCAGCTCTGTGAAGCTGCGCTGTCCTAAGGTATTCAGCCCGTGTCTGAAATTTGTTTTGAGCTAAATATCTAAAGATATGTTCCTAAAGACAAAATATGGACTACCAAAGTGTGGGCCCTTGTTATTGTATCTGTTCATAAGGCTGTGGACAAGCCAGCTGCATGCTGTTTGTGTACTAATGGCTAGCTGGCTTGGAGAATTGTGGTTAATGAGCAAATGCATAATTACTTGATTTTTTTGTTAGTTAGTTTGGTTTTTTTAACAGGAAGGGCACCTTGCCCAGCAGACAGAAATTTTGGAGCCTCACTGGATTCTGGAAGTGGATTTGTGACGTTAACAATTAACTGCAGAGAATAAGTAAGGAAAGAATACAAATGGTCACTGAGGACTGACGTGCTAAAGAGTCTGTACTGGACTTGATGTTCTCCCTGGTGGTTCCTGTCATTCTGAGTGACACTTTAAAAAATTCTCTACTCTTCACCTGTAAAATGAAGGTAGCACCTAATATATTTGTCAGTTATCAGCAGGTAGGTGATGGACAGGGTGACAGATGGCACCATTACATACATTGTGGGATATCTACTCTCTGCCAGTGCACTGGCATCATAAGCTGGCAATGAGCATTTGAGTTACTGAGACTGTTCATGTGCATACTGCAAGCCTGTGGCAAACAAGGTAATGCAGCATACCTTATAGAGGAGGTTTTTATATAACTGACACTATTTGCCGCAGGGCTACAAAAAACCCTGGACAGTTCCTTCACCTCAGCTACAGGCAATAACCTAAGTTACAATGTTGCTGAAACACACTTAATTGAAAAAGAATTGAAACTTCATCTGCAGTTAAAACAAGCTATTACTGTCAGTAATATGACAGATCTCTCAACCCACTCTTTTTGGAGTTAAGTTTATTGGGATGGACCCTGAAGATAGTCTTTTGCCTTTGAAGGAGTTATCCTAGTTAAAATCAATTGAGAAAGTTGATTTAGTCAACTTGTATGCCAACTCCTGTGTGGATACTGAAAACAAAATGGAGGGATCTCATAGTAGATTTTGTAATACAAATAAACCAGCTTTTAAACTCAAGGAAACGGGAAGATCTGATGGCTGTAGAATTTTTCTAAGACCTGGATGCACTGGATTTAATTCCCGGCTCTACCCTCAGGCTTCCTACAGGAGTTTGAGGTGTGCTTTAGGCATGACCACTTAATTTTTGTCAAGCTGAAGTCTGTGATGCTATGGCTACGCTGGAACTAGGAGCAAACTCCATTCATTGTTGATGGTGCCTGTGCCATTTAAAAATATATATATATTAATAGCATGGGGATAACAGAACTGCCTAATTCATAGGTTTCAAGCAGGGAGATATACAGAGTGCATAGCCCAGGTATTATTTCATAAGAAACTATCATGTTAGTTTTGAGGAGATTTAAATTGATGTATTTTTCTCCAATGGGCCAAGCTACTATGTAACAGGAAGGACTATGAGAAATCTGTAGTTACTATGAAGGACTAATGGACTACGTTCAGCATTGTTCTTCTTCCCATCTATCTCTTTCAGGGAAAAAAACTGCCCAGTATTTTTCTCTGAGTAGCTGCATTTCAAATCTTACCCTTGTGCACTCTCACAGTCAGAGTCTTTTCTCCATGCACAAATCAGGCCATGAGGGATGAATTGCTTAGACATAGTGGTGGGATGTAGAAAATCTGCATCTCTGCCCAAAGTTCAAGGAGGTTTTTGTTTGGAAACCTGTTGTGCATCTTTCTTCAAGAAGGAGCAGAATATCTATGAACCTGTTATTGCTGATGTTCTGTGTAAAATCTGAATTAGAATAGAAAATTTGAAGTATAAATAATAGGGAAATGGTTATGCGTGGGAAGAATTAAAGCAGCCGTTACATTGTTGTTTTTGTAAGAGCTGGAACTTATTTCCAGCCTGTTTATGAGAATTTTTGTGATGTCGTTCTCTTGTGCAATCAATATCTTCTAAAAACTAAATGATGAGGGGTTCAGCAGGGCTCAGACATGATCCTGGCCACTGTTATTTTTTTGGCTTCAGAAAAAGAAGTATGTCAAGCATTATTTAATTTTAAAAAAAAATCTTATCTGTATTACTTCATGTTATCTGACTGTCTGTATATACTGGCACTCGGAAAGCAGACCACGTTAGCTACAGAATAAAATGATGTTGGCAAAGGGAATTCCTAATTGTCCTCTCTATTCTGCTAGAGGATTCTCTTTCTGAGGCAAAACTCTAGTGAGACTTCTTTGGAACGTTATGGTCTCTTTGACTGGAGAAAACTGATGGCTTCCGATTTCCAGCCCACCACTTGGACAAGAACCTACAGGTCTGCATGTAAAGCAAACAACCTTTCTCTTATCTATTATGCTGGAGATTTGTTATTGTCTTGCAGAAATGAATTGCTCTCACTCCAAGACTCTTGCAATAGCGGCATTTCTAAGCTTGTTTTTTGGCACCAGCCAAATTAATGCCAGGAAACTTGTAATGGTCTTAGCAGCATATGGTTTTTGCATTCACTTTCCTGTAGAATTAAAAAAACAAAAAACAAAAACAAAAACAAAAACAAAAAAACAACAAACCAAGTAAGTTATTAAAGTTTTACTCTTTCTCAAGTAGAGTTAGTTTTTTAGTATTCACATTAAACTCCTGTATAACTACAAATATTGGATAAACTGACTAATTTGACTACATCTTTCCAGCTATTTCTTTACTCAGAAATACAGTTCTCCTTTAAAATTTTGAAGGCTTACATCCAGGCTGCGAAAATATGATTTTTGATAAACAATATCTGTCATTGCTCCATACGCTGTGCTACCATTAAATGAAAAGAGAACTTAAAATCTTGGGATAGGATATGGCCAAGGATGTGGTCCCAACCTATAAAATAAATTGCAGTCCTTTTGTATAAACAGGAATTGCATATAAACATCTCCCAGTCTCCCAGCCATACAAAACTTTGTGCTTTTCAGAAGATTACATTTAATATAATAATCAAGAAATATCTATAGTATAATGTTGGAGTGATTACGCTATTTTTTTTTTAAAGATAGACTTTTTTTTTTAAGGCAAAACACTCTAAAGAGGCTTTTAGCACTTAATCTTTCCTACGTTACTTAGTCTTTCCTCTTGCTTCTGGGATGCTGACAGGAAAAAGCCTAGATCATAAACTGCATTTTCATTTCCAGCATTTCATTTTTTAGTGGTTATAGTTTTGGAAGCACTTTATGGGTGCATTTAATTTTGAGTGTGTAACCTCATATTGCTGTGTTGTAATATGCTCAACTATCTTGCTAAATTACATTCAGAATACTCAGAAATTAAACATTCAAATAACTTTCTCCTGTTACTTGTCTCCCCTACCCCCCAACTTGGCCCACTTCTCTCTGCATATTTTTGTATCTACTTTTGAGTACTTTGCAAGACTGATAGCATGAGGATTTGAATTTTTCTTCCTTTCTTAGCACAAATTTCTGTTGTGATCTTGAACAAATTTTGGAAACTGTGAGAAATGTGGAACGACAGTGACTTGTGATCTCCCAGTCATCAGTGCAGTCACTGAAAATGCACAAGTTCATTATCCATCTAATATTCAGAGAAATTCTTAAATAGCAAGACCAGCTTACTGTCAATTTGGTCAATAGAAACAATATATATATGTAGGTTGGTGCTTGGATTCAGTGATCTCTCTGCTGCAGTCCCTAAAATTACGCTTCCCTAATGCTGGAATGCAGTAATTTTCTTCTCCTAGTTTGGTAGCTGGATGTCCCTGGAAAAGTGGAGTCAAGGAGAAAGTACAAACTGATATTTGCATTTCAGTTTTCTGCAGAAGAAGCCTGCACAGATGTATATGACAATGTCTTGCCAGCTATGAATTGGAATGAAATATCCCCGATGTCTCTTGCTGACCCTGGACTGCTGATGGGACTTCCTTGTGTGACTGTGGATAGCCCCTTTGCCCATGGACTGGGCTGGTGGCAAAAAGCTCTGGTGACAAAGATGCTGCTGTAGCCTCAGCCTGCCTCTACAAGTGTGTAGCAAGTTTTGGACTTCCCAATGGAAAATGACTGGGATCTACATCTTGTTCCTCAGATGAGTGGTCTTGTGTCACTTGGGTAAGTTAATGGGGGCTCTTCGATATGGTTGTTCTGATGGCAGAGGCTGCTACGAGTCAGAGCAATTTCTGCTTTTGAAATCAAGGGAGATGTTTAACCTCCAACATCTGTTTCTTAATTAACGGTGGCCTGGTTACAAAATAGGAATGTGCACATGTGTGTGTTCTCTGGTGCTTATGCCAAAATTCCTGGTGTGGTTTATGAGTTTCTGGCTTGTGGCTAGACTGGCCATTGACTCATCTTAGGAGCCTTCTACACCAAAGAACCTGGAACTGGCAGGGATCTACTGACCTGCTTTAATTACCTCTGAAGTACAAAACTGGAAATGCCATAGCATGTTCAGCACACTGATGACTTTTGATTCCAGCTATTGGTAAGTCTCAGAGTAGCAATTGCTGTGTTTTTTTGAGCAGACTACTGCTCCTTCTCCTCTCCCCAAGAGAGAATCAGTGTTTCCATTGGTTGCATTGTTTTATTGAGGGGAACTTTCAGGTATAATTAAAAGAGCAGAGCTGATTTAAGCTTGATGAGTAAAAAAAGCACAGTTCTGAAGGCATCAGCTTCAGTCACCAAGGAGAAAAGAGCTTCCTTGGCAGGCAGAAAGGGAAGAGATAGCCAGTAAGAGGAGAAGGAAGAGGGAAATGTTCCCAGCAGCACTGCAGTCCGAATTCCTCTTACTCTATCCTATCAAGCAGTTGCTAATGAATCATCTGATTGGAAATACCACATTCTTATAAGCCCTGTGTCAATATCATCCTTATCCCTTGTTGTTTCCCAGTTTCCTGGGTTTCTCCAGGCAGTCATTGCTTGCCTTTTGGTTTCAAAGACAGAAAAATTGCAGTCTGAACATCTAATGACCGGTACTTCGTGGAACATTGTCTCACCCTAGATGAAGCTGGCAAAATGTAGGCTATAGGGAGAATGGCAGAGGTAAGTTCCACCACTGCCCACATCGCTGTGGCTGGTCAGGGAGTCATTACACTGGGGCTGCTCAGACAATGCTGAGGAATGAAATGTGCTACTTAGGAAGCCCAGGTCTCTTTCCAGTGTATCTCTGTAGAAAATCCATCTTCAACAATACTTACAGCCCTGGAGAAAATTCTGAGTGTGGAAACAAGCCCTATTAGTAAACGCATAAACAGGACGAACCTTAAAGTCTCCAGAATCAATAACTGGTACTTCTACTGCTATTCAACACTGGGGGTAGAAAGATGTTCATTCCTTGCCTGCTTCCTCCCCCATAAATACACACATAGGCATTCAGGTCACAAGCTAAAATGTTGTGAGATAAACTTGCTTTGTACTTGTTAGTACAGATCTGCAAACTTGTTGAGCTCAGGCCTTTTGAATTCCCTGCCTAACTTGGAAATACTAAGAGAGATTCAGATTTGCAGGTCTGTTTTGCTAGAGGAGCTCCCTAGCTTGATCCCAGCTATATGCAGACTATTTGCTTTCCATAGACAGGAACTAAAAACCTAAATTGTACATTTAGTCTCATTAAAGAACAGACAAAAAACCACACATGCCCAAAATATAAGGTGTTCAACCACTTTTCTCGATTTTTGCTGCATCTGATAGAGATCAGGGATACAGTGAGTGTGCTGGTGAGCTCCACCCACAGAACCTGAAGAGGCTCAGGATAAGCTCAAGGGAAAAAAGTTGTAACTCTGCCAGAAGTGGAGCTCTGCTTTGTTCCAATGACCTCTGTCATCTGCTCTACTGCTCTTCAAACAACGCCATAATGGTATGAATGACCCCTCACATTCCCACCAGTTTGGGTAGAGGAAAGCTAGAGATAATGGGTAATGGGTATGCTTCATTTCCTCCTGCTTTGGCTGTTGTGTAGAGTCAGTAAGTAGAAAATTAGGAAATTGGAAAGTCTCATTTGCAGAATAGGAAATTGATCCTCATAGTGCTAGTATAACAAAAGGAGTCTTTCATGTCACTGTCACCACTACTGAAACACACCACCCACCACCTCAATGTGCTTACAATGTGTTTGGTCTCCATAAGTGTTCAGAAAGTGTCAGTGAATGTCGATGGGTGCCATTTTTTTTTCTGCATGAAGCCACTTTCACACTTCTACTTCCTAAACACTTCCATGTCACATGCCATTTTTTTCAGACTGCCCTTCTGCTGCCATCTGTCACATGGCAAGAAAACGTAACAGAATACTGGTGGGAAGGTTCAGCCTCTACTGCCACACCACCAACATCCGCCTCTGACATTGTGGGCCAACATAATAAAATAGGAAGCGTTACTTTTGGAGCAGCCCTCATAATTTGTCATCCTCAGGGAAGTTCAGCCCAGCCCTATGTGTTCTTGAGGGCTTTGGAAGGAAGTCGTTTTTTAAGCAAAAGGTCAAGAAGGAGCAGCTGTAGCAGGCTGATAGCCAGCTGTGATAAGAGATCAAACACAGCTGAGCAAATGCAAACATCAAAACAGCGCCAAAGCAGCAGGTCATGGTAAATTATGTATAGTAGCAGAGACTCCATCTGTCCTGAAAATCTACTCAATCTTGACATAAGTCTTTAATTCTTTTCCCAAAATTATCAAGTTTAATGTCTGTCATTTTCTGTAACAATCAAGCTTTTCAAAGCTTCCTTTTTCAAAGGAATAGAAAAGTAAAATTGCTGTGTCAAGAGAGAGCTTTAGAATCATATGAAGGGTAAAATCAAGTCAACAACCAAAAATCTCCAAACGGATAGTTCTGTTTAAATTAAAAAAAAAAAAAAAAGCAAAAAAGAAAACAAACAGAAAAAAAAAAGCTACAAGTTGTGCCAATGTTTAGTGTAGAGCTGTAAACCTAAAATACATCTTGAAAACTTCTTGCTTCCTCTGTTTACAACATTGCCACTGCATTTGTTTTAAAAGCCTTCCTTTCAAAGCAGTTTATGAAAAGTCACCATATGGAACAGCAGCATTTACAAAGTGCCATGGAAATGAAAACTCCAGTCCTGTTTTGTCTTCACAGTACTTGTCTTTCTATTCCCATAGAAATATTAAAAGGTGAAAATTCGAAACAGAGCTTATCACTGTGAGATAGTGTATATAACTTCTAGAAGTACTATGTGTTGTTTTTTTTTTCTTTCTCAAGTCACTCAAGCAGCTGGTTGAAGATGCTGACCTGTAAGCCTAGCTCTGTGGATGTAACCATGCTGTTTGTTCCTGGCTATGTAGTTTGGTGGAAACAGAAGACTATGCTTCATCTTTGTCCCTAAAGGGTCCTTTGGCCAAGGGCACCTTGTTGACATTTTTTTTCTTCATGGCATATGTGCTGAGTAGGATTTTATTTATTATTGAAATATTGAAGGTGTGAAGATGTCATTTAGTTCTAGTAGCCTTATTCCATGTTAACACAGCTTCTGAGTGAACGGACTGGAGGCTCCTGAGGAGCAGACAGCAGTACACCTTAACATTTAACAATGAGAAGTAAGGAGTACCATGGCCAGTCTTCTCAAGGATATTATTCCTTTTTGTCCTGCTTTTATCCATATGAGCATGCGAGGGGAGGACTGGGGCAGGGCACAGGTTAGCATGCTCCCAGGCAATGTTTTTGTCAGTGGCAACTAGTGTGTGTCCAGGTACTGAATTGCCGTGGTTCATGCATAGTATGGCCCCAGAGTATTCCTAATAATCAGTTTGGACTGAGTGTAGAGTAAGGGAGAGTGATGTGAGACATGGTAAAACATTTAGTCTCAGAACCAGACAATGCTGTGCAATTGTAGCCTTTGATCAGTAGGTTTATTTGAAAGTATCTTGTTAGTTTTTGCGAGATATGGGTCAGACTCTTAGCTGTATTTTTGCTTAAAAAGGCTTCATGAAGCCATGCTATATAACCACTTCCCTTTTTTTTTGTTCTAAGCTTTCTGTACTTTCTTTCCTTTACCTCCTTTCCTTGAATTATTGTGCAGCAGTTGCCTTCTTTTCCCTGACTAGTGCATCACTAAATAGCAGTAAGCTTGTTTATAAGATTTGCAAGTACCTTCCTTCAAAGAGACTCTGGACTTCATGTACAGGTCATTCTCCTCCTCAGGCAGCCATGGCAAACTGCTCAGTGGCAGAGTGCTGGCCTGGAGCCACCAGAAAGGGAACTGGGCTGTTAACAATTATAGCCACAAAGACCAAGAAATTTCACCATCTCTGCCTTAGGGTATGATGGTCAACTTCTGTTGACATCAGCAGAAAAACTCTTCCTTCTGAAAGAACCGCTGAACAGAGCCATTACTCAGAAAGAAAAGTCATGCATTGACTCACCAACACCTCTTCTTATGTTTTCCTTGGAGATTTGAACTGTTAGACCTTCTGAAAGAAGGTCACATATTGAAGTGATGGAAGAAGACAGTGTGACCTAGTGACTGGTGGTTTGGTGTATCCGTCATTGGCTTATTGCTGTTGCTTAATTCTAGAGTATAGTGGCCCTTCCATGGGAGAGTACTAGCAGTGCAGTTGCACAACTTTTATATGGCAAGTCCAGTCCAGTTTACATTTTGGGCATTATGCAGATGTAATTTCTGGGACAAAAATCCTTTTCCAAAGATGAAACTAAGGTGGTAACTCTAATCTGGTGCCCACTTACATATCTAGCAACCCATTTTCAAGTGCTAATATGTTTTGCTGCATCCCACTCAGCATGACAGCTGTGGTGAGAACTGAGTCAGATTCTTTGGTGACTCTGAAATTTGTCATCACATGTAGCAGAGCTCTGCCACAGTATTCCTTTCAGAATAGGCTTCTGATGGTCTCCCAAGGGGTTACATTCCTGTTTTTGAACCCCAGTGGTCAGGCCTCCACACCACATATGTGTAACTTTATATCTCTGCTGGATTTCCATTATTTTCCCACAAATACCCTATGAGTAAGTAGTGATATGCTATACACTATGTTGTTGGAATGCTTTCTACTTTAGTTCTGTGAACTTCCACCAGTTTTACTGAGAGTTGTTGCAGAGGCAATTGCCCAGTTGGTAAAAACTGTTAAAATGAAAAGATAAAGACAAGATATAAATCTCCCAAGCACTGGATGGCTCTGCTTTTCCAGGCAGATTAATTAAAAAACATAAACTACCATGGCTCACTCACTTCATCCCAAAGCCTATGCTATAAAATCAGACAGATAAGTCTTCCCAGGAGCAGCATTTTCCCCTTTGCCAGCACTGAGTTCAATAAAAGACCATAACTAAGCTGATTATACTGATGGAGGAAGAAAGCAGAAAAACTATAGCGCAGTTTATGAAGTCTGAAAAACTTTTTTTTTAAAAAGTTCATTTATCTTTCCCCTCACCTAGAGTGTACTGACCTATCCTCGAGCTGTGGGGCCCTGCTGGAGTAGTCTGCACAAATGAACCATACTTGGAGCCTATTTGCCGCCTCAGAATATTATGACAGGTGAGAAAGGATGAGGCTTGCTGGAGCCTTAATGCTTCCCTCTAGGCAGAAGTAGTCATTGCTCTCCACTGTGGGACGAAGGTCCCCGCGAAGTACTGTTGAGCTGCAGATGAATGGGAAGCGATGCTCTTACTTCCATGGCTATGTTTCCTAGGCATTACGGCTAGCTGGGGCTGCTTCTGATATGTACTGGGCCTCAGCTTGCAGTGCTCATCAGTAGGCTTCGGCTCCTTTGAATGAAGTGGAATAACAAATGGGATCAGCAGAACTTGTCACAAAAAAAAAGGTTGCTTCCTAAATCTTCTCTTTGGAAAAAGAAGTCAGGCTTGAGGAGCCTCCTTTTCTCAAGGTTTCTTTATCATCGCATTGGCCAAAGTGAGGCCCTTTGGGGCATTGAATGTGTTGGGGAGTTCCAGTGGTTGTCTGTGTATTTTTATCAACTTCTGTCATTGGTAAAATGTAGCTGATTTTAACAGAAAATGATGCCAAGCAGAGATATAAAGCAATAAGGTTTAGTCTGGTTTTTACCAATCTGCTTTTCTTGCTTTTAATAGTGCTTTTTCACTGCTGGGATTCTGTATTTCTGGAACTTCATTGTTCCCTTCAGGCAACTAAGCTGTTGTACTAAACTAGTGGCTGCAGCATGCGGTTTTCAAGCTTAAAAGAGCTAAATCTGTGGGTCAAGTATCAGTGATGAATCACAACGCACTTTAGAAAATGAGACATTAGTTGGAGCTTGGACTAGATGATCTCCAGAGGTCCCTTCCAAATCCTATGATTTTTGTGATTCTCTTTTGGCTTGTTTGTAAAATTGGGTGCATTTTCATCAATAAGACAGATGTTACTCATGACCTAACTGCCCCAGGATGTTCTGTGAAGCAGTCCCTGCTATCTGAAAACCTAGGTCTGAGTATTTATAGCAAAAACTCTTCCAAGGGCCTATGTCATGAGATAATTATGCAGTTGCAATTGAAAATAGTGTAATAGCAGACTTTCATCTGAGAATGCTTTACATTGGGTCACTGTGTTGTCTTATTTCAACTTTCCAATGGCAAACAAAGTCAGACAGATTTCTTTGTTTTAAAATATGCATTTTAATTTGTTTATTATGTGTCCCTCTATTTTGATAGTAAATTCAGTAGCTTTTAAAATTAGATGATGTCATCTGTAAGATGACAATTTACAGCAATGTATTAATCATTTAAGATCTTAAAGCTCCCATTATTTTCACAACACTAAGAAGACGATGGCGAGGTATCCTATGGAGATTGTTACTGACATGTTTTTGTAATCAAGTGTTATTCATTTTATTGTCAAGCCTCTGGTTAGCAGTAGTGGGTAAAACCAAAATAATATAAATGGATGTGGCTGTTGAATGTGTTTCAGTCAAAGATGGTGGTGTTGAGGTAGGTGATCCGTGAAACTGACAAAGGGAAAATCCACTATACAACTAATCTGAGCTAGATCTGAGTAGGTTTTTTTACTACACTGTGGCTGGATTAATGATAATGGCAATAAACTAAACATTTCCTTGTTCTTAGTATTATAATAGTAAGAAGAAATAATTACATGTAGGGCATATACAGATTAGAGAATTTGTGTGTATGCTCCTACATATACGCAAAGATGGAGCTGATAAATCAGTAAATTGAAGGCTAAATTAGGCCACCGTCCAGAGCATGAATCTTTCTGAGGAAATATTCTGTTCTGAATTTGCCATTTGCTGCTAAGTCTTTTTCTTCAGCAGGGTTTGTCAGCTCTCTCAACTGGTATTCCACCTGAGGTCTTTATCATCTGTTTGCAGTAATGGGACAGAAGTCCCAGAGGGAACAGATGAACTTCTAAGCAGCAAGCTTTCAGTTTCTGTATAAATATAAATATCCCTAGTAATAAAGTAAAAGGAAGAGAAAATGAAGCAAGTGTCTGTTGTAGAGTATCAGCAAAAGTTACTAAATAGAACGTTTTTATGAGCAGTCAGCAGTTTGCTGAGGCTAGCCTAGTGACTGTATAACTAACTGCAGTTGTAATTTAAGACATGGTCCAGTTTCACCATCTTGTGCTCATTTTAATGGTAAATAAGGACCTTATGTTTTGGTTTTTTTTTTTCTCTCTTCTGATTTATTAGTTTGATTTTTCCTTCCCTCCATACAAATAAGTTCCGTAAATCTCTTTGCTGATTTTGTATTTAGACTCCTGCAGGACAACAGCTTAGTGAGCACACAATGTAGCTAACATAATTTAACTGTAAATAGCCCTTCAGGAACTTGTTCTTTCTTATCCAGTGTATTCTTGAAGAGTTCAAGAGATTTATATTTGATGTGTGTGTGTAAAAGTCTTAGCTAGTCAATTAGAAAAATGATTGTTATGCCTGAGATCCAATGATTTTTCAGAAATGAGTGAGGCTCTGTATTTTTAACAAAACTCATATGGTTTACAGGGCAGGGAATAAAGTTATAGTTTGCATTTGCTTACAGAAGAAGAAAGAAAAAGTATGCTCTCAGCAGCTACTAAATGGAGCTGATTGCTTGAATTGTTTCTAGTTCAGGGCTGTCAAGGGGAGAACACAGTGCACTGGCTACATGTGGTTCCATTCATTTTCTTTGATAAACAAGATAGAGAGGATTTACCCTTTAAAAACAATCAAGTTTCTCTCCAGATAGCTAAAGGAGGGGACAAAAACGATCAGGAAAAGAGATGTTTTTCATCATCTTTGCATTACCCTTTATCCTTTGTAGCTTTAATTTTAGCAGAGCAGCTCTTCTTGATGAGGGATCTATGCACCAGTGATATCCGCTAAGAGATGCTCATGTTGAGCAGAGCTTTTACTGTGCCAAAGCTTTTCTTCTATTTTAAAATGTTTTGGACTAATGATATCTGTGGCAAACTAATGCAAGATGCGGAGTTCTTCCTATGGTTAGTGAGTAGAAGGTGTCTCAGACCATGAGGTTCTGAGATGTCTCATGTATTTATTGCATACCATTCCCACATATATAACACTTATAGATATAGATAGACATAAAGCTGTAGATACAGTGCTAATAAAATGTTTCTTAACATGATAAAAATGGTTGACATTTAAGTTTTTGGTTTCAGCTTGCTATTTTCACTTACAAGACACTTCTAAATGTAAAAGTTTTTCACAGTCATGATTTAGAAGTCCAGAAAAAAATGTGCAGTAGATGATTGTGGTTTTTTTTTTTTATTGTGATTCCCACACTTTGGTTACACCTCAAAAAGCACTGACATTTGAACACTTGGAGAACATCCATCTTTGCTTGCAGGACTGAAATTCATCTATGACATCTGGTGTAAATAAATTCCTTCTAGATGCTGAATTCTTGGTCTTTTGAAATACTTTGCAAATTGTCCAAGGTTGAATTGTTTTCCTTGCCCAATCATGACTTATGTCTGACTACAGATAATGAATATCGTGAATTTGGAGTAGAAACACACTCCTGTTTTACCTGAATTGAAATGGTTCCTGTATGTGTATGCCTTCTCAGCATGAAGTACTTCAAACAACACGTTTCTTCAATGTCCTGCTGACACTTTTCCTGTTTTCCTTTTAATAAAAACCCCAATGAACACCTACAAATGTATTTAAATGGCTTTCAGCACATAGATTAGTGTATGAGGGCTGACAGCAGGGTTACTGAAACCCAGCTATGGTGTCTTTTTTAAGCCGCTGCAACACAGGTCATATTGCTTTGGAAACCAGCTTGGTTCCTGCAAAGGGCAAGAGTGTGTTTAAATTTATTTTTCAGCATAAGTTGGAAAAATCATAGCTTCTGCTGGGGCAGCCTTTTCACTCAAGAGATCTACAATGTTTTACAGTTGAGGCATTACCGCCTGGATTGTGAGGCCTGAAGAAGTTGCATTGTTTGTGGGAGTCATCTGATAAAAAACTCTCATCATCTCATTGTCTGCCCCAGCTTCCTTCTGAGAAACCTGCAATTGATAGTTCTGTGACTTTGGAGCCCATTCTTTAGGTTTTGTATGTCCAGGGGCCACTAGGTTTGGTGAAAAAGGGATAAACCTTTCAGGCGCACCCGAAGAAGTGCTCTTGTGCTTGAAAGCTCACCTATTGTCTAGTTATCGCTGTAAGGCCAAAAAAAGACATGACATCTCCTTTAGAGAATTCTCTTGCTTTTTACATGTTGTCTAAAGCAAATAAGCACTGTTTGCTCTGAAAAAATTGCATCTGGCATGAAAGATGAACCACTGCTTTTGCATTTCCTCCTTCCATTTTGGATGTAGGAACAAACTCCCAGACAATATTATACCTGAATTAAAAGAAATGTAAATTGACAGGTGCAAATCAGAACTGTATAATTTGATGCACATTGGAGACTGCTTTCCACATGAATTTGTATGGAAACAGGTCTGGGAGCCTCAGTTCAGATTTATAATCAAGAATGAATTTCAAGTAATACTTGCTCAGTTAGACAGAAATCATATTTGTGGATATCTGGCAATGGCTGTTTGGCTTGGCTAATTGAAGTGCATAGAGTAAATTAGCTGGATGCATAGAGCAAAAAAAAAAAAAAGTAGTCAGTATTTGGACTCATAATCAAAGTTTCTTGTTTTGTTGTTTGATCTGATCCCGTGAGATACTGCGCACATGCAATCAGTGATAACTAGGGGTGCACAGCAGGTAAGTACACAGTATCTCATAGGTTGAAGATTGTGTGTTGGTTCTTTTCTTACTGTTTTTGGGAACAGCTTTTACCTGTTTTGACAACTTCTCAGGTCTCAGATGCATCAAGTGGGGCTGAATGGCAGGGTGACTCAGGATTCCTCTCTCTCCAACGATAACATCTGCATAAACATAGTTAAAATGAAAACATCCCAATTGCAAGTGTGTTGAAGGTGATATTTTTAAAGTGAAAGAGACATTTAAAATGTTTTTGGATGATGTAATGCTCTTTGGAACTGTCTGATAGAAGATGATGTAAGATCTACTTGTTTCTGTTACATTTTTTTTTTTTTATTTTGTCTTTCAAATTATCATTGAGTTCCAGATACATCTATATTTCAGGTCTAAGATGAAACTGCAGCCTTCAGTTGCTTATCAGATACTCTTTTCGGAAACTGAAACTGAGAACTTTTCTCCAGTTATTTTCTATTTTATAGTATGAGGACAGTGGGTGCCAATTTGAGCCTAGAAGACCTAGCTGATTTTCAAGATGATTTTCTTTATCATCTGGGCTCTGAGCAACACCGTATCATGGCATTTTGTCTTCTAGAATTGAAGAGTGTCTGTGGTAAATAGTTACTACTTTCAATAATGATCATGATTACTAAATCAAATTACCTCCCATGGTGGTTTGGCCCTAGCTAGCAGCCAAGTACTTGCAAACAAAGTTTGATTAGGTTTAAACACAGGCAATTTCTTGAGCAGGTGACACAAGCCAACCTCTTGGAATTGCTTTCCAAGTTAGGACCTGGTCCTTGAACTGAAATTGGATTCCTGGTGTGGAGAGAAGAGCCCCAGGAAAATGCATCAGTGCTGACCTGAACTTTCCGATGACCCAGCTCGCTTCTCTAAATCTTTCAAAGGCTGTTTCTCCATTAAGATAACGAAGGAGGTGTTCTGGGCATACCCTGCTAAAACTTAATCCAGACTAATATATGCAAACAAATGGCGGATGCTCTGTATTTGAAGTTCTGCGTAACGTTCTTAATGACTTCAGTTTGATATCTGAGAATGTGCCAGGAGGTTTTTGTTTCGCCATTGTCATGTGATGGATTGCAGGTGAGCTCTTGGTGTAGCATATATTACCCGGGAGCAAACATTGTATTTAAAGACAATGGCTCAGTAGGAAAAATGAGATATTTCTGATGTTTTCTTTCTGAAAAATCTGGTGTATCACTCTACCTTTTAAATCTTATTTATAAACTGTACTTTCTATATGCTGTAGAAACCATCCTCATACTCCAGACACCGCTTGTTCTTCCTATAGTCCACAGTGAAAGTTATCTTTTTAGAAAGGCTTAGAAAAACAGCATTTTCTTTCTCTATTTGGTTTCTATTTGGTAACTTCTCCTGACTTTTTTTTGCAAATGTGGCTGGAAAAACCATCCTCCTCTTCTTTCACCTACCCTACCAAAAAATAACCACTCAAGTTCACATGAACTCCCCATGTGTCCTTTGTTCCCAGCTTAGTCATTCAAATACAATTGTGTTCAAATACAATTTGGCTGGTAAGGTCTCTAAATTTAATTGGTACCATCGTAACTTCTTTTTTTGTGCTGTCACAACTTTTGTGACTGTTCTGGAAAACTGCAAATGAGTGCAATTTCCAGGCCTATTCTATCAGTTTAATATCCTTTTGAGGGGATAGTTTTTATCTTCATGAATATATATGCACCTAAAAAAGCATCGCCTTCATTTTTTTCTTGTGAAACAAGTCAGCATGTGCTACAACTTATGAGAAGGCAGTTTAATCTGAAGCTGTCCTAGCCAGATGCGCATGCAACATCAGAGCCAAATTTTCCACTTGCAAGAATGGATAACGTTCATTTAAATCAGTAGAACAGTATCGACTTTCACTGTTTGTTTCCGAGGATCTGTCAGAATCAGCATCTCACTTCTGCTAAACACTAGTTGTGTCAGTTAGTCAAAAATTTATCCTCCCTTCCATTTGATACTTTTCCATTTCCCTTTTTCGTTAGAAACAAATGAAGGTAATTTGTTTCAGAAATTTTATCCATTTTTTTTTTTTTTTTATAGTACAAGTTCAAGCAAAACATGTAAGAGATGTTTATAAGAGAGTTGTTCAAAACCTGGCACTGCATCAACCAAATTAAGTGCATGAGCCAATCCAAAATCCATAATTTACCTTTCAGTGATGTCTCATAGAAAGAAACTGAATTATAGTACTTGATAAGTCCAAGTTTTGGTCATCCATTGTTTTAGAAATAATAAATGGTGTAAAAATGAAAGGTTTCTCAACATTTCTCATGACATTTGGAAAAAAAAAGTCCTTACAGAATCTGGGGAAATAAAATGTCTAGCCTTGAAAAGGGGAATATGAAACTGGCCAAACATAGGCATTTTTCAATAAACTGTGTCATTACTATTTATCTGAAAGGAATAATCCAATAATTTCTCTCTTGACATGTGCTTTTGATGACATGCTGTATATTGGTATCAGAATTTTTAATAGAGTTACATGTGGGCAAAGCCTTCACCATGGGATGCTGTTCCTTCTAGAGCAGAACATTAAAATCCTTAATGAAGGTGAAAGTGATAGCAATGGTGGACACTCTAACAAGGTCAGTGGAGTTTCTTTTTCATGAAGATATTCTTGCCTTTTAAGTATAGATGCTGTGATCACCTCCTTATTAAAGGTTTGATTTGATTTAATTTACTTGCAGCTGAAATACAAAAAAAAAATCTTTTTTTCTCTCTCATTTTTTTAAATAATCTTCACGCCTTACCACTGCAGTAGCTGAACATGGTAGAAATCATAATCAATTAATCTTGAAAAACAATCTGAAGTAGGCAATCTGAATACTCAGCATGGAGCAAGGGAGCAAAAACATTGGAAATTTAAGCCTTGTGTTCTTGTGCAAATACTGGTGAAATCTGAGATCAAGCCCCAGTCTGCATTGAAGGACTGCACCATGGCTCCACTATGCTCTCTTAGAGAACAGACATGTAACAGGTTTGCAGACTTGCGGGGTTTTCAAAATAGCCCCAAGCTGCTAAATTCACGTCCTCAGAATATCCAGGTTTGATTCTTCTGCCTTGTAATCTGACTGAAAGAATAGAGAGGGATTCATATAAACACGAACTGATGAAAGTGTATCTGTTGCTCTACTGGACTGTAAATGGCAATTACTTTTCTATGATCAGTGTTTCAGTTTCCCGCCGACATAGAAGCGTACACATGTTGTGAAGGTTGTTGAGAGCACTGCTGAACAACTACAGAGAGATTACGCATTACATCCCACAGCAGCTCAGTCACAGAGTTAATTCATTTCAGATGCTGAAAGAAGGTTTTGAATTTTCTTCCAAAGAGGCTAGTAACTACTGACACGGGGAATAACTTGTCTCTGTGGGAGTGAGCATTGCTTGAATAAAAACCTAAGTTCAAACTGATTATTTTGGCATTTTTCATCCGATTCATTAGCAAAGTAGCTAGACGAGGGGCACTCATATGCCTGGGGACATGCCACAGTCACTTTGCTTGTATCTTTTAGCTATCGAAACTTGAAAGAGAGAATAGACTTTGTCTGATATTATGTGTGGTGCTATTAATCCTAATGAGCTTCTCTGGTACTGACATTCTGGGTTAATGTCTTCATGATCAGATAGTACAAGTTATTAGTGTAATGTCCATGGGCTTGGAAATACTCAAAAAATCTGTAATGGAAATGTATTGATATCAAAGCTTCTTTAAAGTCTAATTCCTACAAGAATCTAGTATAGCTGTATGATATAAGGATAACAGAATAACATTTTGTTGCCAAAAGCAACAAAAGCTGTACAGATTTTTGGATTTTTCCTATGCTCACACATTACCGAATTAGCTTGTAAAATTAATATTGAGGTAATATCACAAAGAGAATTCCTATGGGATGATGAGTGCAGCAGAGTGAGATAAATGGAAATTGAGAGAACGATATGGTAGAAATCAGACTTGAAAGCTTTTGCAGTATCTTCTGCGGGTATTCTGTGAAATACCCAGGCAGGTATAGAGCTTTTATTATATTTTCAAATTCACTTTCTTTGGGCTTCTTGAATCTGCTTTAGGTCAAAGTTTAACTGTGCTGAGAACAAACTTCAGCATGTTGCCTAGGAAAAACCCTCAGTGGTGGAGAAAAAAATCTTAGATTTGTTGATAGTTGGAAGGAGCTGTCTCTTGGCAATTTTCTTTGCGAATGACCTTTAGAGATATTTCTATGACAGGGACCTCTGGATTAGAGGTCAGGATACTGTGCAGGATGCATATAGAGTAGCTGTCCTTGGAAGGAGCTTTGGATAGAGGCTTACTGTTGTGCTACAAAGGAAAACTGTTCCAAGCATAAGGATTGGCTTGGTAATGTAAGAAGAGAAGTCATTCCCTTGGGAAAAAGGGGTTCACCATGTCCTGAAATGACATGTGGTGTTTTGGAGAATGGAAGAGTTCATTCTGTAAGTTTAGGGGCAGAGCTTTTGTGAGAGGTGATAAATGGAGAAATTGTAGCTCTGTAACAAATGCCCTCCTGGCAGAGCCAGGATTTCATCTGGTACAGATTTTCATCTATTTCATACAGAAGAACCATGGGAGGCTTCTCTCTTGCTGAGAAGTGAAATTGCTGTCTAGAATATGTCCCCCATTTCTGTAGTGGCCTCTGAGATATCCCATACTGCAAACTGCATTCCACAGATGACTGCACCTTATAAAATATCTACCAGATTTATGTGTATATGCACTGTGTGCGAGCTATGTTTCTATGTAATAGGAACAGAATAGGTATAGCTTTTGAGGAGGACGAGCACTTAAAGTAGCTAATAGAAAACTGGCAGGAGCTAGCACAGTCAGAAAAAAAAGAAACAACAAGAAAATTAAGCCAAAACATCAGGCAAGGCAGAAAAAGACTTCAGAAGAAATCAACGGGGGTAGATCCATTTATGAGAAGGAAACTTATTCTTTTCCATTACAAATAAAGGTGCTCTGAAGTAAAGCTATGAGCCAGTGACACTTTTAATTCTTTCCAGAATATTTGATAATCCCATGTAATGTTACCTATGAGAACCAGCAGCCGTTTTTCTTTGTGTTTTCTACAAATAAGACACAAGAGACACAATGATCTGTTGCAGAAATGCTATCTAATGCTATCCTGACTAGATTCAAAACAAGCCATCCAAGCTTAAAGAAGAGGCTGTTTATCACTAGAAAATGTAAGTAGGCAAATGTGTGCCCACCTCATGGAAGAGGGTGAGTGTAACCTGTGCTTCTGTACAATGAGTGGCCAACAGCAACTCTTACTGGCATCACAAGGAAACTTTTTGACTGTGATTGCTATGATGATTTTTCACATTAATAGCAATGAGTAACAAGCTCACAACTCAGGCCTGGTAATACAAATAAGCAAGCACTCATCATTTGACTATTTTGTCCCTTGATTTTATCATTCTCTGGAAACTCAAGTCTTAAAAGTTTTGTTGGTCTAACTGTCAGGCAAGGGAGTTGCTGGCTTTCAGCCATGGGTGCTGGAGTGATCCAAATAAGTAGATAATAATGGCGATGATTCCCAAATCTGTGAAGGAAAACTCCTGCTGATTTGAAAGTTCTCCCTGATGAACACCACATGTCTATACCGAACTTTCTCTTCTGTTTATCTTAAATTTCCTATGAAAGCCATTTCCATGTGAGGGGATAAAGAAGGTACGTGCTTACAAAGCAAATCAAATCAAACTGCAGCACTTAGAAGTACGTTTATTCAACTGTGAAGTCCGCTGTTGACATGGGGATTATCGGACATTAGCTGTATTTTATCACCACGCTTTTACCAACCAAAGTTGGCCTCTTCTCTGTCCATGACAACCTTCTCTGTGGTATTGGTAAGTGGTTAGCAACCATCTCCTGCCTGAAACCTGCATGCCTGGTGTCCATGAGGACACCAGACATGAGCAGCCTGCCTCAGCCTGACTTGCTTGAAGGTATTAATGTAATGGGTGATGTGAAGCTGGTACATTTGTCATAAGATGGTCCCATGTATAATGTGCGGCAGCAATGGCCTTTGTCCTCATGTTGGCACCGTGCCCTTTTAGTGCAACAGTACAGTGAACGCATTGCTCAGTTTGGTTATTGGGTATCTTGTCTGATGAGTGTGAGAACTGCAAGGAAAAATCTGTTTCAGGACAGGAGCAAGCATACATTCTTTTACTCAGACTATGTCACTTTGCCTGGAAATAATTTAAGACTCATTTTAACAAGCAGGCAATGAGATGATCCTTAATTTCACCGGAAAAGCAATAACTAAACAGTCTGCTAGCTCACACATGCCTTGTGGCTTGTACAGTGTAGGTCTTGGTGAGAAAAATATTTGGGAGTAGTTCCTAAAAGCCAGAAGTGATTTTTCAGTTTGATGTCTTTTGCTGACCTATCTGTTCCATCTTAACACAGACGCACATTTTAATAATCTTGAAAATTCTCAAATAAAGCAGAAACTCTTAAAGATCTGTCACTGGTCAATGCTACGTTCAGCTGCATAGGCTGTTTAAATTCTCATCACGCAGTGCTCTGCCTCGGAAAATGGAACAGGCACAAAACCTGATTGATTAATGGGATGTATTTGCACACAATGTTATAAATATGTAGAGCGAAGTACTTGTAGACAGCATTAATATCTAAGGGTTTTTGTTTGTTTGTTTGTTTTTCAAGAGGTATTTACAGATACCTTCTGCTAAAACTGTTCGTTTCCTATCCTCTAGGTGAAAGATTCGTTGTCAGCAAGTGCAGGTGAAATTCATTGAAATTGTGATTTGTTTGGGATGCTTAACTTGCTCTCAGCTGTACTGGTGAACATAGATGTGTGAAAAGCACAAAGGACATTATGGAGGAGGAAAAAATATTTCAATGTTTTATTTATTTCTTTACAAAAAACAACCACCAACAAGAACCCCAGTGTAAATCTTAGAGGTAGGGAAATGAAAGAGTAGAACTTTTATATTCTCCAGAAGCTTTTTGAGGAATCCTTCTTGATTTATGGCACCTCAAAAGCAACTATAGGGGATGTTAGAGAGACTTTTTTTTTCTCTCTGGGGAAAGCTGAATGAGATTGCTGTGGAATCTGCTGCAGCTGTGTGAGAGGTGGTCTTTGCACCCAAGAAGTAAGCCTGCACTCTTCTCTACTACTCTGAGCATCCTCTTGCCCTGCAGCATGAGCTTTGACCTAGAAATTATGAAAATCTGTCTCATAGCAGTGTGGAGAATGATTTGCAGAGCCATTTATAACAGCCAAAGATAATTCAGTGGTGACCTCTTCATGTTCCCATAAAACTGTTTATCCTTCAGCATCAGGAGATGAGTCAGCAGCAGTGATAACAAGAGTTAGAGAAAGGCTGGAAAAAAATGAGTGTCCCAAGTACTTCAGCAGTGAAAAATTAAGCTTCAAAGTGATTTCTTCATGGAACATTTTTTTCTCTCTCCAGGACACCAAACTGACCGACCATTAAACAAAAAAGAAAAAGAGAGAAAAGGGCTTGGATGGTATTTCTCAGAGTCTTCCCATTTCTAACATACTTTTGGAAAAGTTGAGTAACAAAACCTGCCAGGATAGCCCAGTCCTAATGGAGGTTAATAACACTTTCTGCTTGGTGCCACGTTTGTGGTTTTGCAGAACCGAGCCGCAGGGCCTCATTTTCAACCAGTGTAACAGGCTTTCTTGTTTGTTAAGCCTGTAAGGATCAGGAAATTGTCCTCTGCAGCTGAACAGAACATGTGCCTACCCAGAAGTTCCCATCTGGTTGCCGTCAGGTGTGTCCTTCTTCCTGTAGGACACAATGGGTGATAAGAAACCTTGAATTTCCCCTTCCTTGAAGGATATTCTTGTCTCTGGTGATTAAGCGCACAGATAGGTTTTAAAGGAGCTTGCAGCATGAGGTGTTATTTTACATGGACTGTTGCAAAGTTTGTTTTCTGTTTTGCAATATTTTCAATTCAACTCTGTTGTGAGTAAATCAAGACAGTTCAGAAATAGCTTTGCTTGTATCCCTCATAGCTAGGGCAGAATTGGTAGCTTGAGTTTTGAGAATTAGATATATATAATGACAAGATGAGCTGTATACTTCTATCTGTCCAGACACTGCCAAAATGCATGGTTGCATCTGAGCAGATAGCACCTGGAGGTTTCAACCCTCTTTTGGGACTGGCTTTGCACTTTGAAGGTGCAGAATCGAGTATTTTAAACAGTCTCAATACAGTGCTTCTTGCTGTGACTCTAAAATGGTGTCCATTGTAGTAATGAATGTAAAAGAAGAAATGTGATTCATGAGATATCTGCCAAGAACTTTGCCCTCAATAAATAAGCGAAAAAAGAAATCACTGCTATCTTGTTTTATTGTTCTGTTTGGTCTATCCTGTGTGTACTGTTTCAGAATCTGATTCTGCAGATCAACAATCTTTTTCTTGATCCATTGCTCCTGGTAGTCAAATTAGCTGGGATTTGGATAAAGCCCTCTGAGAGGAGTACGACATTTCAACTTTCTTCAGCGCAGTTGTGAGAAATATTCACTGAAAAACCTAATACTTTTCAAGTATTAGGCAGAGTATCAGATGCAGGGAGGGATTTATTGTTGAGTGGAAATCATGTAAAACTGTACTTTGACATACTTTTGACCTGAAATCTGGCAAGGCTCAGCTATTTTGACTGAAGTTATTTTGAGGCTACAAAGCCAAAAACGAAAGAAAAACTCAGAGAGTGAAAAGGTGGCACGAAGAGCTCAAATTTAGCACAAACCTGCTTCAGCCTTGAATCTGGACTGAGCCAGATACTGCCCAGCCTCTCAACTGCCAGGTAAACAACAGTATTTTACTGAACTGTTGCAATCTATAGCAAGCATAAGCACATGTGGTAGAATAATGTCGCACCTGAAAATAATCAAGTCAGCACTGTATTCTCAAAAAAAGCCATGTGGAAAGGAATATTTCTGGGGACTTTCCCAAAGATTTGCCCCAAAGCTTTGTTCAGGATCCCAGCTGAGACGAAGCTTTTCTAGATTATCTAACCTGAGTTGTGCATTGCTTGGTGATGCCTCATCACTCTCAGACCACCACAGACTTTGCTGATGAGGAATAGCAACTTGGAAATAATTTCTTACAGTGCATTTATGTTGTTCCCTGTTATAAAAATATTTTTTTCTCATCTCATATTGCATTAGCAATGACTTCAAAAAATAAACATTCAGCAGCAAGTAGAAATAGCAGCGGGATTTGCTTAGTTATTTTGCCCAGACAGAATTTAATGGAAAACCACTATCAGATGGAGAGGAGGCTGTCTCGCATTTCCAAATGAGAATATTCTTGGGAGAAAAGAGCTTTTCCCCATAAAAGTGTTACTGCAGAGGACTAGACAAACGTTTCCAGCTCTCTGAATAGTTCAAGTTCTGAGGGCAGCAGTTCCAGCCCTCCAGGAAAGGAGTGCACGTATATGTGAATTCTATCCCATGAATGCATAATAAAAGCAAAGAAACTTTGCGAGTTGCTGAATCCTAACTCTTTTTTTGTCAGCATAGGGTTTTCAGTCTGAAGAGAAAGAACATCTTATTCCCTCCCCTGCTGCTTCTTGCTGCTTATATTGCCTCTCTAATTGGAAACTGCAGTATAGATGTGCAAAAAAAGGATATTTTTGAGCATACCTCAAGGGTGAGCTGTCTAACCAAGGAAACAATTTCATCCTGCCTATTGTAAGAGAAGCCTGGCTCAACAGAACTCCTATATCACTGCAGAGAAGAACAAAAGATGGCAAGGAGAACTCGATAACCATAACTGCAGTACATGAATATTCATATTTTCTGTGTGCAGATTTTTGCAGACTGCTGCAGAATTGTTTGCCTTTAGTTTGGATAGGTGAATAGGAGTTGCAGCATTGTGCTTATATCACTGCTTCAGATCAGACAGTACTTTTAGCACTGAATAAAGAAGACATAGGATTCCAGGCTGTGCTGTCGCTTGCTGCAGTGTGGCCTTTGCTTTCAAACAGTTTCCATCACACAGTGCATTTTGCACTCACAGGCGAACAAATGGAACTATCAGCTGCCAAAGGCAAGTCTGACAGGGAAGTGGCATAGCAGTGCTCTCTGCAGAGGGATCGTGACATGTGGCCCAGCCAAAGACATCCACCTGCATGGAAGTAGCGCCTGAAACCTGAGTGGTTGACTTAGATCAGGAGTGCCACAGTGCTCCCAGAAGAGAATGTCCAAACTAACAAATTATTAAGCTTGTTTCAGTGGCAAGAGTGCAGGAGTGGCAGAGCTGCACCAGTGCCAAATTACTATTGCAAACGGGGCACAGCTTTAATAAGTATGATGATCTTAATCCAGCAAATGTTCATGCTAGAAATATTCAAGCTAAGGCCAGTGGAGTTATTCAATTGTTTAAAGTTAGGCCTAGGCATATTTTCTATGTAATGTTTTGGAAGGGTGTAAGCATAACTGAACTGAGCCCCAGATGCCCTGTTTTTGTTGCTGACATTGTTTGGAAGTGGAAAGTAATATTCGTCATCAAAGACAAACAAATGGATGACTCAGTCTCATCCTTTACTCAGAGGGGAAGAATCCAAAGGGAACTGGATTTCCCTGTTTAGAGAAATCCATGCAAAGAGAAAGGAATTCACATTTGTCTGGAACAGTGAAATGCAATCCAGTTAAAAACTATTTTTCTGCAGTTATTCAAAATGAGGCCTGAGGTTTCTAGGTCAGACACAGCTGATTTCTCTCTCACTGGGAAAAACTGAAGGAAAAGCTCAGTGTTATAGTGAACTGTTCCTTCTCGAAGAAACACACAGTGATTCTATTTTCACATGCAATCCTCAAATCAATGAAAAGTATTTTTCACATACCAGCAGCACCTCAGCCACCACTTTCTGTTACTTAAGCTGAGAGCAAGAGAAAGCTCTCTTGAAAAGTCCAGAGTAAACAAAGCTCTGATTAAAAAAAAAAAAAACTTATTAGCTCTCACCATCAAACCCATTGCTTTAATAACTGGTATCTTAATTCTCATTATGGATGATATATATGAAAATATATGGAGAAATATCACAGTGATCAAACTGATTAATGAAGATGAGTAGATCCCATCAAATGCTTTCTTAATAAATACAAGATAAAATGCTCAAGAGCTGAGTTCACCAGAATGTCTCAAAAATATCCTTCATTATTTTTTATCAACTAAATATCTCACCTTTCCTGGTTAAAGCCCAGGTCATTTTGTTGACTAAGTGCGTGAACAAAGCTTGATAGATAGGGATAAATCAGACATAAGTAACTGCAGAAGTAGCAAAGGGCAGTTTATCTGGAAGAATTTGAGCTTCTCTGTCAGAAGAATGAATGGGAGAATTTATCAGTAAGTAAGGTCAAAGTTCTCCTGATCGTTGTTAAATAACTATTAGAAGGTGCATAGCTCTGAAACATTACCTCACCAGCAGTGATTTTTTTTAACTTTTTTTCACGCTATTTACAGGAGCCCCTCCTCTGTCATTCAGAGTTCCTTCAAGCAGAAAAACTGACACTGCTATTATTTCTCAGCACAGGAACTGCCATGGGGTTTCATCAGGGGGGAAGTGTATTACTGGGGCCGAGGAGAAGTGAGAGAGCGAATACTGAAGGCAGTAGGAGAAGCGTGTTTTGGAAGTGGGGATTCTCACTTTTTCTTGGTCGGTTCTAGAAACCATCAACTTCTGACCAGCAAGCGGTAGCAAAGGAGGGTAATAGTCTGAAAGAAAACTTTGGATTCATTTTTCTGAATTACACAGCTGCTTGTGGGAGGATAGGATTTAACTGTGGAAAACTGATGTGTGAAATAAGTCTGGACTTATTTCCAGGGGGCTGGAGAGGTGAGCACGGCGCTGACTTCAGTCATGCAAACCCTCATGGTGGGCTCCTATTTGCAGTACAAAAGTTAACTCGGAGACGTTCGTCCTAAACATAGGGATAGGGGATCCAAAAGAAAGTTAAGCAATATTCAAACTGACTCTAAGCAAAACATGCGTCAGCTAAGTGACATATTGGAAATATGCTTATTCGTGATTTTCCTAACGGCGGTATTAGTGCAGTAACAAAACATATGAGGCTGAGTGCTTGATTTAGGAAGGCTGGGCCTTCGAGGCTGGATTTACTGCCCAGCCCAGCTCCCAGCCTGGTCTTCCCAGGCGCAGTGCTTCCCAGATTGGGAACGCCGAGACAAGAGCCGTGGAGCACAAAGCGGTCCAACAAAGGCTGAACATAAGGTCACAACCAGGAACATATGAGATGAATAAAACTTTATTGGGCAGGGCTGCAAAATATTAGGTAATGGGGCCAGTGACAAAAAAGGAACTTTTTCAGAATTGCAATGCAGAACGCTCATCACAACAGGAGTCCAGGCCTCTGACAGGGGGAAAAACTCACATTTTTTGGTGCTGATAGGAAAAAAAGGGAAAAATCTAGCAAAAGGTCTTTTCTGCTTGTGTAATTGCATGTGTTTTACACATCTGTAACATTTTAGTCTCTAAGAGTTCATGTCAATTTCCATAGTTCAGACTGGATGCCCAGTGCTAACCCCATTCTTTTTGGTTATTTTCCAGTTTCCATCACCATCTCTGCCTTCTGCCCTGTTCTCACCTTCTTTCTCACCTGCAAATAGAGAAACAGAGTTGAAAATAAAAATTCCACACGTTCTGTTTCTGGAGGAATGTTCCAGTGCTTAATTCCACCCTGAATTGGAATAGAAAGTTGAAATACCTCTTCTCCCTCTTGCCATGGGAAAAGAAGCTCTGAAAACTTTTTTTTTTTTTTTTTTTTTTTTTTTCAGAATGACTGAAACGCTTAATTGTGAATCATTTTGGAATTCGTGTTATTCATCTTCATTTTTGTCACCTCCTGGGGAAGGTGAACAAGCAGCTGGGAGGATTGCTGTGTGAAACTGGAGCTGTCCACATATTTGGGTCTGAGACCCAGCAGACTAGATCTAAGTATGGGGTCCTTCTTCAACTCATGTGTTGAGTCATTCACCATTTGCCATTTCCTCCCAGCAAGGCAAGAACTGACTTCCTTCATGGAAGAAGACCTGCTAAGAAATAACGAGACCAAGAAGAGAAGGCAAAAAGGTCTGAGCAAATCATCCTGCAAACTGGATTCAGACTGTAAGTCCCCAGGTGATCCATTTTAATGGTTTCTATTGTGACTGCTGCTCTATCCGGGATGGAGACTCACCCAGAAGGACCTCAGCTGATTTTCTGAGGGTCCTGTGGCTGGCTGTGGGATTTTTGGTCCTGATTACATCCATTCCTTGGCCACCTTCAGGTTGTCTGTGGCAATCTTAAGCCTAGGAGGAATACATCTTCCCTCTTTCCTTCAAATGTGGCCTCTCCTGTTCTGGGCATGCAGCACGACCCAGAAATGCTTTGAATTAGATCATGAAATTTTTTCCCTGCTCTTTTCCAAAAACTGCTGTGAGGAAATTTCATGAAATTAGAGAATTGTTTGAGCTGGAATGGACCTTTACAGATGATCTAGTCTAGTCCTCTGCAATGAACAGGGACACCTGCAGCTAGAACAGGTTGCCCAGAGCCCTGTCCAGCCTGGCCTTGAGTGTCTCCAAGGATGGGGCATTCGCCAGATTTTTCTGCAATACAGACAAGTGAGAAACAACAATGAAAAACAAGAGGATAAGCCCATACAGAGTACTCAAAACTCATGTATAAACTGTTATTGAGAAAAATACGTTTCAAAGTAGAAACTGACAAAGAAAGCAAATATTCTGTCAACCGCAGTAAGGCATTCTTCCCAGTCTAGTGGGCTGTCTAGTGATCTGTTTTCAGAACAGAGACGACATGAAACAGGTACTAACAAATTTTTCTCTATTTGTTGCAACAAGAAGAATAACCTGTGTCTGAAAATGAATGAGATTCTTTTAATAAAACTGGATGTTGCTGAAACTGAGATGGTACAGTTTGCATGAAGAAGAATTGCACTTCAGATATGAAGTTCTGCTCTCTTTGTCTGTACCTATGAGATATCATCTGATGGATTCAGCTGAGCCTGTAATCCTTTAAAAAGCTTTAAAAACTAGCACTGTGAAAAAGGACTATAAAGAATAGAATTGTATGTGTAGAGACACGTAGGAATCTCTGAATTTACATCAGACATGGGAACAAAGGAGCATGAACTTAAAAAAGAAAGTAGTGAAACCAAAGGAAATCTCTTTGTGATAAAGTACTAGCTACAGAAAGATCTGGTATATCTGCTCCTAACTGCAACAGCTATGCTATCTTTGTCAGGAAAAGTCCTGTCTTATCTTAATTGCTTTGCACAGTGGTTCTTCTGTTGTTCCTCTGTAGGAAGCAGCTCTAGCTTTAGGAAGCCTAAAAAAACTATAAATGAGTCATATGAAATGCTTTACAGTGAGACATACACAATTTGCAGTAATTTTAATTCTGATGGGAGTGCAATACGTTAGTTTTGCATAGTTCAGTTTTCCACATAGACAGAGTTTTGCAGAATAGCTCATTTTGTCTTTGAGCGCTGTCCCACCAAGCATTGATCGCTCCCCAGCAGCCTTCTTTCTGCACTTCACAGCTGGGGAGAAGGAATGACTGGAATCCACTCACCTGTGCAAATAACCCAGTAGTCATAGAATGGCTTAGGTTGGAAGGGACCTCAAAGACCACCTGGTTCAAATGCCCTGCCCTGGGCTGCCTGGGGCCTCATCCAGCCTGGCCTTGAATTGATTACATTTCAGAATCCAGTGTACTGCCACTGAAAATCTATGGTGGTTTCTACGGTGCTTTTCAGCATTCTGGTAAGTCTGAATTCTTTGCTCAGGAGTTTAAACTCATAATTACAAACTCTACAGTTTAAGAAAACTGTGGCACATCCATGCAGACCACAAGCCTTTAACAATGCTTACCTTTTAATTGAGAATACTCCAGCTCATACTTACCTCATATAACACCATGGAGTCTTCACGTTCTTTTTTTTATATATTATTTTTCTCTTTAGAAGGAGTAAGGATCTTCAAGCTTGCAGGCAAGACTATGATGTTAACTGTTCCCAGAGCCTCTGCAGAATGAGTTTTTGCAGTTTCCAGAAGTTTCTTCTTTGCTTTTGCTGTTTGTCTTTGTTCTGAGTTTTCCTGAGCTAATAAGTGGGTGACAGACCAAGGTGCTACACAAAAATCTCTTCTCTTTCGTGTTGCCCTACCATGCATGGAATTGATTTTCTGATTCAAAGCCTCTGTCCTTAGCTTGCATAATGCACTGCTCCCGCTCCCCCAAAGACTTACCATTAACAACATGTGTGAGGAAAAACAGCTGTCATGCTATTTTGTGAATAACTGAGTATTATAGTACTTGTGTGTGGAGAAAGACTGGAGTCAATACCAGAAGAAGAAATATGGGGAAGACAAACTGCAGGCAGGTAAGCCTGAACTTATAGAATGCCATTACTGTGCTGAGATGTTGCTGTGCTGAAAGAAACTACAATCTATATTAATATTAAAAAAACAAAACAAAACAAAAAAACAACACAGAAGTTTATTTCTTCTGTTTGGTGATAAAACTGCATTTCAGTGTATTGCTTGAGTCACTGAATACACCCAGGACAATAGAACCTGACCACCCTGAATCTCCAGGCACTTTCTCTTATTCTCATTGGCTCCACCTGAAATTTCCCATGCATACCCAGCAAATTGACTGGGTCCTTTGCAGTCTTCACAAGGCAGCTGCCCAGGAGCTGCCCTCATTTTAGGCTGGGCTGTAGACTGATATGATTTCACAGTGTGCATGCAGCTCCCTGGAGAACAGGTAAAAGTTTTGTTGAGCCAGAAAGGGCAGTCCCTCCTCACTGGCTGCAGCCATTCATGGCACATGGAGGAAGAGGACCTGGAGGAGTTAGCCAATATTTAGCTCAAATTCCTTTAGAGTTAGTTGTCGTTCAAGAAGTAATCATGCAAGCATATGTAATGCATCTCTTATGTGCAAGCTGACCTTGGATACCTTCACTGAAAATAATCCCATACTGGCAAGCAGCAGCAAGTTTATATGAAGTGGGAGCATACTGGTTGGTGGATTCACTGAGCTTTCTGTGCATGTTGGCTGAGCATGTAATGTCCTCTTCTGACGTGCTATATATGCATAAAATTTTTTTGGGAATCTGATAATTAGCTCTTTTATCAGGAGAAGAGAATATTTGCAGAAGACACTGGATTTCAAAATCTGAGCAGTGTGTTATTACTTCTTGAATCTAGGAGGCTAGTTCTTTATCCCTGAATGTGTGACAAGAGTTTGTAGAAGGCACTGATGGCTCTCAGGGCAGGCTATGCATGCACACAGGAGGAATGAATGGGAGAGCATGCTTCCTTCCTGGCATGCTGCAAGGCACACTGATGAGAGCAAGGGAGAGGCTCTCTTAGGGTAAAGAGCCAACTTACTTTTTGAGAGCTCCCACTGAAGTTCTGCTCTGCGCATCAGACTCGTGCAATACTGGTTGACTGTCAGTCATGACCCTGATTAGCTAAAAATGTTTCACCTGCACAGAAAGCAAAGCACAAAATTGATTATCTGCACGAATCAAAGCAAAAAGCAGCCAGTGACTTACAATCATCCTCCCTCTGTTAGAGGAATGCACACCCCTACGCTCCTATTTCCAGAAGTTGTATATGAAGATAAACGAACTTCTTCTCCCACCACCTCTCCTAAGACTCGATGTTCAGTCCAAGAATGAGAGAGTTAAACTCATGCTGAAGAAAGAGAAAACTTAGAGGTGGAAGATGAGGCAGCCAGCTAACACAGACAAGGTCCTGTACTGTAAGGTAGATGAAAAATAAGGAGTTTGTATGTGCCATGCTGATAAACTTGTTAGGAGCTGCTTGGGCTCTGTCCTGTGAAGTTAATTCATATCCATGAGGTTGTTCTCTTCATTCTATTTGGCAGTTGTCAGGCTAAAATAGAATCTTAGAATCATAAAATCTCTAGAATAGGTAGATTGAAAACTAGATATAACTTACTCCCTTGTGTACTGTATGTGAAGAAAAAAAAAAAGCAAAAAAGCCTCTTTAGTTCTGTCAGAGATGTATATCGTATGCAAAAGTTTGGATTTTTTCTACACCTGGGGATAGTTCCTTTTTGCATTTGAGCTGGCATAAAGCCTGTCTAAAAGGTGCTATCTTTCTCCAGGTTCTAGTGCTGTTCATAGCTCCCTCAGTATTGCTGGTGCTGTATTTAAGGCTGGGGTTGGGGCTGGAAGGCCATGCTTGTGAAATGGAAGTGAGTAAGGGCTGGGATGACTGGTCATAAGATGTCTCACACAAGTGGAACTACAAGCAAAAATGCTTGTATAACTGTGTGTGTGGATGCTGGAACTGACTATATTGAACATGCTATGTAACAGTATGAACCCTTTTTCCCAGATTAGAAAAACTGAGAGGTTTGAATAGTAAGTGTAGTTAGGAAGTTCTGATGTCTTGGTTCTGCAAAGCTGCTGTTGCTTGACATTTAGTGTGTGAATGAAGAATTTCCAAGAAAGTGTACAGAACTCCTATTGGAGGGTAGCTCTGTGCTGTGAAAGTTAATAATCTGCTGGTAGAAATCAGCATTGGTCCTCAGCAATGTGGGTCTACTGTAATCTCTCAGTTGTTTTGGCTGAGTTGCAAATACTACCTGTGTAAAGTGCTCCCTGTGAGCCTTAGCCTGGATGGTCCTACGTGTTTTTCAACCAGTCAGTTTACTACACTGCCAGACACAAGATTATCACGTTAAACAATAAAGTTCACTTGAGCTGGAAAGCTCTGTAATATTCTCATCTGCCAATGTTTTAATTACAGGATAACTTTTGCTAAGAGAAACTAAACTTAGAACTGGGTGAATGATTTTGATATGAAAGGGGAAGATTTTGTTTCTTTTTTTTTCCTGTTTCTTTTTCCTTTCCCTAAGGAAATTACATTCTTGGGAGAACTGCAAAACCAGAAAGACCAAAATGTTTTCCCCTGAGCCATAGGGTGGAGAAAACTGTGCAAACCAAAGGTCAGATACAGAAAGTCATCTATTTATAAGTGAAAAAGAGTAACAATGAAAGGAGAAAGGATGATGTGCAAACGAATAAGGGACTCAGGAGAGAGGAACAAGGAAAGGAAGGAATATTTGATATGTAGTTTTGTTGGTGATGAGTGGATGAAGCTTTGTGCAAGGTAGATCCAAGGCAAATTGAACTACTGGAGCGGTGGAAGGTTCTGGGATGCAGTGCAGAGAAGGGTGTCTCAGTCCATAACTGATGAGATCAAGAGATGCCAGTGCTTCCACAGAGTCAGGTTTGGCAGGGAAATCCTGGCATGCTGCAGACTTCAGAGGGTCGTACTGAGAGCTCTTCCTAAATGAGTACTGTGTCTCACATTAACTCACAGGGTGACGGATTAATAATGCATATAGCATATGCAACTGTAGATATTCTGCTGTTGCGACATATTTTTACTTTTAAATTGCCAAGCATTATTGTAGTATTGCTAGCACAAATATTTTTTATGTGTGGTGGACTATTAAGAAATTACTATGAAAATACCACAAAACCTCTGTGATTCTGCTAGGGACAAATTCAGCTCCCAAGTTAGCTTTCCTATAGCAGTTTTCTCTGCAGACTCTCCTTGTGTCCATGCAGCGACACAAGCATTCTGTGGAAGTTCTGGGCGTGTGGAGAATGTGAGCTTGGACGCTGTGTATCCACAGCAATGAATCTGAAAACAGTTCAAAACACTGCTCTTGTTTGGCATCTCTCAAGTAGCTTAAACAGTAAGAATTTATGCCTACAATAAGCCATATTCCCCCAGACATTTAAAACCTTATTAAGCCTATATTAAGAGAGGTATGAATCCAGTCCCTGGCTCCACCATACTCCTTGCACAGTGGGAAACATACATTGCAGAGAATATGAAGCTTGAACATTAAACTTGCCTGTAGCTTTGGGGTCTAAGGAGTTAATGTCATTGGCCCTTGTACTTAGCATTTCGAACTTAGACGTGCCTAGCACTCTACAAAAACAAATATAGACAAATGTGAGAGAAGCAAATAGTTCATAGCCTGAAGAGTTTACTGTTTAAGTTTCACAGGCTGTTGAATAGATTTGTGCATAAATCTGAGCTCTCACTAAGGAGGTAGAGGGCAGAGAACTAAAGGGAACTAACTGCAAGCAAGAAAGTACCAAAAAGATGGTAAAGACAGATAGTTTTGTTACAGTGTCAATCAAGGCAGATACCTAGGGTTATGTGCAGCTTGGTGGTTTTGTGTTTTTATTTTTAATTATTATTATATTATTTTTTATAATAAAAGACTGCAATACTAAGAGGAGGGATCAGAAGAAAGGAAAGTGTGAAGACTGTTTCTGGCAGTCTCAAAGAATAGATGCTTGCAGGAAGGCAAATGGCACAAAGATGTACATTTTAACGAGAATTTTGTGAAAATCAGAAGAGTTCATGTAACAAAAGGAGGAACCATTTGCAGAGATGTGGCAGAAGAAAGGGCCTTCTTTTGATGGGATTGATGAGGGCTGCTTATGAGAAAAAGTGAACTCAAATGCCAGGCAGCTATGGCTTGTGATTTATGCAAATTCGGAAAGAACACTGGAACAGCCCAAACACAGAAGCTGTCATAATAGATGTACAGCTCTTTAAGGACAGCAAAACATAAATCTAAAAGAGCTGAAAAAAATAAAAGTTCTTTTAAAGCTGGCATAATTATAACAGCATTTCTGCCTGCGGTTTTACTAGAAAGCAGCAGCCGCAGTCATGGACTCAGACGACTGACCTGTGATGCATCTCACATGATACACACACGTGATACGCAATGTGACGGTGACGGTGGGCTGACCCATACCAGGCGTACTTGAAGTGCTACTTTGCAAATTTCCAACCCAGTTTGGGCAGATCTTGGCTGCTAAATTGTTTAAAGTCTAACTTCCAGTCCTTTTTTTTCTTTCTATTTTTCTTTTTATTCTTTACAGCATTGTCAAGTAGACAGTTTTCAGCTGAAGCTTTCACTACTGAATATTCATTTTGTTTGGTCCTTTGAATTAAATCCATGGATCTACTTACACGGTTTTCAATTGCAGGAAAAAAGTACCTTTTCTTTTATGATCTGCTAAGACCACTTCTGCTTTAGGGGCAGAGGAACACATACCCATTAAGACTTGCAGTTGAATGGAACCTTAGAAAGTCAGTTTATTTAAGCTCTTGACAAATGCCTGTACTGCTGTAGTATTCTGAGACTCCTGTAGATTTTCATTCAGTGGTATTTACTGCTGCCTACTTGCATACAAATATGGAGTGGTAGCATAATATTCATTGAAATTCTTCTGTGTTAACAAGCTTATCGATCAAAAAAAATATTGGATTTTGTATGTTTTTCCTTACAGAAAATTCAGTGACACAAAATGTTCTTATAATTAAAAACTCTTTATTCTGTAATATAATTTATTGCAAAACTGAAGTAAAAAAAAACAATTTTTTAGTATCTTTCTTCAATATTGGACTAGCTTCTTTGCTGACTTTCACTTTATGCATATAATAGTTAGAACAAATACCTCAAAATAAGGCAAGGAAAGATAGATGATGAAGAACTTTCATGATTTTCATTTTTGAAAAAGACAAGAAAGAAGGGGACAGACTCTGATTGGACAAGGGGAAATGGTTTCAGTCTAAGGGAGGGTAGATTTAAGTTGGATGTAAGGAAAAAGTCCTTTACAGTGAGGATGGTGAGGCCCTGGAACAGGTTGCCCAGAGTGGTGGTGGATGCCCCGTCCCAGGAGACATTCAAGGTCAGGCTGTACAGGGCTCTCAGCAACCTGATCTACCTGTAGGTGTCCCTGTTCATTGCAGGGATGTTGGACTAGGAGACCTTTAAAGATTCCTCCCAACTTGCACAATTCTCTGATTCTCTGATTCTTTGTGAACTCATGAGGTTTTATTAACCTTTGCTGTAATATCTGTATCTATAAAAAGAAAAATAGCAATTTCACATTTGTTAGTATAACCTGAGTGGTTTGCAGAGTATTAGAATAAATAGTGAAAGAAAAGCCAATGAAGATATCACAATAAAAGACAAACAATAAATACAATCTATTTACCAAAGGAAGACTATGACAAGCTAATCTGATATATTGATGAGATAACTTTATGTCAAAAGATATGTGCCAGTTATTGAAGATTTGTCATTAATAGTTCAAATAACTTTGTAATGTTGCCAAGATATTGTAAAGGACTTTGATTGTTCCCAAGGCTGAGAGTGGGATTGGCCATATCTCTGTAAATAGCAGAGAGGGAAGCAGCAGAGGGATTTCAGCAACCATAGTGATGCTACGAGGAACAGGGTTGTGTCTTCACCACGAGTAGCTTCAGTCTGAAAGTTAGAAGAAAGTCTCTGATTGTCAGAGAGAGAAATTTGCTTATGAAGATGGAGTTTGATAAACAACTGGAACTATTTAGCATGATTGGCGGCAGCTGTAGATAGCTGAAGCCAGCTGCAGGTCCAGAATGTCCCTTCCACTCCTGAGCTTCTATTTACTGTTGCCATGTAGGACTGTCCTGTGGGCACACATGTGTATGTGCTGATAAGTGAATCTGTTAGAGCCAACTACAGTGAAAATTACTGTACAGAAGACCTGTGGTTATTACAGAAGAAATGCACCTAGCAGTTTCCTAGTGCAGGTTTTTTTTTTTTTTTTTTTTTTTTTTAAGAGAATTGAAAGAAATAGTTTTAAATGCATCTTGTGTTGTGATGCCTGCTGGAATTTGAAAAAACAATTTTTGTTTATAGAAACTTTTATTCTAATTTCTTAGTGTTTAAACTTGGATAAATGGGAGAAAATGATTTTTTTTTTTTTTTGCTCTCCTTACTTTGCTTAAAATAGCCACAGAGTGCACAGTTTGCAACCTTTAGACTTCCATGCTTAGTTTGTTTGTTGATTTTTTTTCTCTTTGTTTGTAAGTGGTCTCATCAAAAATAAGAGAAAACCAAGGAGTGAAAACTGTGCTCACCTTCATGGATGTGATGGCCCAGCATCCTGAAAGCTATTTGGTTAAAGATTACTCAGCTGAGTGCTTTCTATGGTGTGTCTGGTGCATGCCCGATCTTCTGCACACCCCTCATACATGGGCTTGTCTGAGACCCTCTAGAGCTCTGCCCACTGCACAGATCTCCGTGTATTGAACGTACAGTGAGAGATTTTACACACTCAAGTAAGTATGCTTTTCCACTGTTTGTGAACGATATTACAGATCTTTCCTTTGTTGGTTCATTAGCATACTTTCAAACGTCCTGTGCACAGTGTTCCTGGAATATAGTAAATTGTTTGTGATTTGAATTCCAGAAGCTTTTACTTTTCTGAAGATGTTTTTAGCACACAGTGAACGTGAAATACTTTATGTCACTTTGACAGATAAATATGCTTCATGAAAGGAAGAGCCTTTCTTCCAATTGCAGGCTCTGCTTGTACTAGAAATTAACCAGTGCCAGAAGACAGGCCCAAGCACTAGCTTCATTGTCTACACTGTTAAATTGCTAGAGCTGTCCCTGGAATGGTTTTTGCCTGGGCAGTTGGCCCGGGCCTCTTCCAAACAATTCCTGGGCATGCTTTGAGAATTAGCATGGGCCAGGCACCATGCCCAACATGTCGTTTGGATGTGGGCACCCTTTTTTGGATGATAATAGACCTCACTAGTGCCAGATGGCCTCAGAACAAGAGGGAATAAACATAGCCTGAGTCCCTATGCCATGTGCTAGAGTAGAAGATCTTCTGTGCTGTAAAATGATATCTTAGCATTATGTGTACGTGAGTGTCTTCATGTTTAACAAGCTGTAACCTGAAGGACTGGAGATTTTATAAAGGGCAGCCTGCAACTGGGACTTCATGGCATCCAGAAAATCAAGGTAGACATTATACAGTGCCTGTGTTGCTGAATAAATCAGAGCCATGGATCAAACCCTAGTCCTTCGATCAAACCCTAGTCCTTGGATCAAAGGCACTGGCTCAAATGATCCTTAAGTGGAAATTGGCTTTAATATTTTCTGGGACCCCTCTGATTGAAGACATATTTCTGTTTCTTTACAGTTTAGAGTGCATGAAATAATACAGGGGCTGTGTAAAAGTTGTGTGCTTTAGGATGTAGTGTGTGTTTGAAGACACAGTGTCTATGGGGTTGCTGTTACAAGGCTGTAGAGCCAAAATGAATTTTTTTTTTTCTTCTCTTCTTCCCCTTTTCCTTTTTATCTTTCCCCTTTCCCCTCCTCTTCTCTTTAATTTTAAGCAGTCATTGTGCAGAATATAAAATCTTCATGGGACAGACATGAAACACTGACTGAGCAAAGAGCATGTGTAAATGAGAGAAGCTTGTTAATTATAAAGAAGCTGCTGGCATGCATTACAGTATTGCACATTAAGCAGTGTATTTCCATACCAGAGATGTCATTGGAAGTGGGAAAATCCTTTGCTGTGACAATTTTCAGTCTGATGATTTTGGTTTGTCTTAATATGCAGTTTAGTGCTGCAGTAGTTCAGGATTGGATTTCTGAGGTAGATACCTGCACCTGGGGAAAAAGAAGTGGCTGGAACAGTAACTTCTTTAGGCATCTGGGTTTTATTCAGTGCTTCAAGGCTGCTGAAACAGATGGTGAGGCCAGATGATGTTCGCAGGTCAGACCTGGACAAGGAGAGAAACATCATTCTTGGTTATGTCAGAAAGAGATGTACTGATATAAATGCCCAGTGCCTGTTTGAGGGTCTCTAGCTGTCAGCAAAGAAATAAAATTGATACCTCCCCTGATAACAAAATGGTGTTATTATCAAGCTTTTCAGTTTGGCTTCTCTGTGCTATGCAGTTTAATCTTGCTTTATAGACAGAGAGATTGTGAAGACAAAAGCCAGAAGTTCAAAGAAATGGGGATTTTTTTTTTAGTAAAGCAGAAAAGTCCTGGCTACCTTTGGAAAAATGGATATTCAGCTCAGAGGCAGTTCTACAGTCCTGGACACACTAGAAATGAAAAAATCGCTGTCCTCATCCATATTTATTAACTGAAGAAAGTTTACACAATTTCAAGACAGCTATTTAGCACAGGAAAAACTGCGCAGCTTTTCCATGTCATGCACAGCATTTGCCAAATTTCCAACACTTCTGCTGCAGAAGTTTTAGCAGTGCCTGTAAATGCCCTGGAAATGCCTGTTATAAGTTTCTGTCAATGATCAGGACTAACACAGCATTTATTATCTTTCACTGTTTTTTCATAGTTACAGACATTCATAGAAGTGCAGTCATTTCTAGAGCTACTGGGCAAAGGAATTAGCTTTATGACCTAATATATCTAACCTGTCAAGTCTCCTCCTTACAAACCCTTTTTTCCTTTTTTTTTTTTTTTTTTAACTGTATCAGACCAAGAGAAAAGCAGACTTTGCCATCCACTCCAGCAGGCTTATTGCTGTTTTCACAGAATGAATTTATAGTGGATATTGGTACACTGCAGGCATACAGAAGAATTTGCTTGTGTGCTCTGTGGTAACTCCTTGGATAAGAAGTGGCAGTAAGCATTGCTGTAGGAAGAGAAGGCACCAAAGTTCCCCAGTGAGCATGGCATGGTTATCATTTCAGATGCCTTTTTTCCCCACTAAATGCCTGCAATCCGTGGCCACCAGAAATAACTGCCCCATCTGGGCAGTTGGGATGTAATCACATTATTTCCCAAGAACATGAAGAGGTAATTGCATGTGCACATTCTGCACAGTCCTTTGGATATGTGAAAGCTACACCTAAGCGTTATTTTTCTTCTTCTCACGTGCAATGAAATTACCTCTTTTACATGATTCACAGGCAAATAACAGCAAGCATCTTGTACTCAATCTGCCCGGTTTATCCCATTTTCTGTTTTACTCTCTATGTTTTTGTAGTGGCCATGCATCAGCTTCCACTGTGGTAACAGCTCGTGGGTTTCAATCGCCCTATGGCTTACCACTTCCTTCTGGTCCAACAAATTGAAGTCTTTAAAAGAAAAGGCAGTTACTTGGGAAATCAAGTGGTTAAGCTTTGTGGACTGTCTCAGTTTTTATGTTGGGGCATACTGAAGTACTCTTGTGAAAGAAGAGCCTAACTGTTACACTCTCTAAGGCTCATATTTGCAATGTTTCATCCAAATGATGAGACATGTATTTTAAGTGGTATGATTACATTTCTATTTCAAATTTAATTTATTTTTCATAAAATATATTTTCAGTTTTTTTGCATTCAACTTCTGCAACTTTGCTACCTCCATTTTTTTTAAAATGTCCTTTTTCTTTTTTTTTTTCAAGATAACGCTCTTTTTCTTTTTTCTCTGAAAAAGATAATAAATTTGGATGATAAATTTGAATGGCAGATAACAGAGCAAAAAAATAGCATGTATTTCTAATGTAAACCCTCTTTATTTATTAGAGTTAGAAACAGGAAAAAATGATAAAAAGAAAATCTCCTCTGTGATTATGCAGATATGAACAGAAAGTGTGAAAGATGACATTTCTGACTGCAGCCTCTTTCCATGAACTTGTTATGATTGGTTATGATGACTATGTTAAGGTTCATGCACCCTATTGTTTTTAGCTGTTTGACACTCAAGGACACTAAGCCCCTCTTCCTGGATCTTCTGTAAAACCACTAACCATGACAACCAATGTGAAATGTCATAGCCAGTAAGGCTGTCAGCTTAAGTTTTTTTGTGAAAAAAAAATAGGAAATTTATTAAAAAAAAAAAAAAAAATGATGTCTTTGTATGAAATCCTGATATTTGACAATTCCACTTTAAATGCTGGCCAGGGCTAAGGCAGTATTCAGTGCTCCACTGATGCAGGTGAAAGCTATTTGGTAATATACAACCAGGTACTCAAGATAAGACAAGACATTTCAGCCACTAAATAGACTCTGTTGTTCTCTGATCTTGTTTCCCCTCTTCTCCTGAAGAGTTAAGATTAGCACTGCTTTTGTTTGTTTGTTTGTTTGTTTTTGACCAGAATACCAGGTAAAGAGCTTGACTTCTTCATAAGCAAGTGGGGAAAAGCTGTTGATAGAGGGGTGAACATAACAGTACTCTTAGGAGTTCCTATTTGTTGGGTGCTAAGGTATCAAGAGGTTTGTAATCGTAAAATTTTTTCTACAAAAGTCTAGGTATAAGGTCTGAAGGATGCTTAAGTAGATGACTAAAATGGAGGAGTAGAAAAATAAAGGGTGAAAGATAAATCTACTTCAGACAGGCATATTTTCATAAACTGTCAGTATCAGATGGTTGTGAGTTTGGCCTATCAATTCTCCAGGCTATTTTGATATACTGCATTCTCTCAGTGCCTAGGTCTGTATCCTACTTTTTCTGTTTTTATTATTTGACTGGCATCTCTAATGAGGGGTGCTTGTCTTCCTCCTCCTTCTCAAGCCACTGCTAGCTGCAGCCATTACACTATGTTCTCCAGAGTGCTACCTAAATTGTATATGTGTGTAAATATATATATATATCTGATACAGCTTCCTCCCCCTCTTGTCTTGAAGGACAAATTAGGAGTTACACCTGCCAAAAGACAGTAATGAGTATAATAAGGATCACCAAACTCCTGACAAATAATAAAACATTTGAGAAAAATAAAGGTCCTTGTAAAGAAAATTTAAGAGGTCTACACTTCTGCCTCATTATGCAGTGCTTATGAGTGTCTGTATAGCTCTGTACAACTTGCAGAAAATCTGTGTTGTTTTCTATGAATGTGATGGAGAAGGGGAATGTGGGAGTGCAGTGCCTGTGTGAGCTATTGTCCACATTTTCCCATTCAGACAGGAAGGATTCTTCTACAATTAAAAACCCCACCGAGCTGGGTGTGCGAGGCCTGGCAAGCAGAAAGGATGGTGACAGTTTGGCAATGCCTCTACCTTGAACGCAATGCTGGATTTCCAGCTGCTTGCACCTTTCCAGACAGGTTTAAAATAGGATGACAGCATCTGACATCCACATTGAGCTCCAGAGCAGTACAGAAAGGTGAGAGGCACTGAGTTAGGCACAACTAATCTCCTTTCACTCACATGTGGGGAGAGGGCTGTGTGTGACTTCCCCTTCGTGTGCAGATAAGGGGCCCCCTATCAAGCAAGCAAAACATGACAGTTCCCTGTAATGTTTTTCTTACAGCCCTACACAACCTGTGGCTAACCTCTGAGCTTTAAGGGTTATGGTATTTTCATCATACGTTACTGTGAAGCAACCCAGGTCCCTCTGCCTGTCACATTAGCACAAGGTACAGAACTAGCTGCAGTTTCCTTCAGAAGGGTTGAGGCTTGTTGGGTTCTGCCTCTCTCGTGTGTTGGCATGTGCAAGCCTTTCCACAGCAAAGGAGAGAATCCTCAGACCTGAAAATGATCTTCTGATCACGGTGATAAGATATCTTGAGCAGCCCCTGCCCCAGGGTGGTAATCTCCTATTTCCATTCTATGTTCTTTATCCCAAATTATTTGATCTTTATATCTTGGGGTTTTTTGTTTGTTTGTTTTTTCCCCTTTCTTTCCAAATGGTAGGATTTGAAACATAACAGCTGAATTATACAGGAGAAAAATGTCACTTAGTTGCATGAGCACTGACACAGCACAGAGCTGCAGGTGTGGGAGGAAGGAGTGCTTCAGGAATGTCCTTCCACCACAGCAGTGGACATAAAATATGGCACTGTGCTGAGCTCACATCTATTAATTTCACCTTCCTCACCTTTCTGGGACCTTGTCTATTACAGTATTATCCTTTATCAGTGTGAGATGCTTATTCAGTGGCAGATATTTAGGCCCAAGTAATTTGTGTTCTTTTTATATACGTTTCTACACAAGAGATGTGACACAGTGCTTGTATCCAATTCTACAATCCATACGTACTCGTCATTTACTTGGCAGCCAGTCTGAAGATCAGAATTAGAAAGATCCTAATGAAAATAAATTTCTGTTAATAAAGCTGAGCTAGCTTGTTGGAAACAATCTTCTGTATTTAAATTGGGAATGAGGATACTGGTCCGACAATGACCTCACTGCAACTTGCCCTTGGAGCAGAAACAATAAAGGTGCTGTGAATAGTTGCCTGGCAGTATGTGAGAACTGTCACTGGGATGAGGAAAGCACAGCAGAAACCCATAGGGCCTGGATTTGCCGTGGCAGAAAGCAGGAGTATCGAATTAGCAAATGCTGGCACTAATTTGTTTATTCTGACCCTACATGAAGAATCATGGCTCAGCAGTTCTCATGATCTCTGTGGGAGATCAGTTTGGCGGTCCAACACTACCACCTCATTCCCAGGCTGTTCAAAACAAGGCCTGGTTGTCAGTCTGTCAGAGAGGAGCAGCAGAATTACATCTTCTGAAAGCAGTGTAAGTGATGAATAATGTGAAACAAGAAGTATCTGGGCAGTTTGCAGTATTACTCCTCTGCTCCTGATGCTTATGTAGTTCAGGGATGGTGATCTACCAGGCTTTTGTGATGGCATATCAGCATGTGATTTTGCTGTATTAGGGTCACAACCAGCTCTGCTGTGGCTTACAAGAAAGCTGAAAACCTTTCTTTGCTGTTCAGGCTAGCACAGGAGAATAAATCCATCCCAACTTTGCCTGTGACAGAGGTGAACCTAACTCCCCAAAGATAGAATGGCAGAATGCGGCTGAAAAAGCTGACCAAAGAGACAAATAATTTGATGAAAGTTTCCCATTTTGAAAGCTACTTTTGCCTTAATCTTGTTTCTAATGCAGCAAGGCCTTGACAGAACTGTTCCAGTACCCTTTAAGATATTGCTGGGGTCTGGCCTTGTGTGTTAGTTTTGACCTCAGAGGCAGTTAAAGTCTATTCATAAATCATAAAATCAAGTCCTTCTAAAGAGGACAATGCTCTTTCTTATTAAGCATCCAGGAAGCAAAACCAATGACAGTTTAATAGCGAGTCAGGTCTATGACATAAATGAGGCCAACATCCCATTTTCAAGGTAATCCACTCCTTATCGTACATCAGAAAATGTATTTCAAGATAATTACAGTGTTTTTGAAAAAGTTTTTTTTTAGTGAAATATACCACCGTGTCTAAATAGCAAGGACACTTAAGAAAAACAAATGGATCAGTTTCTTTATTTTTTTTGAAGTATTTAGTTTTATTGAACTTTGTATATCTCTGTAACTGCACAAAACTTAAATAAGCATTTACAAAGTTAGACTGCAAACTTCATCTCTGCCATCAAAGAAAAGTTCATTTCAGGAAGTGTCTGAGCCTAGAGTTTTGGGTCAGTTCACTATAACAATAATGGACATACACAAAACTTTTTATCAAAGTCTGATTGTAATTACTTGTACATTTTACACCTTGAGAGGAGATAAATTAGAGCAAACCTGTCTTTAAAAGGCTGTGTTGTGTCTGTGATCTGCTGGAGCCCAGAGGCAGTGCAGAGTGTTTGCTCCCATTGCTAAGAATATTGGAGGCAATGTCAGAGATTTGCTTGCTGCCTTCTGCAAATGTAAGGTGCTCCATGGCTGTCCAGGAGTCTTGTTATGCTGTGCTGAGCCAGGTCTTCTCGTTCCTTGTATCTCTCCCATTTACTCCTAAGGGTCAAGGGCCATTTCTCTGGAAGAGGTTGCCCAGATATGTGATAGACGTTCCTGGAGACATTCAAGGCCAGGCTGGATGGGGCTCTGAGCAACCTGATCTAGCTGTGCATGTCCCTGTTCATTGCAGGGGGGTGGAACTAGGTGACCTTTGAAGGCTCCTTCCAATTCAAATAGTTCTATAATTCTGTGATTCTATGATACGCTATTTCTCAGCCCCAGCAAGCCAGGAAGATTTAAGTTAGTATATATAAGGGATGAATAATGGTGAGCATGGGGGGTGGACTGTTGGTAAAAAGATGGATGTGGAGCATCTAGGAAAAAGAGAAAGAATGATGGTGGGGTTTGTAGGGTGGGTGGAGGAGACTTGGGTTTGTCTGGAGTCTCTGAAGACCTAAACTTTTAGCAAGGTTGTAGAGCTGTGTTCTGAGGAGTCAATATTCTATGGTTTTATGCTCATGGGTTTAGTGATGGCAAAATGTGATGCATGCAATTGTGTTAAATGGAATGTAATTTCACTCAGATTTATCTGATTTCATTGAAGCCCTAAGAATTTTAATTAACTTAAGTTGCTGCTGGTAAAAAATGTATATTTAGGTAGCCATTGACTATTGGCTTAGTTGAGGTAAACTGCATTATGGTCATTTGTCTGAGCTCCAGTGTGCTGTAAGAGAGAGTGAACTGGAAAGTAAAACTACTTGTGGATGGGCCGCTTCAAACGTACCTGTTCTCCTTTTTGAATCTTCCAGTGACTCCCAGTCAATGGCTATTTTTTATTCCTGATTGTATTTCTGCTCATATCCTGTCAAAGAAAAGTTTTATGTTTGAGATAGGGCAGCTAACAAAGATGTGTCAACAGTGAGATGGCTGGAGGTAAAAGTTCATTTGGTGTGTCAGTTCATGTTCAGAAGCTACTGAAGGTCAGACTTATAAAATATGGCTCATTCTTGGATTGTACATTGAAAAATATCTTCATACTTTATTTCTGTTCTTAGCAGGACTGCTAAGAACAGAAATAAAGTTATAGCCAAGGGCTGTGAAGAATTCACTCTTCCCTTCTCCATGCCTACCGCTGGTTGGAAAGAAGATTTCAACTAAATCCTGGCAAGAGGCCTTTGTCTGCACTGTTACAGTTAAATGGTTTGGAAAATAGGCCAAGTTAAGAATTAATTTAAAATAGGTACAATAGATGTGGTAATAAAAGCAATATTTATTGAAGCAAGTTAACATTCTTGACGTCTTGATTATTGTCTCTGAGCAGTAAAATGCCTGTTGGTCCTGTAATCTACTGAGCAGGAATCAGTCTTGAGGCACTGCAGACTTTTTAAGCTAATGGTTGTGATGGAAATATATTTAAATAATTAAAGAATTATTAAAAATAAATAAATCGATGTTTATGTTTATATCTGATATATTTATATTTTATTGATATGTTTATATTCTAAAATAAATGAAAAGAATTATTCCAAGTCATAATCAACTTGGTTGCAAATTGCATACCAAACAAAAAAATGAGATAAAATTTGGGAAAAATTACCTTATTTTCTTCTCATGAGAATTGCGGTTTTAAAATTGTTTCCTTTCATTAATCATTAGTCCTAAGCTTTTCATACCAGTAATGCTGTAGGTAAATGATAATCAAGCTGAATTTCAGTTGGGAAAAAACAAAAAATTTGCAATTGTGGTCCATGTGTGAAGTTCTGTTTCCAAATCTAGAATTAGAATACGTGCTGTTCTACCATAGTCCCTGCTGTAGGTCTCATGAGACTGAAAAACACTGAGTTTAATCTCTACCATGAGTGTGAGTTTCCTCTTCTGTGGTAACTTATGAATATGTAAGGTACAGCTCCTTTATACTAGGAATTGTAAATCTGACAGCTGTTTTGCATCTCCAGGACTGAAAGTGTAATTTGATTCCTAAACTCATCCTCTGTTTGATGAATTCTATTACCTGAGTGAACTGGCTTTCCAGTGTGAACTGGCTTTATTAGCATGGGAATTGAATTAGCTCTAAACCTTGCATACTTTCATTTTTAAATCCTGGTCCCCCTGTAACCTTCTGCTTTCTTTCTTCAATTTTGTAGATTTCTTTGAAGCTTCAGGTTTGGAATGACATAAAACATTTATTTACTCAGTAACTTTACTAAAGCTTTCCAGTTATTTGAACTCTTACTGACCATTTCTGAAGAAGGAAGAGTGGTAGTAATTAATCAAGGCAACCTGGCTGTGCTGGTGTGATGGCACTGAATGAGTTCCCAATGGGAGATTTTATTTGAAAACCATTATGTTTCAAAATGAATTGGATGAAGGTCAGGGGATTAGAACATAATTCTTCCAATCTTGGCAAATTAAAGAAAGAGAAAACTCTTTCAGAAGGAGGAACTGCATAATGCATCAATGGGTCATCAGACACTAATTGCAGGCTATCAGTTAAAAGTGACACCTGGAGATTTAATACTGAGTATTTGGATGCAGGCCACAGGATAAAGATATCTTCTTAAATGTGAGTGGAAGTAAATTTAAGCCAGCAGCAACTCTTATTTGGTATCAGTGACAGCCTTACAGTGTTTAATCAGAATTGAAAGATGGGCCTAAAAGTGCTTTCAGGATGCTTTGTCTATTCAAAAGATTTGATTATGGTTATTTCTTCACAAATGAGAAGAGAAGAGAAGAGAAGGCAAGGCTCCGGGGAGACCTCATTGTGGCCTTCCAGTACTTGAAGGGAGCATATAAACAGGAAGGGGAATGGCTGTTTACGAGGGTGGATAGAGATAGGACAAGGGGGAATGGTTTTAAACTGAGACAGGAAAGGTTTAGGTTAGATATTAGGAGGAAGTTTTTCACACAGAGGGTGGTGACATACTGGAACAGGTTGCCCAAGGAGGCTGTGGATGCCCCATCCCTGGAGGCATTCAAGGCCAGGCTGGATGTGACTCTGGGCAGCCTGGTCTAGTGGTTGGTGACACTGCACATAGCAGGGGGGGGTTGAAACTAGATGATCGTTGTGGTCCTTTTCAACCCAGGCCATTCTATGATTCTATGAAAGTGGTTGCTCTTCCCAGAATCGATCATACCACTAAATGTTTCCATTTACTGTGCTCATAACCTGAATGATGTTGCTCTCACCACAGTTTTGAAGACTGTACAAATATTGCAAAGACAACACCCTTAGGCAGTCATACGCATTTTCAGCACCTTGCTCTCTCTGCAAAATTCTTTTGCTTCCTTGCTTCTTTCTCCCTCTGTGAGGACAGCAAGAGAAAGCATTGACAAGTCCCTACTGAAACTGTGGAGCACTTGGCTGTGATCCTTATAAATAAAATGGACTGAAGATACTGTTAGCACTGACAGTAGCACGTCTCCATTCGGTTATTCTATTTAGTGTTTATATAAATGTTTTAAACTACAACTCTGCATCTGCACTTTTTTTGCATTTCTTTTGTCTTCCTTGTAAAGTTTGTTTCCATTATGAGAATTCCAGTAGACAGCAAGGCTGATTTGAAACACAATCTCCCTGCCTCAAAGCAGGGTTCCACCTACGTCCCATCATGTAACTATTGTTTTACAGCAATATACATTATAGACGGAAACACAGCTGCTGTGAAATAGCACTGACAGAACAGACACTTCAGAGAAATGAAAACAAGCATTCAGCCTTGACCTTTTGATTTGCATACCATAAAAATGGAAACGTCATTTTCTGAAGTATTTATAGAACACTGACTTAACTCTTGAATCTTGTTCACCCTTTTAATGAGAAATCACAAGCATCTGTCACTTTCCACTGCATTCACAACCCCAAAACCTTCCCCCCCTCTCCCGCCCAAACCTAAGTATCTTTACAGGAAGCAAACATTTTGTATCTTATTTTGTCTGTTGGACCGTCCAGGGAAATTCTGTATTATCTTCAGTAGTAATAAGCTAACAGTTTTTGAGAGAATACAATCTAATCTACTTTTAATCAAAAAATTATTATTTCAGAAGGGGCTTTTAGAGTTCTTTTGGGGTGAAGGGTCTGGGAAGGCTGAGTATCTCAAAATCTCGTCCTTGTGGCTAAGCTTGGTAATCGTTAGTAATCTGAAGGCTGGAGAACAGAAATTGAATTGAATTTCTGCAATTTAACAGTGTTTAGAAGCTGAGATTAGTCACAAAAGGTCAAACTGTAGAAATATTCTATAGCAATCACATGAGCGTTCAGTATAGCAGATCTTAAAAGTATTGCTGTCATACACTTTAACTCACCTGCCGTCATTTTTTTAAAATGTCTTTGTGCCAGCATTTTGAGGACAGCAGTTCAGTCATTATACAAGAAGAACAAGGGTATGTTTATTCTAGATTTCTGTTTTTCTGGATAGGAATGGATGATTAGAAAGTGTACAACAAATTGTATCAGTACATTCCCCAAGGTATACGTTCATTTTGTTCAGTAAAAAAGGGAACGTCATATACAGGATATCAGAGCACAGACCTATAACCTTCAACATTTTCTTTCTTTTTCCATTAGTTGGTTTAGTCACTTTTGGTGCCCATTTAAGCCTTTGATATCCACAAATTTATGTGTCAAAAAATGCTCAGCAGACTGTAGCTCTCTGTGAAATTCCTTTGTTTCTCTGAAATTGGCTACCTGCTCATCTCACTCAGCACTGCGTTCTTTCATCTTGAGAAATACGCAATCATAATTTCCTGTTCATCTTTTTGTAGAGAGGGTGTTACCACTTTCCTAGATGAAAGTCCTAATATGTTTCATGTCCTCTCACACAGAATCTGTGGGATAGCCAGCTTTGTCACTCTACCACGTCTCTTCCAATGTTGTGTTGTCATGCTGGAGAAGGCGGAAGACCAGATCTGCATGTGGCATTTGTATTTTTACAGTAGTAAGATAAAGGATTTCTGCTGTATTCTCTGTTCCTTCTGCAAGAGTCTCCAAGATTCCATTCATCTTTTTCATGTCTGAACACTGAGTTGATACCTGAACTGAAACCCTATGCAGCAGTATGGGCTTGGTGAAGAGTAGCTGGAAGGCTGCATGGCAGAAAAGGCCCTGAGGGTGCTGGTCAATAGACGTCTGGATGTAAGCTAGCAATGTGCCCAGGTGGCCAAGAAGACCAAATATTCTGGACCACATCAGAAATTCTTTGGCTAGCAGAACTAGGGAAGTAATCGTCCCTCAGTACTTAGCACTGTTTAGTTTTGGGCCCTTCACTATGAAAAAGTATGTTGAGATGCTGAAACACTTTCAGAGAAGAACTACGAAGCTGGTGGAAGGTAGAAAACGAGACATATGAAGACTGGCTGAAGGAATTGGTGTTACTCAGTTTGGAGAAGAGGTTGAGGGGTGACCTCATTGCTCTCTACAACTACCTGAAAAGACATTGTAGTGAGGAGGGTGTCAGTCTCTTTCCTCAGGTGGCAAATGATAGGACAAGAGAAAGTGGCTTCAAGCTCTGCCAGAGGCGGTTTAGCTTGGATATAGGGAGGAATTTCTTTACTGATAGGATGGCTGAGCATTGGAGCAGGCTGCCCAGGGCAGTGGCAGAGTCCCCATGCCTGGAGTCTTTAAGAGACGTGAGGAAGTGGTACTAAGGGACATGGTTTAATAGTGAATTTGATAGCATTAAGTTGGTGGTCGGGCTAGCTGTTCTTAAAGGTCTTTTCCAACCTAAATAATTCTATGACTCTATGATCTCTTTCAGTGGCAATAATTAATTTAGACCTAGTCATTAGATATAAATTACTTTGTTCTTATTTATATTGACTTTCATCTACCATTTTCTTGCACAGTCAAGAAATACCTCGTTTTCACTATCCTGGAAAATTTGAATCATCTCCAAATTCACTTTTTATACCATCTAGCAGTTCCAATGTGAATGTATTAAACAGTTTACTTCCAAAAGATTGATGGACTTCTGAGTTAATTTTTTAATACATTTTGTATTTTTATTTTATATTAATTAATTATAAATACAAAAGAAACCTTTCTTCCATATATCAGGACTTTTTAGTTTCTTATGCTTTGATGGAGAGATGACTTGCCAAAAGATTTCAGGAAAATTCAAAAAACATTATCAGTACACCTGTTGAACTTTCAACGAATCCAAATAGTTATGCATATGAGCCTTTACTTTGTACTACAAAAGCTGCTCCAGTATAACTAGGACATCATGTGTTGAGCAGATTTATTTTCTGTAGTTTCTATCAGTATCACCTGCATAGAACTCACATTTTCTGCTGTAAGTTACTTGCAACCTCTCTAATTTCACTTTTAAGAAGAGTCTTTTCACTTGTTACTCTATTTCTTCGGCACTGAGGCAGGCTTAGTAAGTAGATTACAACTACAGTAATGATAAGGTAGTTTCACACTTTGACTACCATACCACTTGATATTAAATGTAGTGGAGCTCAAGTGATTCCTTTGCATTAATTTTATCAATTAGTTCTATTTGATGGTTGCAAAATCTTACCTTTTATCAAGAAAGTGGATGTAAATCTAGATTCTTCTTGAGTAAAACTGGATAAAAAGAATTCAGTTAGTGGGTTTTTTTTTGGTCACAAGTTTTATCTTTTCTATGCTCAGACTCTACATGTTTTCCACAAGGGAGCAAGGAAGGTCTTATTTGCCCACATTAATCTTCAATTTTTTTTTTTTTTCCATCTGTCATTTATGGCTTTACATTTGATTTATCTGAATGTATGCTCTTTATTTTGTTTCCCTTTTCAGATAAGACTTCTGTTTTTTTAAGGAAGACTTTTTAACTTTTACCACCTTTCTTTATTTTGTTATTTTATTGGTTCTGACTTTTTTGCATCTTTTTGGTTTGAGGATATTATTTACAGTGAAACTCCAGTTTAGTTGTCTTTAAATAATCTCAAGATTGTCTGCAAGAATTTTATTCTCCTGAGTTCCTTTTAATTTGTTTTTAACAAGCTTCTTCGTTTTTATGTTCTCTTTTTTGAAATTAAATCTGTTTCATTCTTGCAAAGAACGCTAAATTTGAATATATAGTAGTCATAATTACAGAGCAAGTCTTAAAAAGTAACCTTGAAAACCACATCTCATCCACTCAAGATTGAGCCAAATTGCTCCTTCGCTTGTGGGTTTTCTGACTAGTAAGTTTAACAAGTAGTCATTCATGATATTTAAAATTATATCATTCCTTAGTATGACATTTCTTCCGGCTACATGGTTATAATTGAATTTTCTCATTCTTATTTTCTGTTCTGCTCTGACAACTTCTTTGATGTCTTTCTAAAGCAGGTTAAAGCCCCACTACTATTTTCTCTGAGTAGTAATACTAAATTTCCTACTAAAGCAAGACAATTAGAAATGCACAAATTCTTATATTCTTTCTGGATGCAGTTAAATTTTTTACTGTGTTCCCCTCATTTAACATTTTTACCCTAGCTTCCTCATTTAACTTTATTTTCTCCCATTCTCTCATTCATACAGCATTATGATATCACTTTTGTTAGCCAACCTACCTTACATTCCTGTCATTTCAGTCAGGTAGTTGCAAGTGCAATGCTGGTCCATGACCTGGAGCTGTTGAGGGTGAAGTCTTTCATCAACACTCTGGTCACAGTCAGACAAGGTAAGACAATGACAGAAGGCCAGTCAGGAATAGCAGGGGACAGGGCTGCCTACAAGATTATCCACAATAGGACTGTGGGCCAGATCCTGAACTTAGATGAATCTCGAGGCCTAAGGGCAGAGGGTGAAGATCATTGTCCCAAGGGAAGCTGGGTGGGGCAATTAAAGTCTCTTGGTACACTCAGAACCATGACAGCTTGTATTCTGGCATCACACTATCGCAGAGTTTGACTTTCTTCTACATATTTTGCCTATAATCTCTTTCAAAACCAGAATTCATTGTTTTGCTTTGTTTTGCTTTGTTTCCAGACTTCTAGCATATGTACAAAAACATATACATCCCTGGCCTTGGAGGGTTACCCATGGAGTCTGGGAGGGTCTCTCCTGGGACTTCCACTGTAAAAAATATATATATATTTAAGTGTTCTAGAAAAGGTGTGAGCACTCAGATGAAAAAGTTTTTGGTAATAGAATACAATATTAATTGTAGCATGGAGGACAGTTGACTGTGAAGAACTGAGAACAAATCCTGTGAGGCTAGGCAGTAAAATGACAAAAAATTCACACACTTTTAGCATTTTCAGTTCCTCTAACAGCTGGGTCATCCTTTGGAAAGGAGATATGCTGAGTCCCTGCTACAAAGCCAAAGCCTTGGGGAATGGACACCTACTGATTCCACTGGTGTTCCGAATTTGTCACAACTACTCTCATTTTATTCTACTTTCACTGGCCTTTTGAAGCAAGTGGCTGTACTTTCTCAGTCAGTTGCATGACCCTAAACAAGAGAAAAGAATTTACAACTAAGAAAGTAATATACTTCAGTACACCTACATTGAGATTTGAATATCTGCTGCCCTTTTGTATGCTATGACTGCCATTTATTTGCTTTACTGATAACCAAGAAACCTTCAACTTTGGCCTCCTCCATTCCCTATTGATTTCCTTGTCGCAATCAAGGTGGCCTGGGTCAATGTGCAATACCTGCTAAAATCCTTAATATCTTTCAGTTCAGTACCTCTATATCTTCCAGTGGACAGAAGGCTATACTTTTTACCTGTGGATTGTTGTTACATTTGTTATATTCATAAATGCAATTTATGAATATAAAACAACAAATCTTCCATAAAAGTTACTGTATCACTTTGATTTTTCTATATCAACACTTCCATAAATCTTCCATAAAAGTTACTGTATCACTTTGATTTTTCTATATCAACACTTAAGACATCAATAGCACTTTGAAAAGAGATGAACTCAAACTAGGAAGTTGGTGGAACTCAGGGGTTTAGCAAGCGCTCATAGTCCTTTGGATATATTAACTCTGAATTAATGAATAATCTAGATAATTAAAAAAAAAAAGCCAACAAAACACTCTTCCTTGATCATTGATAAGGGGTACATTCTGATATGATTTTTTAGAGGAATATCAACTGCTTAATACATTCCAATTAGTGAGAAAATAGTCTTCACTTGATTTATATAAACCAAGTTTCACATTGTAAACTGTCCGTTTATGCGATAAAGATATTCTCATTTAGGCATTAGAGAAATCTTAGCTACCTTCTGATAACGTTGAGTATCAGAAAAGGAACTCCAGTGTAGTTAATGGGACTGAGGTTGTGTAAAAAGTAATAGACTTTTTCTCTGTATTTTAGGACGTGTTTTTGAAAAGTGAGTATAGGTTCCCTCTCTGCTGTTTTTGGAATGTTAATAACTTTAATTGCTCAAGCGTAAACTTATTTTCTCAAATAATATATTGTACTGTTGTATCCTCAGATCCATGTTTATGATCTGACTTGTACTGAGAGATGCCCCAGCTCTTTGCTTTCTAACTTCTCACTGAGCATTCATTCCTCCTTGAATCACACACTGCTGAATAATCAGAGAAGCAATGCCTTTGAGCTTGTGTGTTGGACAAGTATACCACAAAGATGAATCTTCCTTTCATATAGATGTTTTAGCTCACCTCACAAGCCTCAACTCATTGAGTGTTGGACTGGGTTCACTAAAATATATAATTTATATTGACATTATTTTAAAGCAGCCTATTTAAAAGAAGTGTGGTGAAATTCTCATAGCATTTTCACTTGCTGACAGCTACAAATAAAATGTATTTTTTCTTCCTTTCCATAAGTGGCTTTGATTTTTTTCCTAGATGTTCAAGGAAATTAGTCTTCTGCTGCTGTCATAGAGCTGGTGTTGTTCTCACAACACTGCAATCATCTATCCAATACTTTCCTCTATGCCTAAGAAGAATTGTGAGTGCCGTACAAATAGTGCCTAGGTTACCGGGGGGAAGGTTATAGGCTAGTACTGCAATTTTAAATACAAAGTGTGAGACAAAAATGAAGCAAACAAAGAGACCCCAAAATAGTTGTCTGTTGTGGTAACTTGACAGGGTATAGGATTCTTTAATATAGAGTACACAAAAAACTTTTCTAGAAACTCTTTCTTATGACTCATCATGTTGAGGTCAATATTTTACAGTAATAAGCATTAAGATGGCATCAGATTGTGTGGGCAGAGTTAAATTTGGGTTAAAGATGAGTAGTGAACCATATAATTGCATAGAAACGAGGTCCACTGCATGTTGGGGAAGGTTTAGTCAGATCTCCTGAAATGCAGTCATTTAGAATGTTCTGCTTCTTTCCCCTCCTCCCTTCCCCTTTCCTACAAGACTACTTAACTCTGCAAAGAGAGATTTTCACCCACATATTTGCAAGGCTGAAGTCATGAGTGTTAGTTGGTAAAGATGTACTGAACTTCCCACATAAGTGGTAGCCAGCTCCTCTGGCATTTGTTTTTGATCATGGACTGGAAGACTGAATCCTGAAGTGACGGGGAACTGACTGTTAATGTCTTGGCTGCAGATGAAACTGACTGGTGGCATCACAGTGTGTAACAATTGCAATTTCCTGATATAGCTAGATGCTAGACATGTGGCTGAGTATTGTGGCTTAGCGAGTTATCACCATCAGAAGTGAACAGAGGCTAGCAAGCTGGCAGGGTTGATGTTGTGTTTTGAAAACATTAATTCACTGACAGCAATAGTTACTTCTTCTGTTGTTTGCCTGGCTCTGGGTAATTGCTAGTTGGGATGGTTCCACCTAAGCTCATTGTGTATTCGGTTTCAAGATGAGCATTAAAGTTTAAATCACTGACCTTGGCTCCAAATTAGAGGATGATTTTTTAAAATGTTCTCTCACTCCCCCACCCATTTAGCAAACTCTTTGACCTCTGGGGGTTTGATTTCCCTGAAATGCAGAGATAAATCTAACATTTTTCCTGATGGTACATTTATACATTGTTTTAATATGATTTAACCAAAACTCTGAAAACTTTTTCCTTCTTTCTCACTTCAAATTTTGCCTTGTGCTCTTTCAGTGGGAAAAACAAAACGTTTGTTAAAAGCATTAGAAAATATAAGTGGTTTTTTTTTAAACTCTGACACAAGTCTCAATCAGCATTACATTATCTCCCTTAACTCCCCAGGCTAATGATAAAGAACTGCTCCCCTCTCCCCCTGAAGTTTCTCTGGTCTCTCTGAAAAGATTTTTGTACTTCTTTGAACTTTGAATACAGATATATTATAAAATTAAGCAGATTACAGTGAGTTGAAGTTTCCTGAGAGACAACAGTAACCATATCTGCTGAAAGTTTCCCACTCAAGGCAGTGAGAAGGAATCAAAGGTTCTACTGAACCGAAATGAACTGTCTGGGGTTTGTAAACTTGCGGGCTCTCATATTAACACTGTAGTGTTCCTCTACCCCTGTGTCTTAATGCATGAATCACTTGCCATTTATAAATTAGCATGTACTAATAGCTCCTTCTCCTTTTAATGGTCTTCCTTGTGTGGTTTTTGTTGTTGTTGTTGTTGTTTTTGTTTTCTGTTTTGTTTGTTTGTTTGTTTTGCTGTTTCTTTCCCAATTATTAGAATGGAACAAATCTGATAAAGCATTACTGTTTGATCTACTGCCTCTCTTGTGGCCAAACATTTAACTAGAGCAACTTAGGGCACTTTGACTACTACCAGTATAGCTATACTACTTTCTGTTAACTTAATATCTGCTCCTGACCATATTGTCAGGCTTGTTCCTTACTTCTCAACTTTTAGTTGCTCTTACCTCAATATAACAAAGAAAGGAAGTTGTGGCTGTGGCAAACTTCTTGAAGAGTTCTCATCTAAGAGACAGTTCTTAACACTCATGTTTTCAACAATACTTGATACTAAAAAAAGAATACTTAGTAGACTCTTATTAATGGCAAATGTTACTGCAAGAAGTGGCATAAGTTCTTCATATTGTGGACTGCACTTCATTATCTGTCTAGCCATGGTGCTACTTAGCATGCACAGGAAAAATATTATTGAATATTTAAATTTGATTGTTCTCTAATGAAATGCTATATTTAATGTTCTTATCTGTTAAACATGCCAAGAGTTAATTATTCCTTGTCAAATGAGTTCAGTGGTATAGTTCTGTAAAAATCATAGAATTCTTAGAGTCAGAAGGGACCTCTGAAGGCCATCTAGTCCAACTCCCCCGTAATGAAGAGGGACACCACAGCTAGATCTGGTTGCCCAGGGCCTAATCCAGCCTTGCCTTGAAAGTCTCCAGGGATGAGGCATCCACCACATCTCTGGGCAACCTGTTCCAGTGCCTCACCACCCTCACTGTAAAAGATTTTTTCCTTATATCTACCTAATCTTACCCTCTTTGAGCTTGAAGCCATTTCCCATAGTTCTATCACCAGACCCTGCTAAAGAGTCTGTCCCCTTCTTTCCTGTAGCTCCCCTTTAGATACTGAAAGGCTGCTATCAGGTCACCTCACAGTCTTCTCTTCTTCAGGCTGAACAGCCCCAGCTCTCTCAGGCTGTCCTCACAGGAGAGATGTTCCATCCCCTGAATCATTTTTGTGGCCCTCCTCTGGATGCGCTCCAACAGGTTCATGTCTCTCCTGTACTGAGGATTCCACACCTGGACACAGTAGTCCAGGTGAGGCCTGGAGCAGAAAATTAAGGAAAAAGGATAAAAAACTAAGGAAAAAGTGTAGAAAATTATGCTCTACAATAAGGTCCAGGTAAGACTTCTTTACTGGCTTTGTTATCTAATATTTAATCCTTTGCTTTGCTCCTTTTTTTGCTATCTGCCTGGTCTCCCTGTTTTAATGGTAGGCAAGGTGTAGTTTTTAAAACTGATGTCCAAAAAAAGATGAATATGTAGTATCGCTGCAGTTCTACAGTCATAAGTGATAGCACGTAAGTTATGCCACACATCTACTGGAAGATGCTGCCTACAGAGATGGTTATGGGAAATAGGCAAGGTGAAGTTAAAATGTGAGATGTATTGTACTAAGCTTTGCATAAAGAAATTTGATGCAAAAATACAGTCTGGCAACAGCAACAAAAAAATAGTTCATAAAAAGTCTGGAGCTGAGTAACAGATACTGTTGCAAAAATGGCAACCCTTACTTTAGGCTGGATTAATTTTAGATTGGATGTCAACTGTCAGCCCAAGGAGAGTATTATTCTCTTCTGCTTGTAACTGCCAAAACCTCATTTGAAGACTTTTGGCTACTGTACTCTTTGAATTGGAGGGACAATTCGGATAACTTAAAGAATGAAAAACATAATTTGAAGAATGACACATGGCAAAAAATGAATGAATCAGTTTTAGGAGTGATGTGCTAGCATGGGCTTTCTGTTTGGAAGCAGCTATTTATGTTGCAAATTAACAATGATGGATTGTTTTCCAAAGCTGCTGGAGAAAATGTATAATTTAATCTGCAGCAAGAGTTTAAGCTGGATAGTAGGAATTACTTCTTTTTAACTGTTATGCAGATGGACTGTCATTTCAGAGGATTTCTGATGATCAGATTGGGTGAATGTCCCTGAAGAATGTTCCAGGTGCACTTGATCATGTACCTATGTTTGGGCAGGAATAGAATAAATAGCTAAAGTCTGTGTTTTTTTCAGTCACTTTCAGATATTTTTGCATAAGCCTGTGAAAGGCTGTATTATGTAGAAAGCTAAACCTCTTGCCTTGCTACTAATATTCAGCATTCTCTCCTATGTAGAAATCCTTCTGTCCAATGCTCATTTCTGCGCCACATCCTAAATTAATGTTTCCAAAAGTGCCGGGTTTTGGTACCATGGTCATGGTTCCATTAATACCTATAATTAAAGGTGATTTTTGTTTTTCTTTGCAGCTGTTACATCCATATATCCATTGGGAATGAACTTTACTGTCACCTGAAATTTCAGACTTGACATACAACCTTCCAGCTCTCAGTGAAGTAAAGCTTGCTTTCACTCTGCATCTGATTTTGTTAGTCCCACTGTCAGCATGACGACATTCAGGTCTACAGAAAGAAGAACAGGCAATAGTGTACTGAGATATTTTTGTAATCTTTCAACTGTTGTGGAAAGTGATTTTGCAGAGTGTCAGTCATGACAGATTTGTAGGAAAATGGCTCTAAAATGCTGCCTTTCATATTCATTCTCTGTGTTTTTTGAATCTGTTCAGGAAGGTACAGATGCATTCTATCATTTCTTACCATTGTTATTCCTCCAGCGATAACCCCTGCCAAGAGAAAGTTAATGAAGATATGCCTCTTTGCTTCTGTAATTCTTCCCAGTAAAGCCCAATCATGATTTTTTAACCACAAGGCAAAGCTGTTCCCTTACCCTCTTATATGACAATTTGTACTGGGACAACATTTTCTACCCAAATCTACAAATAGCTCATCAAGCCCTGGAGCACTTTGTTTGACTTTGTTGCTTTGTGGCCTTACTGTGTTTCAAAAAAATATTCCTCAAGAGCTTCCCACCACTGCCTGTTGCTTTGGTCCAGTAGCATAACTAGAAGTGGAGCTGGCATGACCTGCAGTGTAGGGTAATGTGAGAGACTGCAGTTGTCAACTGCAGTTTTTTTTCCCTAGATTCATGGTAATTAATATGATGTCATTCTTTTAAACCAACCAAATCACAGACATCTAGTTGACGCACATATTTTGCCTTGTGTACTCGGTACAATGGTGAAATATTAAAGTATGTATACCTGGATCTAATAGCAGCAAGGGGGTAGTTAACACTTTTAGCAGCCAGATAAGCAAAGTGTAGGTAACACTTTTAGCAGCCAGATAAGCAAAGTGTAGGTAAGTTTTGGCATGCTGATGATTCAGAAGAATCTGTTCTGGTCCAGCCCTAAGCAATTCCTATATTAAATATCAGTAAAGTACTTACCTGTCCAGTGGACTACAAAAAGAATGAGCTCATTTCATATCTATCCTAAGTGCAGCAAAACTCAAAAATTGTCAGCAGGAGTAAGTCTGATAATTGCAACAACCATAATGTGTAGTGCCTTCCTTGCACACTAAAACAATATTTTTATTTTCATTAAATAAATAATAAAGTAATTAAAGTCATACTGAAATGACTCAGCAACTGAAAACAGCTGATACAAAACAACAACCCATCACGATTAAGTACAAAGATAACTAGTTTTCTCCTCTGTGTCTTAGTTTTGCTGTGCATGGGCTTAGCACAAGGATGTGGAGCATAACAGCTCATTCTCAGCTGTGGTCCTTGCAGAACAAGGACGCTGCAAGGTGAGTCATGGTATCAATGCAGAAGCAGCAGCAACATGGAACTGAATTTTCTCTGCTTTGTTGGTTTAATTTTCAGTTTCCCCTTCACCTGCCTTTTTTCCTTCCACCACTTAAATAAGTATATATTCAATAATGGTTGGAATGCCCTTGCTTGTTGTACTTCATATTTGCAGTTTACAAGTTCCAAGTATATCTATTCATTTCCATTTGCTAGTTTTCTTTTTGTCATTGTTGTTTTTCTTTGAAAAAGTAGAAACCGAATGATAACAGTAGAAAGAGACATACTAAAACAGATTGAAGAGACTCACCAGGTCTTACTGCAAGGCTCCCATAAGTGTGCTGAGCCCTGCCTCCATGCACCGTATCTATCATGACACCATAGTCAATAATAACAATTTTTTAGAGGAATGAATTTGGGTAAATAGGAACAAATACTTAACATCACAATGTGATAACAACCTTCTTGCAGCTGATAATGGTGAGCCTGGTAGGTATTTGCTGCAGGTTAATTGACCTTGAAATATGTTAATATGTTTATCAAGGATAAAGTTTCCCTTATCTACCATTAGTTCTTTATTTCTCCTCCCACATTATGCAACTGGTCGTGAGGATAATGATGCTTAGTCACATAGCCTAGTGTTATTCAATATATTCAAAGATTCTTGTAGATAATCTTCAGGAATTTACTCTGCAGCCTTATTCATGTATCATAGTATTTGCTTTGCTAAAACTTGGGTCTTGTAGGAGTCAGAAAACAATTTCTCGTGATCTACCGTGATTCTTTGGACTCTTCTTTCACTTCTACATCTGCTCTGAATGTATCACATGATTTCATAATCCATTCACTTCCATTATTTATGTTCTAATGTGTGAAGACATTTAAGACACAGAAGTAAACCTATAAAAGAGATGGAGCAAGGCCTCCATAGGAGAGGGCATATAGTGATTGTAAAAGAGCTCCACTTTTGAACTCTCCATTCAGAACACGGAACTACACTTCTCTTAGTGAAAGGCTTACAGTTTGCCTCTCAATCCTTCTGGTACAGGCTATGGATATCCTATCCGACTCTACTTGCCTCTAATCTTCTGAAGTGGGGGTGGGCTCTCCACAACTCCTTCATTTGAAACAGCATTCCCAAATGCCTGCAAATTGTGAGTACTTTTAATACTCATCTTAGCAATTGCCTGTGATCAGTGTTTTTGCCTGAGTTTGGAGTGGCTGCTTTTTGCATCTGAGTGTATTTGGTTCTCTTATGGCCATGTTGTTCCTAAGCACAGAATGGTGCATGTGTGCAGCAGAGATTTAGACTGATAGCAGTGGCTATACTCAGTCTAGGTGGTGTCAACCATTGCATGTTGTGGAAATGCTCGATCTTATGACTCACTCTGGCTGGGGAACATACCTTCTCTTATCCATGCCATAAGATGATCCAAAAGAACATCCTAAAACTTTTACAGAAGAGGCTTTGGTGGGAACACTCCTTGATAAGTTTGGGGTAAAGTAAGAAGATGCTTCTCTTTTGTTGTTTATCTGTGAAAAGTATTCACAGCATGGAAAACTGTCTGGGCCATGCACAGAAATACCTTGCTGAGCAGTGTGGGAGTCCATTAGTGCTAGGATTAGTGGGAGTTTGTATCCCTGAAGTGGCTGCTGGTATTCAGCAAGCTTGGAGCATTTTCTTCACGCAGTTGTTTTGATTCAGGAGAGAAATCATGCTTAGAAACTGAATGCACTACATACGTAAATCAATGCGTGGGACTGAGAGCAGTAGAGGTGGCAGCAGGTTGAAGTTTGACTAATCAAGTCAGTCAGGTTAATCTGTTCTAAAGCAGCAGGGTTCAAGCCAGAGAAGGATCCACTGTTGATGCAGACTCTCAGGCTGAGATTAATACAAACAAAATTCAGGGGAAAAAAGACATGTTAGCTAGTGTACTACATGGTGTTTACACAGTTTCAACTTCTACTACAGCTGTATTATTCCCACTTCCAGGTTTGAATAAATTTTTGTATGGGATTTGACAACGAGTATAGTTGGAAAAGGCACAAGGTATCAGCATATTATGGTTAATTCCAATTGTTTGAAACCAGGGAAAATTTGTCTGCTCATGAAAATGGCTCTGCTGCTTCTATATAGTATTACTGATTTGGCTTGTTTTGATCTTGATATTCCTGTCCTGTACTACCTCTATATCTATTAAAATCAAAAAGTTCACAGAACAGTAAAGCAAGATGTCAAACTAAGACTAGTTTTAAGATAGATTCAGTTCTGAGAGTGAAATCTCATAGTGTAGAAATTCTCTAAGACTGTTGTGAATTGTGTGCGTCTGTCAAAAGCTACCAAAACAGTTTCACCCATGCTAGGAGGACACTCCAGGTTTTCCAGAGTTCACTGCGAAGGCTGTACTTCTTTAAGCAGACAAAATGACCTTTTCTGGCTAAAGATAATGGGCATCAAGAGTACCTAGGCAACTTAACAGGTGTCTGTTTTTAGGAGATTAATATCATATGAAGAAAGACATCTTGCCTGTAAATAGTTTTGGGGTGGGGTTTTTTCTTTTTTTTTTTTGAAAAAAAGAAAAGTGAAATGGTAAAGTTCAGCATGCCATTTCCAAAAAAAAAAACAAACAAACAAAAAAAAACCATATTGAGGTATAAAATTCAAAATAAAAATGAAAAAATGCTGAATGGTTCTGAAGTTTCTATACTATGGAAAAGTGTTTAATTCCTGAAACGCCCTTGGACAAAGTACCCTATACTTTTAAAGTTAAGTACACTCACTGCACTGGGAACAGAGAAAGTGTTCCTATATGTATTTTTCTTTGAACTATGCCCTCAACTGTACTGAAAACACAATATATGTTTCTGTTAGGGCAACTGTTCCATTTCACATTTCTGGGTAAATCAGTACCCAAGACCAATGGCAAAGGCTAGTGATCTTGTAGATGAAGAAAACGCCCTGTAATTTGCTACTGGCATCACAACTCTTGGGATTTTAATCTTTATTCAAAAAATATATGTATTTAAACACAGGATCTTCATAAAAAAATGTTCAGACCACATGTAGACAAACACTGACTAGACAATTTACCACATCCTATGTAATTCACAACTCTAAAAAGAAATTTAGCCTTCTCTTTCTCTCTCCCCCCATATTTGGTATATTTTTCCAAAAATGCTTTGCTTCCTGTTTTGGCAGCAATGAGTTTGTTTGGACATGAGTCTGGACATACTGTGCTTTGAAGGGAACAGGTATATTCCACATCTCCAGACAGAAAATCTATTGATTACCTAATTAGTGTCACTCCTGGAAGGCACAGGCTGAACAGCACTACTCAGTAAGTGAATGCGTGGTTGGCTGTGCAGGGGAATCTGACTTTTTGGATAGGAGTTTTCTATCCAAATTAGATTAAAAAATAGCAAAATCTGCTGAAGAAAGCACTGGGGTGACTCTCTCTGGGACCATTGTGCCTGAAGGCTGATGTTTTCAGTTTGATTGCAGTGCATATTCCAGCAGAGACACATACTTTGTGCTTTCCCTTGGAGTCTTCATGTGTTTTATCAAACGACTGCTTAATTTAAAAAAGAAAACCAACAAAACACAGTCTCTTGGAGCAGGGTTTGGAACCCAAGTTTTCCTATTTCCCAGAGAGTGCCCTAAATGGTTTGGCTGGAAAGTAACATTCTTGGCCTACTAAATCTTGAATTCCTTTATGAAGGTGGAACAGCTCCAGTAGAAAGTACTAAAAGCACCTCAATTTCTTCGGCCTCATATAGTCTGTACATCTGCCTGCTAGAGTGTTCTCCCAGACAGTGAGGGAGGAGGGCTGAACTCCTTTTGGCTGAACAGACCATAGGACCCAGGGTTCCCAAGTCTTGTGTGAGTGTGCTAGTCACGGAGCTGTTGGTTAGAAAAAAAGCACAGATCTGTGAGTTAAAAAAAAAATAAAAAAAAACTACCCCCCCCTCCCCCCGCCATGGCTGTCCTGTTGTGCTTTAACAGGAAGGCATAATTGTGCTTCCTCTTTGTAAAAAGGCTCAAACACAGGCTAATGAGGGCCTTTTGCAAGCACCTGGACATAAGCACACTCAGCTTGGAAAACAAACAGGAGAAGGTGGAAGATTGCGCACAGTTGCTGATCAGTGATATCTCTGCCATTACAGACTTACAGTGTGATACTTCTCAAGATTCCAGAGCTGCTGTGGGTGAATGCAGGCTAGCTGGGAGGCAGGTGCAGGATGATAAGTGTAAGGATGTACTTTGTGCAAAGGAGCAGCTCAAGCGTGTGGAACTCTGTGGTGGAAAAAAGGAAGGTGCTTGGGCTTGTTCAAGGAACTATCCTAGGTAAGATCATGTGAGGGACTGTCCTGAAGAGTAAAGTATGGGTGTCCAACCTTATGGCTTGCCTGGGCCACACTGAGTGAAGATGAATTGAGGCTGCATTTGCGAAGGTTGTCCCAAAAGTAATGCCTCCTAATTATTTACACAGAAACTACAACCAATACAAAGAGAACAAAAACTATATCTAGTAGGACAAATTCTCAGCTATAAAACACTTTTTCAACACAGTCATCACCATTAGCTCTGCATTTTCACCAGTAATGAACAAGAGCTGCACTCACAGCTACCTGCAGCCACTGTCAGCACTACTGAAATGCACTTCCCACCACCTCACATCCACAGTTTGGTCTCCATAAATGTTCAGCAAGTATTGATGAATTTTACTGGGTGCAATTTTTCCTGTGTGGAGGAATTCAATTCCACACCTTTGCTCCATTCGCACTTCTGTGTCAGACGCCATTTTGTCAGACTGCCCTTCTGCTGCCATCTGTTGCATGACAACAAAACATAATGGAATATTGATGGGAAGGATCAACCTCTACTGCCATACCACCAGCATCCACCCTAGACACTGTGGGCCAACATAATAAAATAGGAGGCATTACTTCCACGGCAGCCCTCATAAAATATATAGTATAATGAATGTTCATAAGCAACAAAATATATTACTATTTTTAAAATTAAAACATATAAAAAAGAGAGTAAAAAACCCATAAAACTAGTGGGATATTTGACCTTGCTTTTGTGAAACTAATGCATCAGGCTGGTTTGATGGGAGTAGCTGCAATTCTTAGTGAGCTCTCAAAGAGCTCATCAGAGGTTTCTGATGAAATTTGACTCTTCCTGTGCTTCATACTTGAAAATACTTGTTCACAAATTGTGTACTGCCAAAAACAATGACATGAATAAGGCAGATTGTGAAGTGAGAGGTATTTCTCTCTGGGAAGACAGGGCTTATAAAAATCCAGTAGAGAGTCATGATCAAATTTTGCATTGGAACTCTATATGTTCCAGTTGAAAATTTGCAACTAATGTATTTTGACTGAAAATGGAGTCACAAATAAACCAAAAATATGGAAATATGGACTGTGTGTGGAGTACAAGGTGGGTGAAAACTGGCTCGTTTTTGCTTTTGAAGTGTTGTGATTAGTCGTCCAGCTGGTTACTGAGTACTGATGATTTTCCTAAGGGTTGTACGTGGGACAGATAAAATTTAGAATGCTCATCAATGACTTGGACAATGGGACTTAAAGTTCACAAAGTTTACAGATGACACTGAACTGTGATTTAAAGGCTGCAAGTCAAAGCTAACAGGTAGCAGGACCTTTGCAATCTAGAAGTGTGACCAGATGACCTCCAGAGGCCCATGCAATCATACACTAATCTATGAGACTCTTCCATTTCAGCAACCAGGATCCTAACATAGAGAGGATATGAAATAAGGGCAAGAACCATCTCACATCACTGAGATGTGATTTATTTGCTTCTGTGAGGCCTGCATTAGTCCAAATGACAATCTAATATGATATTGAGGGAGCAGTGCAATCGATTTACTGAAAAGGATTATAACAAAAATATTTTTACAACTAATATTTTTGTAAATACTGTTAACTTATTTGATACAGAAAAAATATCTCAAAAATCTATGTATATATCCAGGATATAAAGAGAGGTATTTCAAGAATGATCTGACCAATTTTGAAATATGTTCTATTTTATATGCTACGAATAGATCATACTTAGGTGCTCATACTTTATGTTAGTTTGAAAGGGGAACATAAGATAGCAAAAGATGCTTAATAAAAATGCAAATGAATAGCTGGCTATTTAATGACAGGATATTGCAATGTAGATAGTATTGACTATTCATTGAAATTAATGCTCATGGCCATGTGAGTATTATCAAACTTTAGCAAATAATCTTTATAGCTTCTGAAACAGGCTCATTTTAGAAGATCATTATGCCTTAGTGGTTAAATGAAAATGAGATAGTAGTTACATAATGGCAAGTACCATTGAATTAACTTTTAAAATAAACTTTCTAGGTGCTTAATACTAACTCTGGGCTGAGAGAAATGGAGCCATGAAGAATTTCATTAACATAGCAATGCTCAAAGTTTCATTTGATTTTAATGGAAAGTTTATGAAAGACTGCTATTAAGGCTGGGTGGGGGAGAAGATCGCTATCATTCTTCTACAAGTATAACCAAAGGGCTTAATTTTCATTAGCTCTTGAACTGTTCCTTTATCTTCTCTCACTTCTTAACAGCATGTGTTTGTCAAAAATAATAGATTGAAACTGAAGGACAGGTGGGTTTTAAATAGCAATGATTTTGTTTTCAAAAACAAAACTCTATTCATTTTTAAGAAGGGAACAAATTAATTTCTGAGTGGTAATTTTACTACCCTACAAGAAGTATGCATGCCACTCCTACCAAGAGAGCTGAGTGTATCTTGAAGTTTTGTCTGTTGTCTAGGACATGGAGAATTGGCCACTGGCAACCATTCAGAACCATTTAAGGGAAAGATTTGCTCATATGTCTTGAATTTGGAAATGGTGGCTTTTGGACGTCTCATTCATTAATGTTGTGAGTGATGACTCAAGACTCACCAAAACTTGTATTTCCCACATTTACTGAATTGTGCATTGTGTGCTTTTTTAATGACTGTGCCAGATTTCAGGGAGACGTCTGCATGAAGTGTTCTAGACACAACTTTTTCCATGCTTCAAAAAAAGTAAAAATAAAATTTAAAAGGCATTTTTGTCCACTGATGTAAAAAAACCATTACAAAGAAAAGCAGTTATTTAGCATGAGCAAGCTGTAGAAATGCAAAGAAGAAATGAGAAAGGGAGCTGTACTGACTTGAGTTTCATCCATCCAAAAAGCTGGAAAGTTTAGATGCCTGAAAGGTGAACTGTAGTAGCTCAAGTCCTGCCTTGGACTGCAGCATATATGGTGTAGCAAGAAGTTGCTGTGGGGCAGATGTGTGAGCTGGAGAATGTGGAAAAGACTTTCTAATAATGTAAACAAGCAGCTGAAATAACTACAGCTATTATATTTGACAGCAAGTAAGTATTTTGAGCAATAGGTTTTTTATGCTCTGTTAATACTTTTTGACAGTAGGTTCTCCTTACTTCATGTGCTTTAGAGGGGGAACTCTTCAGTCCTTACTGGGTTTGAATCCCCTTATCCTCTTCCGGAGCTAGCCTACAGGCCACGTTTCCTTAAAAAAAAACCCAAATACATACAGTTGCTGTGTGCTTTGTGATTAACATGCAGCCAGCCTTATGAGATAAAAAGCTGTATTCATTTGCAGTAATATGTATTGTGAGACTACACTGCATAACTTGCAGAGTTTGTAATGCCTTGCCCTTCTTCGTGGGCCTTTGCATTTCTTTTGACATTTCTGCCTTCAATAGCTTTTCTTTTCCAGAAGACTAAAAACACTGTCTCAGAACACTCTTTCTTTTAAGACTAAGATAGCCTTCTGCTCAAAGAACAATATTCAAAGAACAAATAAAGCACGAAATAATTTGAAAACAATTTTTGAGGTTTAGTATCCTGGGTATTAAAGCTTTCAGAAAAAAAAAAAAAGGATCACTTATATCAGCTGAAAAGTCCCCTGAACTCACCGTTTGTAGAAGTACACTTAGATATATTTTATCTGTAAAGTGTCAGGCATAACTATGGGGATGAATAAGGAGAATAACTTCTATAGCGTGTTTTCTCCTGAATATCTAAACTGTAAATATTGAATATAAATGTAAATTTATAGACCTTAGGTAAACAAAATCAAGACTCTTTTCTACAGTTCCAACATAGCATAAATATAGATACATATATGCAGTAAAACTGGATTTAAGGAGGTGTTTTTCACACTCTGCTATGAACAAAAATAGGTGAATTGCATTTATTTGTAAATTCGCTTGCACTGAATGTACTGGTAGGATGCAGTATTGTCACATATCATATGAGAAACCAGGGTAACTGAGTGCATGTTGTGTTGCAGACAACTGAACACATGCTCGTGGGAATGACTTACAACTTACAAGAATGGAGGCTCTTTAGCTACAGTTACAGAATACATCATTTGAATTTCTGTGTGAAATTCACAGAGTCCAACCATTAATAAATCAGTTTGCTTTTCCGTTTTCTTCCAAATAACTTTCAATGAGGTCACCCATACGGAGATCAACAACATCTTTTCTTGCAAGTATGTTCATCTGTTGTTGCAATGGGAATTACAAGATGAGTTATCCCTGAAAGACAACTTGAACATAGTATTTTTTCTTTATTTTCCAATGAACTATGTGTTGGAAGAATTCTCAGCAGAAGCCAGAATTTAATAGTAAATTATATTTTTTCCTTTATGAGATGTATATGCTGGCCATGTGCTGGGGAAAGACTTGGGTTTTTAAAAGAAGATTTGCAATATTATACTGCAAATTTTCAGAAGAGTCCATTAAGCAAATTGGGAATTTTATATATGGAAGAAGCATTGCGTTCAAGGCTTCAGAGCTTAGTATGATTAGAGTGTTCTTTGTGGGAGATTTGTGAAAATTTCTTTGTCCTGGGCATCTGCCAAACTTAAGGCTTTAATGCTCTCAGATTCTGAGTCACAAAAGCAGACTGACTGCTCACACAGCATGTTGACTTGACAGGAGGTGGGTGAAGGAGGTAGTAGGCAGGTTAGAAAGAAGAAGGACATGAACATTAATCTCATCATTCTGTAATAAACATTTTGCTCCATGGCTCTTTCATGGCTTCAGGTTTTTGATCTATTTATCAAATTTGCCAAGAAAAACAGGATGCTTTAGAGACGTGATCCCTTTTCTTTATCAGGCTGATGACAAAAGAATATGCAAGTGCTTGGTATAAAAATGCTAGAAAAATAAGGATAAACCTGGTACTGAACATGGATAGTTAAATATAGCATCAGTCCATTTGAAATGAGTAGTTTGTGGTCAGAAAATAACTTTCAATTATTTAATTTGCTAGAAATCTCCCCATAGTGGATCTCTGTATAACTGCTTTAAGCTTGCTGAAGATAGGCTAACTTTTCTGCATCATGTTTTATAGATCCTGACTGTACAAGGTAAGTGTTTCCTCCTAAAAGTCATTAGATAAGGAGAAACTGTATACATACTAGGAAATGACAGCATTTATGAGAACTAGTTAACCAGATCAGATAGTTGGAAACAAATATTCAAACTTATCAGATACAGTGCGTGATGTGCCTACTACATGCATGCTGAATGTTTTTTGGAGGGCCATGTAAGAACCTAGTGGGTTTTGATAGTGCAGACAAAAGCTGCTTGAAAATTGGGATATGGCTACAGGATTATGACGGAACATTGGATCCTGAAGTTATTCAAGAAAAGAGAAAGGACTGGAATGCATCCACCTTTGGTATTTTAACATTCACAGGTACTGCTTTTCATCTGAGAGATGAGACTAAAGCCCTGAGGATCTACTTCATCAGACTCCCATCAGCCGTAACTGAAAATGTCTGTACTTTGAGTGAGTTGAGAACAAAGACACACGTTAGCCTAAACTGGTTTCAGTGCTGGGCTTACCCTGTTTACACATATAACTTGATATCACTTTGCTTGACATTTACAATGGATGGCATGATCAAGTGACCTCTCAGTGATAACTTCCTGCTTTTTTTTGTCCCATATATGCTTGTCTTCAATGTACAACAACTACATGAAATTCAGACATAGCCTAGCTTTCTATCAAGCTTGCACCTAAATTGTCCTACATGAGATTTTGAGTGTGTTTAGTCCCACGTACAGGTTCGGATGTGGATGTATGCCGGTGTGTAGGATGGCATTGATTTGTGGCTACTGATTCTCCTGTTCATAATCAAAAACCGAGAAAGCATTGACATAGGAAAGAGAGTTTATGTCTGTAAATGGGTTTCTATGATGCTCCTTGTGATCTCTCATGGAGGAAGAAATGAGACCATTAACATTATAAATCTTGACCTCATCCAGAATGCAGGCTAGAGATCCAGGCTACCTCCATATCTGCTCCATAAATAAGTATGTACAGACATGGAGATAAAACAACATTAAATATAATAGTTTTTTTTTAATTCGGGAAAGAGAGTGTTAATCTAGGCTAGAGGATGATGTCCAGAAAGAGCTAGGGAATGAGCACAAGTACTGGGCCTCAGAGCAGTAGCTGTTAACTTGCTATCTGGTTTTCCACCAGCTACCTCTCCTAGACTGTCTAAACATGGTTGAGGTGACAATATACTATAAATACTGTTTCCAAATTTCAGTATCAGCAAAACTGCAGTAAATCTGTTTTCCTGTACAGTTCTCCACCTCTGTCCTAAAAGCCTGTCACCACCAAACTCTCTTGCAGGCCATGCAAAACAATAACCATGGCACTTCCATCTCAGATACTTTGAAAGGAAACAAGAGGGAGAATGATAAATCTCTCTTAAGAAGTCATAGACCAGCTCTCTAGCTCCATACTTTATAGTCCCAGCAGAGCTATGAGTAGTGTGCTGTAGTGCATCATGACTGTTGGGCCTTACTACCAGACTTCATCAATCACAGGAATCCCCCTACCAGCCACAGATGCCTGCTGGAAGTAGACTTGTGATTCTTTAGTCCTTGATGAGGGATTGCACAGCACAGAGAAAACACTGGGATAGCTCTTGGACTACTGTGGGAATTACCTTTCAGCTGCTAATGGTACAGAATTTGCTTTGCCATTGATGAAACCAATGTCCTTAAACAAGTCACATTTGCTGTTGATGACATCTGTGTTATCCACAGACTTCTTTCCTGGAGAGTAAGACCCTGGGGAGGTTGTAGCAGAAGAGCTGCTGGGATAAAATGGTGCTCTTCTCTGCCGATTTTAATATTCCAGAGCCTGTTTGTGCTGGCTGGATGTCTTCCCATGTGTTTTGCACTTGAAGGAAAGAGAGGCTTCCAAAAAACCCCTCAAAGCCCAAGAGTTGTCATAATCTTTTTAATACTCCTGAACTGTAGTATTTGCTTCTTTGCCTGCCTGCCTGCTGCCGTAAAAACAACAGCAATAACAACAAAACAACAGCAACAACAAAAATAGGCATTTGTTATCATGATATTATTTCCTATTGAGTTAGAAGTTTGAAGATGATAGCCTGACATGAGGTTAAATAGCAATAAATAAGGTTACGGAAGGTTATGGGGTATTTCAGAGGTGAGGAAGGGCAGTGATATTCACAGATGCTATTTATTTTATAGCATTTTGTCTATATATTGTGGAGAATCAAATAAAAGTAGAGCAAAAAGAACTTGCTAGTTAAATAGAGAATTATATCTACCAAACCATCTGTTTCTATACTGCTATAAATGAGTTGCAGTGAGTCTGGAGGAATCTGTTCTTTAGTGAGGCAATGAAGTAATTCAGGTTTTTACTTTAGAAGATGAAGAATTGGGGACATATCTCTTCAGTCTTTCTCAAGGTGCTACCTGCCTGCCCTCATCCCAAGGTAAATTTTCATTATTCACATTTCATTTTTGGAGACTTTATGGATGAAATGCTGCATTGCCCCTCTCTGAATCACACATAATTGCAGCTGATCAGCATACATATGCATGAATTCATTCTATTTCAATGGGGAATTTTTAGGTTGAAGCCTGCACATTACAGTTTTTGATGGAACAAGAAAAAGAGAGAAAGGATGGAAACAAAATGGAGGGAGAAGGCTTAAAACTTCCCCTAAACACCATCATAGGACGTAGATTTATTTGGAGGTTCTATAGACAACAGAGAGAACATTTATTTCCACAGCACTTTTTACACTTTAAGTAAATATTGCCCTAAGGCAGGAAAGGAAATTATTTTTCCTCTTGATGGTATTTGAGGTAAATTTTTATATCTTTTCTATGTGTCTTTATTTCTTATTTTACCTTTGTAAGGATGATATTTCCACCTCTCAGGCTCTTCAGGCTTTTTTTTCGTCCACTGTGTCAGAATGCCCCAGCTTGGAGAGGATCCATCGACACTGGGACAATGGCATTTGAAAGGAAGCTTTTTTTCCAGTGAAAAGAATGTAGATGCAAACAGTGGATTTTGCAGTTTATCATATAAATCAGATGAAAGCTTTCCTTCCAGGAACATGAAAGGCAGAAGAGAGGCTAAAATATATATATATGTGTATGCATTGGTATGTGAACATAAACATTACATATGTACAAATATAAATACACATAATACATATATTCAAGGTCTATTTCTCCTTTCATTGGAGCAAGGGAAATTTTCTCATGGATTTTGTTTTGTACAACAGAGGCACTGTTACAGCAACTTAAAAAAATACTGAAAACTCGACTGAAGTTCTTAAACATCTGATAAGCCTATTGAATTCATGGGGCTTCTTCACATGCTTAGAGTTTGGCGTGTGTGTAAATACTTTGCTGCAGCAGGGTCACAAGACCTCAACTCAGCTCTTGTTAAACTCAGTGGAAAGATTCCTTTTGATTTTAAGAGCAGTTGGATGGATTTGCAGTCTGTCTTTTCTATGCTAATGCAGAGTGAGCCAGCCTTAATGCAGGAACATGTGGTACATGTTAAAAGTCGTAGAGGTTGTGAGCAGTAGCAATTTTCCACTGACAACATTTATCCGGATTGATTAAAAGATATGACTTAAAATGAGTTCCTCGATGGGTAGTTCCAGACAGTGCAGCATGGAGCTGCGCCTGGCGGGACGGTGCCAGGGAGCCTGGGAGGATGGCTGAAGGTCATCATTTGGATTTAATGGGGAGGCAGCTGTGCTGTCACACCCTGTGTACACCTGGGAGCGTGGGGGGAACTCCTGCTGTGCGGAGCTGGCGGCAGCTGGGAAGGAAGAGCAGCATTCATCCATCTTGAAGACTGGGACTTGGCACTCATTGAGGCCAGATTTCTGGGGAAGAAACAACATGCTGAGAGTTGCTGCAGCAAATGTTAAACAATCCTGTTTTGACACGTTGACATGAAGCCGGCTGAAAAAGCTTTGTTTACACTTGTCTTAAGTTACCTTAAGCAAACTATTCTGCTCTAAATTTCTACTGTTCCAGAGCTGATGGGCATCAGCAGAGGAAGTGTAACAAAGAGGTGCATCCCTGAGAAATAAGATGCATGCATCTTTCATACTGAGAGAGTTGGGTGGGCTGCAGAGAAGTGAGGCAATACCATTCCACCTTACAATTCCATCTCCTGGAATGTTACTTCCAGGCATTTCCTTAGCAAGAAAAACTGGAGGCAACTAAGAGAGGGCAATGCAGTCATATTGGGATGGCTCACTAAAAATGATAAAAAATGAAGGTAAATGATAACTCTGTTGGGAGATATAATTACTTATGACATTTTCAGAAAATGGATTCAAGGAGTCCCAGATGCGTAATCTAAGGAGATAAAAGGAGATAATCAAGCACTGGAACTGCCTTGAATATTTTCATCAATATGGGGGAACAAAGAGAGGAAAAATCATTTTGTTTTGACCCATTCTATTGGCAATGACAGAAGTAAGAAGCAGGGATATTTAGTCTGGCTGATGTAGAGAATATCTGTTCCAACTGATTTAATGCCATAAGTTATTAAGTAGGAATGAATGGCAAACCCCTCACTCTGTATTGCATTCAAAGTGAGACTTAGAAACAGTGAAAAATAGAATGTAGAGGTAGACAAAGAACAAGAAATGAACCAAAGTAATCCAAAGATAGTTGATAAACATTATGGAATCATCTAAGTTTCAGTGAGTTAACTGAGGTAAATTTTAGACATCTCTCCCTTTACATAGGTTGAAATTCAGCCTTAGGTGTTTCTTAATTCTCAGATGTGTATGGCATGCATTCAGGATACTAATTTCCCTCATCCTATCCATAAAGGACCTCAGTTCTCTTTAGAAAAAAATAAAAGAGGTCTTCTCTTTCTCCAATCAATAAACACCCTTTTCTACTGTCTTTTCATTTATGAGAATGTTCTAGGTCTTTTACCCTGCCCTTTCCGTAATTTCATCACTCAAGTACTTCAGCTATTTCTCAGTGTTTTATGACAGCCTAGCTCCAAGTGATATAAAAATATAAGTTAGTTTCCTCGACAATCTTTCTAAATGTTTTGTTTCAAAAGAGACAATAACATATAATTTGATTGTTTTTTAGTTCAAGACTGAAAATGTTCCCTCCATGCAAGTTTGGGAACATAGGAAGGTCAAAAGAGAAATGAATGTTACTCTCCCTTTCCTCCCAGCAATCTTGTAAAACAGAAAACCTAACCCAAAATGAGCCCAAATCAGAATCATGGAAGACCTGGCACCAAGGGCATCTGCTCCTTGCCTACATGTTCATCCCTACCCAACCTCTTCTATCTGTCATGGACCTCCAGTATCAAGAATCAGCATCCAACTTTTGTCCCCACTTGGTGCTCCTTCCAGCCTGCTCCTATCTACAGCTCAGGAGCCCCTATTGTTCCATTTCCTAATCATTTCAAGTTTCACTTAGGTTAACTGAAACAATAAAAGGTATCTGGAAGACTAACAGACTCTGATGGCAATGTTGCACAATGTTTGCTTAATTAATGTGGTAAAATTATGGTGTTTATTTTGTTACCCAACTAGAAATGATAGGCTGTTTAAAGTTTAGAAATTTGGTTGATAAATGGGAAGATAAAAGTAATAGTATTGCTAGAGAGGGTTATCTAAAACTGTGTGGACTGAAGAACAGCTATGCTACATAATTGTGCGGGGTTGGAGGAGTCCAGCACCTTTATTACCCGGATGTGATGAGGCAATGAAGTCCAGTTTCACTTTGAGAGAGGCAGACTTTGTTTCTCCCATCCTTTCTCTCCTGGGTGGATATGTTACGCATTTACATAAAGGTCTTATACCAAAACTGCTGCAGGTAAATAAATATCCTTAAAGCACTGTGAAGATGGCAGTAGTGTTTGCCCACTTCATGCAATGGAAGCAAACAAGGGAACACAGGACTTGTCCATAATGAGGCACAGAGACCAGTGCAGAAGGTGGGGCTGGAAACCTTTAATCTTGGATCCACAGCCTGTGCATTTTCGGCAAGGGAAGTTTTCTTGCTGGATGCCATATGCATGCTTAACCTTGTCAAGTGCTTGCCATTCCTATCATACTTTTAGTTACTAGTATTTAAATGATTAGTGTTCGAGTTTTGTGAACATGTGCTCTTTTGACAATGGCAAAATGACATCTAGCTTCACTGTATATAAATGAGCTTCATTCTTCTAGTGCAAAGTGCTAGTAAACTGGGTGTGGGGCTGTCTAGCTTTTTGATAATGACACCATTGGCAAATCTGACTACCCTGAGAAGAATAACAAGCCCAATACCAAAGTTTCTCCTGATGTTTCTGAAATACCCAGGTGGATTTATTTGTGTTTATAATGTCTAGCACTCTCAAAGGAATGCTGATAAGTGTGCTGCTACTGAGGTAGGGTCAGCAGATCTAGAGCTAGGCTGTTCAGCAAGATTTGAGCTCCTGAAGCATTGTTCTACAAGGCAGATGGAGGCTCGATGCTGTGAGCAGTTATCCCTCACTCCCTCCACCTTGCTCTGTATCCTCACACTTTGGCAAAATTTCCTGGGGATAAATAAAGACAAGAAAAAAATAGCATATATTCTGATCAGTGTTATTAGGAGTGACAAAAGTAAGATAAGGAAGTTATTTATGCTGGTTGATGTAGAGCCAGCACACTCTTGGCAAAAATCCTTCAAATCTGCCCCCAGGACTGCAGGGCAGCTATATGCTGTCTAGTGAACTAGTGAAAACAGTCAAACCCACCCATACATGGGAGCAGATATGACAGAGCTAGAGAAGCTACACTATGATCTGCTAAAGGCACTTCATTATGCATTTGGGTTAATGGGGCCTTTTTATTTCCCTGCAGTTCAGCTGACTTCTTTGAGGATAGGCGAACAGTTATGCTACACAGGCACTGAACAAGAAAGGAGCTCCAGCTCCTGGATTAGGAGAAGGAGGGGGGGCAGATGGGGAGAGCAGAAAAACAGGGAGGGGAAAAGTCCATTTCCAGATAAGCACGTTGAAAGGTTGAAAACAGGGAGAAGTCTGCTTTTCTGCTCAGTTTACTTATTGATAGGGACTCAGTTCCTGGCTGGTTCTGCTTCTTGGATGCATCTGTTTAGAATTTGTAGAGCTTTGTGCTCTGCTTTTGCAAATTATAATGTCAAGTGGAGAAAACAGTAAACTATCACGATGCTTGCAGGAGACAACATCTGTTACTAGTATCTTATATAATCTTTTATTCAGTTCTATCATCAGGAGTCCTCATGATTGCTTCAGTGTTGTCAACATGCATGCACACTCATGCACAAAAAAATGCCTGTCTATCTAGTTATCTATCTATCATTACAGAACAGTTTTCTTCATAGTACTGACACTTGGGAGGAATCATGACATGATTTCTCATTCTTCTAATAATAAATCTCACTTTACAAGATGAAATGCATGTCAAGGACCTTTCTGGTTCAACACCGTCGAAATTCCTTATCTCGTTATCTGTCTGGAACTAAACTTGTTGAGGGATGTGAAAAATAACAGGAAGGGATTCTAGAGATACGCTACTCAGAAGAGGCAGGCAAAGAAGAGTGTACTCCCTCTGATAAATGAGAAGGGAGAACAGGCTACAGAAGACATGGAAAAGGCTGAGGTACTCAACAAATTCTTTGCCTTGTCTTCACTGATTTCCCATGTCTCTCACATCTTTGAACCTGTAGGTGTAGGCTGGGAGAACAAAATCCCACCCGCTGTAAGAGCAGAGCAAGTCTGAGACTGCCTCATGAGGCTGAACGTGTACAAGTCTATTGGACCAGATGACATGAACCCCAGGATCCTGAAGGAACCCACTGATATGGTTGCTGAGCCACTCTCCATCATATCTGAAAAATCACAGCTGTTAGGTGAAGTCCCCAGTGACCGGAAAAAGGGAAACATTGCTTCCCATTTTCAAGAAAGGGAGAAAACAAGATTAGGAAAATACAAATTGGAGAGTCTCATTTTTTGTGCCTGGGAGAATCATGGAGCAGATCCTCCTGGAAGCTGTTTAAGACACGTGTGAGATGTGGAGGTGATCCGAGACAGCCAGTATGGCTTCACCAACGGCAGATCACACCTGACCAATGATGGCATTGGTGGACAAAGGAAGGGCAACTGATATAATCTACCTGGAATTCTGCAAGGCCTTTGACATGCTCCCACGCCACATCCTCATCTCTAAATTGGGTAGATATGCATTTGAAGAGTACACTATTTGGTGGATAAAGAATTGGTTGAATGGTGGCAGCCAGAGTATTGTGGCGAGTGACTCTATGTCCAGATGGAGGCTGGTCATAAGAGGTGTCCTTCAGGGTTCCGTCTTGGGACCGGTAATCTTTGACATCTTTCTCAATGATATAGACAGTAGGATCAAGTGCATCCTCAGCAAGTTTACTGATGACACCAAGCTGAGTGGTGCAGTTGACTCAATAGAAGGAAGGGATGCCATTCAGAAGGACCTGGACATGCTTGAAAAGTGGGCCAATGAGACCATAATAAGGTTCAACAAGGTCAAGTGCAAGTGTCTTGGATTGGGCAATCACAGATACGTGTACAGACTAGCAAAAGAACTCCTTCAGAACAGCCCTGCGGAGAAGGGCTTGGGGGCAGTGGTAGAAGAAGAGCTGGACATGAGCTAGAAGCATAAATTTGCAACCTGAAATTGGAGAAGAATATGCAAGATCCTCTCACTGGAAGGTTATGACATTTTTCTAGACTAAAGGCAATGGACTGCAGGATGTATTTTGGTGTAGTTTCAAACTACTGTACATCTCCAGACAGCAGTCATAAATGCAGTGATTTTTGGGATGACTATTAAAAACACGTAGAAGAAAATAAGCTCTCACGAACATGACATGTTTGGCTGGTTACCCTTTATTTTGGCAAGCGTTGCGACAGTGTCTTTTGGTTTTAATCAGGATTTTCAGAATTACACAACGCTTATAAAATCCATTCAGGTTTCTTTTATATAGGTTTCATAAGAGTAATAACATGATCCTAAATTATTTTCATTTTTTTTCCTTTCTTCTTTTCCTCTGTAAGACTTCAGAGGGCTGAAAGTATCCTAATTGCTGATAAACTGCATATGATATTCATTTAGAGCCAAGACTAAAATTTTAAAGTCTCATCCCTGAAGACAATCAATAAAACAAGAGACTGCTGTTTGCTCTTCCCACCCTGTTTTAAATTATGAAGTTTCTGTAAAAGGCAAGTTTTAATTATGCTGTGCTATATTTATGAATAATTGTTTCAGCTACATTCTCAGGCATTGTGAATTAATATTCCGCTGAAATCAATGACACTGTATGACCTGGGGGCAAGATTCTGTTCTTAACATACATCTGGTGCCATCTGAGATGCCCTCAAGTAGCCTGCTCAGCCTCTGGCTGCCCTTACAGAAGATTACCCACCTCCCATACCATAGGTTCTCTATTATATCTACAGCCCAAAGGACACTACACACCTATGGCCACTCAGAGTTCCAGTCCTGCCTAATTTATAGCCCTTTGAAACTGGAGAGAAGAAATTAAATGTCTTCTGAACCACTTTTGTGGACAGCTCTTGCAAAGATCTTTTAATTAAACCCACTTATCCCTTCAGTTTGTATCCATTTCTACCTAACTATCTCTTGTTCTTATTACTCTTTTTAAGAGCACTTGGAGGGTAAGAGCTGGCAAAAAAGCCTGACCTACAATCATCATGTAATGCCATCAAGGCTGATGTATTAACTGTCTTGGTTAACCTGTAAGGTTAATAGGGCGATGCTCTTAGCTAACTATGTCATATCCTCATTAATCCGTAATGCTGGAACATAGCAAAGGCTTGGGAATATTTCTCAGTACAGTGCAGAGCACGTAGTAAGGGTTTTCTTGCCTTCAGTGGAGCAAGAAGAATTAATAAGCTTTAAAACTGCCATTCATCTTCTCTTCTGCTAATATATTTTCCTAAAGCGTCCTCCCACTCCCTGTGTAAGTTTTAATGTTAGAATTACCAATATAAGAGGATAGCTTTTTATGTATTTTCTGAAGATGGCTAGGACCAGGTGGCTAAAATAAAAAATGGATAATTAAAAAATGCAAGAATCTCATCAAATAGATGGGAGTTCCTCCATCTCCTGGGAAATGTTGAAGATTGGGATAAATTCTGAGAAATGATTTCATATCCTTTATTTCATATACTTTCCTACACTTTTGTGACTTTAATATTATTTGCTACAGTAGTCTTTCTAAAAATATGATTAGTCTTCATCTAAATTTTTGGCCTCACTGAAATCCTGGAGCAATAAATTCCAAGATCAAATTGCATAACAAGACTTAATTTTTCACTTCCTGATACAGGTGAATGAATCTCTGTTTTTACTTCATATCACAGAGAACAGAAACTTAACTTCTCTGAAGCTTTCTAAGACGTATATTTTCATTCTTAGTAGTTGATCCAGTTTTGAGATTTTTTTTTATTTCACTATTATTTTCTGTCCTTTTTCTCCAAGTCTCCTCAAACTGCAGAATCCACTCCTATTGTATGCCTTATGAATGATAACAACTCATTATATATTTCACTGCTATTTTTGACTGACCTGTGCTCCAATGTATTTTTCCTCTAGTTGAGTGGCTTACAGATTTCCATGAGGCTTGGGTCTTGTATCTTGTTATTTCCCAGAAGTGGGAAAAAAACATGCAGAATAATTGTTGGAAAAATGTCACCAAACATTGCCATATGTTTTCTTTTCTTTCTTTTTTTTTGGGGGGTCTTTACCAGATGATTTTGTCAAATACTTGGCTATGTTCAAATATTCATTTATCCAGTTATGTTTGAATGCCAGTATAACTCTGAATTGTGCATAAATAGGTGTATCAGCATTTGTCAAAGAAAACTGTTTAGGGAAGAGTTAATAGATGATGCATGGGTAAAATTCTGCCCTTTACTTATGACTTTTTAAAAGGTAGAAATGGATGCAGGGTATCCATGGGGAGCACAAAGGTATGTCAGGATGGCAGAAGCATGGCAGAAAATCTGGCTTCCAGTGGAGTCCAACTGGATGTATTTAAGCACCTGTCTAATTCATAAGAACCACACTGGAGTGCTTTATTTTCTTCATATTCTACAGATGCTCTATTTAGGCCTTGCAAGTATAGTTCAACAAATATTACATAGGGAGACTACTGGAGAACTCCTGCATTTTCAAAACCTGTTCTCTGCTATCACAGTAAGTACCTTCTCATCATGGTAATTAATGGCTCAAGCTCAAAACCAAACTAGCTTTCTACCAGTTTGCATTAATTCTGTAGAGTGTCACTGTGGTGGTAAGAACTTGTGCCTGCTTCCCTACATCACTTGCTTTAAAGTCAGTTTTTACCCATTTGCTCTCATATCTCTGTTGTAGGTGAGCTGAGATTACTCCTGTGAGTCCCCTGTTTACCTTTTGGCACTGACAGACAGCAGCCCTTAACTTGCTATTTAACCTCCTGCAAATGGATAAAATAATTTCTATGATGTTCTCCTGTTCGACTGACCCTTCATTTTTTCAGACATCTGCACCTGCATCTGCACCTATCTCAGATTGTACTCCTCCTTTCTAAACATGAAATTGGGTTTTAAGGGGAGTTTAGACAATTTATTAACTGAAATGCCCCTTCAAGTGCATACTGGGCTTGTGTGTAGCTTTTTTTATGTGTTTTGTTTTGTTATGTTTGTCTTATTCAACAGCACAAACCTGTCCTGAGAATAAGCAATGTATTCTTTCTCACTGCCATTTCAGGGAATCAATTCAGGGTGTAGCTTGCAGTTCATTCATTTCTGCTTACTTTGCTCACTTTTTCAAAAGAAAAATCCAATTCCATCTGTAGGATATTCGTTCAGATCTTTTCCTAAAGGTGTTTCCTCAGTTTGGGCAATTTAAAAATTACATTGAGCTTCCTCATCAATGAAAACACTATAGGAAACAGATCCCCGTTTACAGTATTTCTGAGTATTAAATAAATACCTCTCACAGCTTCCTGTGTGTTCTGATGTGCATTAGGCAAGAGGAATGTACACTGATGTGCTGAAGACATGGCACTCCACATTGACACTACTGTCAATGCAAATGGCTTACCATTTGTCTGAGTCATGAGCAGCTGTTATGAAAACCATCAAAATCACTAAGCAGGATATTAATACTACTAATTTTCTGCTTTTCATTCAGCATCAGAATGAGCCCTGTTCTAAATGTAGGAACGCTGAGCGAAGCTAAGAAGGGTATTTTTCCCAGAGCTGTGGAGCATTAAGGAAATACAGGCAGCATTAGTGACTATTATATATGCCCATCAGCCTGCCTAAGCCTTGTGACTGCAGGTGACATGCACATTCATGGATTTGAACATGGCAACAACAACAACAACAAAAGATACTTGCTAAAAATAAAACTGATTGTTGTCTCAGGAAGAGGAGTTAAATCACTCTAATTCATGAGACGCAGCCATGCCTGTCCCACTTGATCAAAGATTATTTACTAGCAAGAAGGTAAGCAAGTCTGATGGTCAGAAATGGTTGCTTGCTCATTCAAGAACGCTTTCCTCGGGTAATCTTTGACCCTGCCCCCAGATAACCCTCCCTGTGTTTCAGTGTTAATCCCTGCTTCTGAACAGCCACAGAGAGCAGTGTGCATCTTGGTGTCTCCCTGAAAAAGCTTTACCCCAGCCTCACAACATGGCTTCCCTAAGAACTGACCATGCAGCAGGCTGAAGACCTTCCTCAGGGTTCCCCAGTCATTGTAGCATCACCAAAATGTTCTTAATATGTTTTCATAATTATTTGCAAAGTCATCTGCACAAACTGTGAATTTTCTACCGGGTATTTCTATTTAGTCTACTTGTGAAAAGGAAAGACTTTCAGCTAACAAAGAAAAAGAATGTGATCTGAGAACATGAAACTATTTATTCAAGGATGCTGCTTAGGAAGACTCTAAATGATATATTCTGCTACTTCATTTACCCACCTATTCATCAGATTGCCAGGTACAAAAAATTTGTAATGAATATTTGTTGAGCTTAGCCATTTTCTCCTTCCTTTGTGAATTACCTGGGAAGGAATGATGGCTTTTATAACAGGTGCTCTTTTGCTGTTTCTAAGTGAAACCTGAGTGCATGGATTATTTTTAAACGACAAATTCCAAATACTACTGACAGCACTACTTCAAATGTTTGAGTGTTTGTATGGCAAAACCAGAGAATATGATTGGTCCTACTTACAGGAATAAGGTTGTCTTGGTTTCAGTTTCTCTTACAAATTTATCTTCCTCCTCACAGAGGTGTCACACAGGTCACACTGGCTTATTTACAGTAAATCTGAGCTGAGTAAATGAAAATTTGCATTCTTCCTAATGAATAGTGTCATGTGGTGGCAATACTTTGGAAGGTGAAAGCAGATTTGCAGAGGATAAAGCTATCTGCAGAAAAACTGAGATCCTAGGAAATATGAGAATGGACTCACTCCACCAGCTTCTCTTCCAAAGAGAAGGGCTTTTAAGAGAAAGAAGTCCTTGGAAATCCCAGGACCTGGGTTTTGTAATGGAGAGTTTAAGAGTGATTAGGGGAACACTGGATGTGGGAAAAAGTCCTGACTTTGACACATTGCTTTTTGGTAGTCCAGTCCTCAAACGGGTGTGTGCATGTCTTGGCTTGAGGAAACCCTAGGGGCACTGATCCCGTGGGGAGTGCAGTGCGAAGGCAGAGCTAGATGTACCATGATCCAGCTTCGATGAGCAGTATTTATTACCTTCATTAAGTGCTGAACTCAGTAAGACCTGGGCAGTGCCTTGGTTGCTAATGATATGAATCGTTCCATTCAGAGAAAGAGTAGAAGCATTGTAAGGAGAAAATGATGAGAAGACTTTTAACTTTAAACACCATCTTTACTCTTTTTCCACAGAAAAAAAAAAAAATCAATGTATCATGTTATACACAGAGTTCCAAGCAACAAAGAGTGGACGATATCTGGTTTCCTTCCCAAATGGAAGAGGAATTAGATTTTTTGCCTACTTAGCAGGACTAATATTTATTTTCATCTATACAGATTTATGCCATCTACATGTCTATGTACAGGTCAGGAAAAATATTACATATATAATCAAACTCATTCTATTTGTTATCTCTTGTATGAGTGGTCCACAGAGTACAGGCTGGTGGGTGTTCAAGGCTGTTTTTTACTTCTGTAGGCAACAGATTCCTTACTGCTGCAGTGACCAGCTGAACTGAGTTTTACATCTGCTAGTGCAGCCACTCTGGGATCCCAGTGGCGACTAAATGGGCTGAGGGACAAAGACAGTCCTGCTTTTGGTTTTCCCATGATCAGTGCTATAGTCACATGCTTCCTGCAAGCTTAACAGCATTGCATTATGAATGGAAAATAGAGTGTTTCTTTTCTATCTCCAGTAGTAATTTTTTATATGTTTTACAGTAAGTTTCTTCCTGGTTACCATCTCATAATAGGTAGCTGATACGTCAGTGTACCAGTGAAGTCTTTCTATCGCTTATCCAAGCCTAACAGCACATTCCGTGTGACATCAGCAGCCCAGTGAGTCATGCACCGAGATACCAACAATGTGTTCTTATATCCTGGAGATCAGAAAAGCCCTACACAGAAGACTTGGCTTGTTTTTCCTATCTTGTTATGGAAACTACAGGCTCTAATAGCATTAAACAACTATAAATGAAGTCTTTCTGCTTCTTATCAGAAGATAAACTGCTTGTTTAAAAAAGGAGTTGCCAAGCCTGAGAAAGCCTCTTAGAGACCATAGAGTGCTGATTGCAGCTTTCTGGGGAGAGATTTTGTACATAAAATATTTTAATATTGTTGCAGCGAACACCTGTGCTCCTTTTCTGGGTGAGAGTCCAACATGAGGCATCTGACACATCTGAAGCTTCAGATAAGTAATGCTGCAGATTCTTGCACTTTTGCAAGAATACAGCTGTAGATAACGAGAAGCATCTATAGCCTGTTTACAACTTTAATCCTCGATAAAACACATCAAGTCATTTTAATGAAGGCATTTGAAAAAGCACTGCTTTCCTACAAATCTCATTTATTTGAATAACTTCTTACAAATCCCACTCCAGCAAGTATGTAGGATTATGACTTTCTCCTACTTGCCTCTTTGATCTCCCTGATAACTTTTCCATCAGAGTGAAACGTAGCGCTCAGTTCAGATGCTCTTCCATAGCACGCAGAAATGGAGGAGGCGTTAGGGCGTCTGCTGAGGCAGGCTGGAATAGTTCCACCCCAGAAATATTTCAGAGGGAAAAACAGGGGGAAGAGAACTCTAATGTTAGGTGTTAAGGACAACTGGCTGCCCCTCAAAATACTTGATGTTTTACTTGAGAAAATAATTGCTTGCTTCTCCAAAAACGGGCTAAAAATCTTATAAAAACAGGCTTACTCAGGAGATGGAATTTTCTATTTCACATGAAAAAAGAAAAAAGCCAAGAACCCTTCATATGGCATTTCAGTATTCCTGCTGTTATTCTCAGCTGGAATGGAGAAGGGCAGGGTCATGCACAAATAAAAAATTACAAGGGAATTATAGCAAGAGCACGCTGTATCACACAGATGTGATTTAACCTGCAGAAGAGGTTTCAGGACGGGGGTAGCAATTCAATTGGGTATTATCTGAACTTCTGGTGTGCTCCATCTCTCACTGTATGGCCCTGGAGCCGGGAACCACTGGAGACTGTGGAAGAAGGAGGAGAAGAAGGTGCTCTGTTTGTGTGGGTGTCTCCATGACGATATGGGTAAGGAGTTGTTTGGTCTCCTTTTCTCAAGAGATCTGCCAGATCATTCCTCTTCATAGAGCGGATTGGTAGAAGGAATTGGGTTGGCATTCCTGCATGAAATTTAGCCTTGCTGCAGCTTCATGTACACGGTAAGCTAGCTGTAGGAGTCATTCAAGTATTTCATCAATATCTCTGACTGATACAGACCTAGTGAAATTTTCTACTGATGCTTTAAACTCTCAGTTGTCTCAGTTCACTGTGTTCTTAGGTAGTACTTTCTAGTTCTTGTGATACATTTGATTATAGCTCTGGTGTTTCATAAACATATATTTTTAACACTGGTTTCTGGATCTGAAAATCCTTTGTAAGCCCCATGGTGTTCCTATGAGCTGTCTCCTGTGAGACTGGGACTGGAGACATTTGCCAGTCTCAAGTCTCAGGTACCTTGCTAATGACAGCTACATTTGGGCCTGTGGGTGTGCACATGTCCTGCCCCCAAAAAACATATCTCAGGGACACAAAGGGACAGGGCTGGCTGTAGGTTCATACCCATCACTCAGCACAATTCTGAAGAGCCAAAAAAAAAGCCAAAAGAAACCTTCCAGCCTTCTCTCATCCTCCAGCTGCAGGATACAATCATAAACATGGTGATGATATACGGCAGTGCAGTGCTGTTACAAAAAGTGGGGTCATACTAGGGTATTTGTAGTTTATTCATGCACTCAGCCAGAACAGCCAATGGAATAAAGCTACTTTCAGTGCAGCTATGTTCCTGCTGTGACCCTGTTTTGTTTCAGAGGCTGCTGAGGCTTTCTGGGCTCCTAAGGTGGGTACGTGTCTGCTCCTGACATTTCAGCTCTTGCACAGGAACTGCTGGTTGCATGAATGTGTGCTAAGTGCAAAACTGAAGCACAATGAATAGCTAGGATTAATCAAGGATGTTAATGCAGGAACATGCTGGCTTTTGGAGCTGGCTTATGTAGCTGAGACCCTCCTTATACATCTCTTCTTTTTTGATAGTGAAAATAACTTGAGTCTGACTAGAAGCCTAGTGAAATCAGCTGAAATCTTTATAGAGCTTTCAGCGTCAGTGAAGTGCCGTATGGGAGAGAATGAAAGGAATATAAAATACTGGGTAATATTTAGCTGAGAGGCCTTAAGTGCCTGAAATCTAGAGGCTGGGTGTGTGAGTTGGCTAAGGGATAAGCAGCACCTCCTCCTCACACTTTGAATGATGGCATTATACCCTTTGATGGCAAATAGCACATGAGAAACAAGGAAAGCATAATTACATCTGGCGTTTATGTTTTCCTTGATGCCTGATGCCCAACACTGAATAGTACAACAAAACACTGTACCAACTGTGAGAAAATCCTGCAGATCATTAGCTCAAAAAAACAGACCAATAAGCTAAAAACCAGCTGTTTACAGAGAACATCCTAGTTTCAGCATTTTGAAGTATGCTATGGGTGCTCACAGAGAGAACATTTAATTCATTATCAGCATTTTTCCACATGAAAAGGCTTTTTACAGTTTTTTTTAATACTAACTTAAAATTCCTCTCACAGTTGTGAGAGAGTAGTAACAGAGGAAATATTAGTGTATCAGGATCATATCCATTACATTTAGTTAAATCTAACTTTAGTGGGTTTTTTTGTTTGTTTGTTTTTACTTCAATCCAATTTTCACAAAGAAATTGTTAATAACTGCAGGGTGAGAAATCCTAAATAATTTAGAGCACTAGAGACAGTCCTTCAGTCTTTTTGTCTTATTTTTTTTTTTTCACTCAGGGGGTGGTGACACACTGGAACAGGTTGCCCAGAGAGGTTGTGGATGCCCCATCCCTGGAGGCATTCAAGGCCAGGCTGGATGTGGCTCTGGGCAGCCTGGTCCAGTGGTTGGCGACCCTGCACATAGCAGGGGGGTTGAAACTAGATCATCTTTAAGGTCCTTTTCAACCCAGGCCATTCTATGATTCTATGATATAACTCTTTCACTGTGTCTTTGGGCATAAACAGGTTCTCTTTTACTGCTATCCTATGAACAATCATTTGTGTGATGAATTGGAAGAAGCCCCATAGCCCTAATGGATGATCAGGGAGTGTTTGTACCACGTGCATTATTAACATGTAGCAAAACCACATTCCCCTCCCTGAATAAACTACAGCTAAAGATTATGCACATTTCCATAAGCTGTAACTTTTTTACAGAATATAGTGCCACTGACACCAATATGGTCACTTGCTGCCATGATGGTTACCTGTTAAGTTATGTATATGATTTAGGATTTGCAAACACAGAAGAGGATCTGGTTTGAGTGTCCAAGTCACTGTATTTACTGAGCGGAGCCAGCTGAGTTAGGCTTGGTTTGCCCAACTTGGTTTGATAAGCAAATTGCACCTCTTTTCTGGTGAACCAGTCTATTTCCCTTTGGAATATCATCTCTGAATTTTCAGACATGTGGTGCTTGCTCATACTACACCTCAGCCTGGCCAGTCATGAGATTCACTTGTTAGCAAATTGATTTTTATCAGCTTGGCTCAGCATCAGAACAAATTACATTAATTCTTCTAAGGATCTGTGAAAGAAGAGATATTTGGCTATCTGTACCAATGCTGACCGTAAAATAAGGTAGCTAGACAGGTAAAACTATGCAATTAGTTATTACATACACATTCAATAATGTGTTCATGTATTGTATATATTTCTTTCGAAGTCTAATATAATAATAAGGCAGCCTTTACTGCATACAAGAGAAAGAAAATACAACAAAAATATTATTTTCCTCCTACTTAATAAACCTTGCTTCACAAATGCCCATGCATAAGAGTCTATTTCTAACTATCAGTGGAGCAGTGAAGCATGTACAGTGCACTGGAATGCCCTATTCCCATGCCTGATTCTCCATATATAGCTACTGTGCTGTACTGTTCTACTGTAGCTTCCAGTTGTAGGGTTTAACTTGCACTGTCTTGGCAGGATTGCCTTGGCAGAGAACTGTCCTGATGGTAAACACTCAGGCAATGACTTCTCAGTGGCATCCACCTTCCTTCTGGGCCCCATGGAAGTTGAACATTGACCAAACTTGGTGAAAGAAAAATCATGGGCCACAAATGTTCAGCCATAATTTTTTTCTTTTCTTTTCTTTTCTTTTCTTTTCTTTTCTTTTCTTTTCTTTTCTTTTCTTTTCTTTTCTTTTCTTTTCTTTTCTTTTCTTTTCTTTTCTTTTCTTTTCTTTTCTTTTCTTTCCTTTCCTTTTCTTTCCTTTCTTTTCCTTTCTTTTCTTTTCTTTTCTTTTTTTTTTTTTTTTTTTCAAAATTTCCATCATAGTGTTGGTACAAAGACTAATTTTATTTTCTTTTCTTGTTATTTCTGGAAAAAACTTTCAGACTTGAATGACTGCCATGCACAGGAGATATGTTTTGGCTCTTCTGCCTGTTGCATTCTGTGGATGATTAGACCAAACTGAGCAGCTGCCAGATGACTAATCAACTTATTGCAGAATAACAGGTCTCACTGGAGAATTAACAGTGTCTTTATAGTCTCCTCTCAATGAAGTGTCAGGAATTTTCTTAGCTAACAGATCAGTTTAAGATTTTCCATTGCTACTTGAATATGATTTAGAAGAGTGTTCTAAAAAAAATAATAATACAAAACATACTCCTTTCCACTAACCCCCTCAGTATTTCAGTCTTGTAGTGTTACTTCACGGTTAAAGACCATCACTTGGAGAATGTTGTGTTCTGCATTACGTGCCTTTTTATGCCTATGTGTGTTAGTGGGAATGGGAGCATTAGTGAAGAGGTATGTTGAAGAAATGAATGCCGGGCTTTGCACAGTGGGAATTCAGAGAGCTCAGGTATAATGTACAGCTAGCTGACTGTAGATCAGATTAGCTGCAATGGAATGTAGAATGATCTAAAAACACTGTGGATCTGGGCAAGAAGATGTTTGGATTTCCCAAACTGGTAGGCATTTTCTCTGCTTTCCTCTATAGCCATCTCAGGATTTTTCGTGAAGTATCCACAGTAATGTGGATACTCTTTAAGTATTTCAAAACTACTCAAAATCTGAATATATATTTTTTAATATTAGTGTTTTTAGTATTTTAAGTCAAAGGCATTGACAATAATAATGTTTGGTTCCCACTTCTGTCTATAGACTTGGGTAAACTGATAAGATTAAATCTGACTCTAATGGGTACATATGTGTGTACGCTCTCACGACAAAAGATGTTCAGTAGGAAAATGTTCTTCAACCTTGCAGGCACAGGCATAATGAGATCTGGAATCTGAATCTGGATGAAGTCAATCATTGTGGAAGTCATGGTATTTTAAGTGAGGGCCATTAACAGCTGTTACCTGTTACAATCTGTGAATAACGTAAAGCCTACATTACATTTAATCTTTTAAAATATATTTTCACTTTCAAGCACAAGTCATTGCAATGGGTACTGTAGTGGTTGAAGGAAATTGAATTGCCTCTAGTGAATTCTCAGAAGGCTAGGCGTTTGATTTTGGTGAATTTTGGTCATTAGACCTAAGGATAAATAAAAGGATGATTTTGCATATAATCACTGAGCATATACAGAATTGAAAGCACAGATGGGGTGGGTAAGATGGTTGGAAGCATGCTACCAGGAACAATGTAGCAGTACAGTCTGGGACCTGTAGAAATCTACGGAACAGGGTCAAAACTTAAGAAAAACTATAAAACCCGAAAAAAAGTAAGATGATTGTGTTGAGGTGACATGTTGAATTTAATGGCTAACTTAAATTCCGCTGGTGAGTGTTGCTGTCAGCGTGCTACACTCCTACCAGCCCAGGACTGGAAGGTACAGCCTGTGTGTTCTGTGTTTCATAATGACTTCAGATTGGATTCATCACACCTAACTTAAGCAGTTAAAGATTAACTGTCTACAACCAACCCAGTCATGCAGACCTCCTTGTCCAGATAATGAAGAGGGATGAGCCACAGCAGGTTTCAATTCCTGATTCAATCACAGGCACAATCTTCCCTGCTCTGTGTTGCCTCAGAGCACCTGGTTCTCCAGGATTTCTATGCTGCAGTGGGGTAGGTGAGTGCAGCTGATTAGGCATGATTAAGCTTCCTTATCACCCTGCTCAAAGTGTTCTCCCATACACAGGCTAATCTTGACCTGATGCCAGGGCTGGGGCTGCTGTTTCTATTGACGCTTTGTGCTCCTTGCATGCTTCATCTGCAAAAGGGAGGATAGGCAAGGAAGTATGGAAAATCCCTTAACTGTTAGGAACATAAAAAAGGCAAAGGCTGGCACGTTCACCCACAAATCCAGGAAATAGCTGTATGGTTTTAGCTGCACTTGTTTTTATATTTGGGTTGATTCCAGTCATGATCTTGGCCAGGAACCATGCCTGATTTTTGACTCATTTTTGTATTTCTAGAGTGTAAAATGAATACTTTAAATAACGTTTATCTCTAGGATGCAGATCTCTGAGCAAGATGGCAGCTGCAGCAATTAAATTTATTTAAACACTTACAACTACTGTGCTAATCACTTAATTTTAGGTAAAATTCCATACAGAGAATCTCCACATCTAGCTATGCCAAAATCAAGTCACTTTGCATGCGTTTTTTCTCTGGCTTTTATTGCAGAAGGCCGTGGAGGAAAAGAAATATTTTTTAAGGTTTTCTTGTTAATAACTTGCATTACAGTCTGGAGAGCGCTGGTTGCTAGCAATTTATTTCTGTCCACTTCATACATTTATTTAATAACAACATTAACATGAGATTACGTAGAAAAATGTGTTGTTGAATGACTGTTTGTGCAAATGAAGTTGTTTTTACTAGAACTATATGCAAAGCATATTTGGTGAAGTGTTAAATTGCACTGTTGATCTTGTGGAGACTTTAGCAGAGATCTGTGTGTGAAATTCAGCCGAAGGGTGCATTTGCAAAGATCTTTAACTCATGCTGAGCACTGACTGGCCTGTGATTTTAAAGTGAATGTTAGAAAAACCTCAGACATTGCTGCATGATGGTAAGGTTATTAATTTAGAACTTGAAAAAGATTTGAGCATGCTCTAAACAAAATTAAGCTCTGGAACATAGTAAACCTAGCTACTCTGGCCTTTAGTCCACAGCACATATTCATGTTACAACTCATATTCTGCCACTAGAGCCCATAGAGACAGTGATTTTTGAGCACCCATTTTCTCTCACTTCTTAATGCTGCAATGTAAGTTGTCACAGTGCTTTGTCATGTTTGTCATTTAATTGGTGCTAGGGAATGTGAAATTGGATCAGTGGTTCATTGCTTTGATACAGTTAATACATCTAAATAGTCTTCTTGCTACAAAAGAGAATGCTAGAACCAATATGCTACACCACAGGGGTGTAACTAAGCATTATAAGAGGAGTGGTTAATTGTCGCTTTCTGCTTATTATCTGAAACAATGTCCTGTTGAATGCTGCCTGGATTCTGTTTGTTTTGTTGGTTTTGCCTTGGGTTTCGATAATAGAAAGTTGAATTCTCATTTAATGTTTGTATTCAGTTTCAGTTAGATTTCTTCACAGAGTAATTAAGGAGTGATTTATAGTAAACAAGTATCAGGCTTACCATAGGATGTGCCTTACACTCTTATTTCCTCTAAACACCTAATATTTACTGGTGATGCTTTTCCTTTTATCCATTGTTATGGGTAGGCAAATGGTCTGGTGATATTCAATGTTGTTCTACTATTTTAAAGAAGTTTGTAAGTTTTAAGTAATCAGTACTCCATGAGTAATGCTTGATTTGATAGATCTTCAAAAGATGCCAGCAGGTTATTCTGCACCATTTTAAAGGCAGGTTTTTTTTCATTAGTTTGGTGTTTGGGTTGTAAAATCTCAAAGTTATGCTAAACTCTGATTTTGAATGTTAGTTTTGGGAGTCTGTTCAGGGACTATTGAAAGCTGGAGAACAGGGGCTATAAAGAGTTCTTGTAAAAAAGGAAAGAAAAGAAAAGTGATGGTTTTGTCAGTACTTGCCTTTATTTATTTTAATAATTTATTCAGTCAATCAACATAATCCATGAACAGCAGAAAGAAATCCTGCTTTTCTCAAACACAAGTTCCAATTCATTGTTTTGAGTATTCTGTATCAACAGGAAATTTGGATTAGAGAACTGAGAATGATCACGCAGATAAAATTTGGCCTTATTTCTGGATAGAATTTCAATAAATAGTAGGCAGATGGAGATGAAATCTTAAATTCTTTTGAATTTAGTTTTAGTCATTCCCTATCATTTAGTGACAGGGAAACAATTTTGAATATTATGTTCATATTTAATTTCCTATTTAGCAATGATAACCTAGAAGCACACAACGATCTTATGAAATCTTTTTTTACATTTTGGTTTCTGATACTTGGGTTTGGCTTTGGTTGTTTCTGTCACATTTTAACTCTAATATTGGTAAAATAATGTTTTCTCTGGTGCTGCTAGAAGCTATACACTGACTCCCACCCATAACAGAGCTTGTGAACAGCCATCAGTACCACTTGATGACTATACACACGGAGACATCTGTACTTACAGCCTCTGACTAAAGAAGGGAAACTACCTATGATGATTAGCTTCTGTGCAGAGAAGAGAGTGAGTGAAAATGAACTGCTGAAGAGAAATGTAAGCTGAAGGCCTAGGGACTAAGATGAGATTGAGAATGTCTATGTTTGACTTGGATGGGAGTCTGAGGTGCAGCTTAGCTTGCCACACAAAGCAGAACATCCTGGTCCTGAATGCATGGACCCAAGATGTTGTGACTAGTTGGCATTGAAGGAGCAGTCTGACAAAACTAGAGGCTAGTTGAGGGCAGATTTTCCTCCTTGTTCTCTAGCTGAGTGAGAGGATGTGGTACGTTACTCTGATTAGGTGAAGAGACCATGGGAAAATGCTCAGCGTTGAGAAAGCTGGGACCACTGACTCCCAAGCAGCCAGGATTTCACTGTTTAAGCTTCTGTTTCTCTACTCATATTGTTTTGTTGTTGTTTTTAGGAGGGAAGTGGTTTGGTTTATCCATACCTCTCAACCTGACCGGGGTACCTACCTGGGGTGAGTGCTGTACTCCACAGACTGTGTCCTGGGCCATGACGTCTGCTGAGTGCTTGCACTGAAGCAGTCTGCTGCAACAGGGATCTCTGAACAGAGTTCTGAGGCTCTCCTGTAAAATTAATTCTAAAAAATGACGAATACGTGGATAAATTAAAAAACAAACAAACAAACAAAAACAAACAGAAAAGCCATTTCCCTGATTCTGCTTGAATTCTGCTTCCCAAATGTGACAGGACATTTGAAAGAGCCAAGAACACATGAGAAAACAATCCTGAGAAGGAACAGAAATCTCCTCTGAAAGAAGCTTCACATTCAGCAATTTGCAGTTTAGTTCCTGTGTGAAGAATTAATCTTAAAACAAATATTTGGTGTAGGGAGATTGATCTCCAGGAGGTTTCATAGCTAACTAAGGTTGAATGAAAACACACACTGCCTGACGTTTTCAGGCCGGTTTCTCTTTTCCATAAAAATAACTAAGAAAAAGTATCTGTTACAATGACCCAGGTTTTGCCATTGAAATCTCTCTAAATTACAGGCCTTTTCCCTCAGGGACCATTTACAACAGGGTATATAATGCATGGCTGTGCTACACCCTACTGCTCTTTAAATTCACTATAACTTGTTATTACTACACTGAACTGTAATGGTCTGGTTCAAAGGCTTTTCTATAAATAAATAACCTCGTGGCTGGGCAGATGACAGCCCCTACCACCAGCTCCTGTGTTATCAGCTCTCCAGGTTTCAGCACTTCATCTGTGCATGGCCTGGAGCTGCTTTGAAAAACCTGTGAATGGCTGGCAGCTGCTAAACCTGATTGGGGCAGGACTGGAAACAGTGTATTACACCACTGGTTCTTATCTTGTTATTTTATGGGTATATTTTTTATTTTTTTATTTTTTGTTATCTATACTTCCGGAGTGCTGTTTATTCCAAACGGGGAGAGGAGGAGAAAAGGCATGGCTTTTCCACTTGGGACCCACACGTACGCTACCTTTGTACTGTCATGAGTTGTCCTATCAAAATTAATGGGAGTGTCTTATTGACTATAGAAAGGCTAAGGCATGACATTAATAGCTAGCAGACGTCATCATGTCTTGGTTGCATTCTGGATTACCCTGTTTGTGTGTGTGCATAACCCTTGGAGGATGGTAAGTATGTCCAAGGAGTACATAAAGTGTCTGTAAATGCCGTTCTACCATGCCCCAGGCTTCAGCTGAGCCCTCTGCCTTCCTCACGTACTGGCAGCTCTGTCTGGAGCAAGTGCTCAGCTGCCTCTAGGGCTTCCACCAGGGGTGGATGAGGTGTCCAGTTCCTTCTGCCTGAAATCATGCCCCTAGATGAGTGTCCTGGGCTGTCCTTGTATGAAACTATCAAAGATGGTTGGAGAAAAATGCTGTTAATTGAACAAATTGACCCAGTCTATCAGTTAGGCCATAAGGGTCATTAGGAAGAGGCTCTCTTGTGCTGTGTGCAGTAGCTGGTGGAATGGGCTTGTGATTACTGCAGGCTTCCTGGCAATATAGTAGTACACATAATAAAGGGATATAAAAATATAAACAATATGTGGCACTTTTGGCAAGCAGTGCCTTCATTTTCAAGGCACTATGAGAGGAAAAACAACTCAATTCCTCCTTTAAGTGCTAACTAGCAACAGTGCTCACCTCATGGGCCCAAAAACCATGAGCTGGCTCTTCACAAGACTATATGGTATAAGTATTGAGAGATTCTTTAAATAAACATAGCACGTTATCTCTTTTTTTATCTTCGCATTCTGGTTTTTTAGGCTTTATATTTTCAAGATTTTGTCTGCAGTGTTAAGGAGAGGGAAGGGGGAGCCAAAAATCCTTCTTATAATTGTGTAGCCTCAAGGGCTGAATCATTATTGAAGCATAAAATATTGCAATTAAATAATGAGAAATAGATGCCACACTGTACTTAGGGAAAGAGTACAGTCCTGCCAGCTGTGTGAGATCAAAACTCATGGAGCATATCCTAAGAAATCATTAAGCTTTAAGATTTCATGAGAATCAACATAATTTTTCCCTTTTTAATTGCCTCAAGGTTTCTGCACTCACTTCAGACTCTCAAGGGTCCTTCCAAAACCATGAAAGTTGGCAATTTACCTCTTTATAATGAAAGATGATTCCGGTAGAGGGTTATTCCTGAGAAACACTCATTATTGCAAAAGTTAGTGACAGTGAGATCACTGTGATTTGGTGGCTTCAAGCTGCTCACCCTGGGCCTCTTTTCCCATAAATCACAGTGCCTTTAAAGTTGTTATGAAAGAATATCATGGAAAAGAACCTAGTCTTTCTTAAAAACAAGTTATTGCCTCAAAGGATGCTAAGAAAAAATTTATATATTGCTAGTCTTTAGCAGGCTAGACAGAAACTGTTTGTCAGATTGACGCTGCAGTTCAACAAGAAAGACAAAACAAACACTATGGGTGTTTTTAATTGAACTTTGAGCACATTCTTATGTATTTCTCTTTTGGATTTTAACGAGATGGGTTTTTTAAATGAAAGTAGGAGCTTATTGATAGTGACATCAACTTCTAACACAGTAACTATTGTACTTCACTGTCTTGTATTGCTCCAGTGATGTTGCATGAACTACTACAGAGGAGGCAGCTTCCAAGGAATGGGAGATTTTAGCTGCCACTAAATTACTGGAAATGTTGCGTTTATATGCCATAATAAAAGGGTTTATATGCAGGAGATGTTTCTGCAATTGCAATCTGCTGCAATTATAGCAGATATGACTACACCAGGCGTCCAATTTAAGTGAATGGCATTCAAAACAGAAAGCCAGACTGTCCGTGGGGAATTCAAGCTCTTTTCTTCTGTAAGGACTAGTTTTCCCAGATGTCTATGGCCTTCTCTCTCCCCTCTGGAATTTCATTTTGATCTTGGTGAACCTGTCCCGGCTTAGATACAAAATTTAAAGTTAAGGACTTGACTACTTGTGGTCACTGAAAATCACAAGGCATTTGTACTAAGAGCAGGGACATATTTTGCTGTGAATAGTGGTGTTTGGGGCCCCCACGGGACACCTCTGAGGGCTGTCCAGGCCACCTCTGCCCCCTGCTATGACCTCACAGACACAATTATTGACAAAAGGCTGTCTCTGTGCCCGTGTACATCCTGTGCTCATAGCCACTCACATTTCCAGTTCAGCAGGAAGAAGGAAAGAAGGATCTCCAGATCTTACAAGCTCCTTAAAGAAACTTTAATTTCAATAACATCGACAAGAGCCTGCTTTCAATGAATTGTATGTTATTTTGTGACTAGGTTACCAGCAAAATATTTTTTCACTATTGACGCAGCCTGAAAGCCTCAATATTTGAACATGACATTGTTTTTGAAAAGTGACTTTGTGATAGTCTTGCATTTTTTTACTTTAAAAATGAGGTGTGACGTGCTGATTTTTCTGCTTATTTTACTTCCCTTTTTTTCATACATGAACAAAAATATTTCACTGTGGCCTCTCAGCACTGATGACCCTCTGGAAAAATGGATTTTCTGACATAGAAATCTTCTAAAATTGCTAACTGCACATGGCAGTCATGACCATCGTTAACTTTGAATATTTCTAAAATGCTTCTCTGCTATACATAAAAAACTGTTTTCAAATTACTTGTGAAGAGCTTATTTGTTTCTCCATAAAAAGTCTATAAGCATAGCAGAAAACGATGTTAAAAAATTGGTTTTAAGTTGTGAATGAGAAAAAAAGAAAGTAAGAAAAACTTAAATTTTGACAGACATCCATGTATAATTCAGAAATACTTGACAGCATCTTGCTCAAATTTCCAGAAATGTCTCTGGGCTGGAACCAGATTTAAAGAATTTTAGTCCTCAAAGTGAATTGTTTTTCCAGAAAGTTATGAGTATATGAAAAGAAGAAGAAAAAGAAAAAAAAAGGATTATTATAACAGTCACTGTCAATAAAAAAAAATCTGAAATATATTGGTCCCTTAAGGGGAAAAAATCATATACTACATGGTTTTGCTGCTGTATTTAACAGGTGCTAGGAAGGTGTTGCAATTCCACATATTCCTTATTCCTTCCTTAGAGCTGCGTTTTTTCTGATTTTTTTCTGATTTTTTTGTAATTATTTTTTATTGCAGGATTATGTTTTCATTACTGAAATTTCCTGCTTTTATGGTAATGCACAAGCCAGAATTTTCTTGGCAGTTACCAAATCATTTGATCTCACGTTGGAGAAGGACAGAACAAATAGCAGTAACGGGCTGGAGATGGCCTGCTCATTCCTTTGCACTGCTTCCCTTATGAATTATTCTCTCTTCAGTACCATGGTGTGAGAAGAACGTCAGACTTTTCCTACTTTGAACAGTATGATTCTTTTTTCTTGTGAAATGCACAGTTTCTATTCAAACCTTGTGATGTCATTCCCTTCATTTTGCTTTTGAGGTTTAATTGCCTCTTAGGGATAAAAATTATCTCCAGTGAGATCAAAGACAAATTCAGCAGCTCAGAGAAAAAAGGTAGTGCTCCTCCTTTTTCTTCCATGTTTATTTTTCTGCCAGCACTCTTTGAAAATGTCCCTTTTTGCCAGGGCCATAATTTTGCTAAATGAGTTAGTGTTAATATTATGTCTTGTTTGTTTGCACAAATGGAACACGAAAGATGGGAAATACTGAAGTGAAATAAATGCAGGAGATAAAAAAAAAAAACAGAATGGTGTCAAGGAAAACGTGAAGAGTGGCTGAAGTATGACCGAACGTTTCAGCCATTCATCAGCAAGGTGGCTCTCAAAAATCCTCTTGATGGACCCACTGAAATTGCAAAGTCACTTTGTGGTATCTTTTAAGTTTGCCCTGCTTGCTGCATAGCTTGCATGAAAACAATGCATGAAATACGCACTGAGTATGTTAATCAGAAGACAGTCAGCCTTGCCTCAAGTTGTGGGTCAAGATATGTCTTCCCGAGAGGATGAAAAGAGATATATGGAATCCTGAGCTGAGAATGGTGTGGCCAGACCACCTCCTCAGCCTTTGTTGCAGACCTTAAGGTCTTCCTGCACACTCCTTGTGGTGTTCCAAACTCTAGAAAGGTTTTGATGATTTGATCATTGTGATGATACTACTATGGCTGAAGAAGGTTGGGTGGTAGATCAGTTTTCTCAGGCTACGCCCAGAGCTTTGTGAGGGAGCAGGGCAGGGACCAAGTGACATAAGTCCTTCTGCCTATTCCTCAATGAGATGTTGAAGTAGCTGAATTTCCTTCTGAGGGCCTTGCTGCTAGCTCTCACTTTATGGGCTTCAGTGAGACTGTGGGAGTTACAAAAGCTTGGACTTCAGACAGGTCTCCATCCTTCAGCCTGTTGCTAACCAGTAAGTATTAAATTAGACATGGCTAACGACAAGATTAGATGATAACTGAGGACAGGAATCCTTTAGGAGCCTTTGAAAGCTTAAAAGTACTCTAGTTCTTACTGAGGAATGCATAAAAGGGCTCATCATGTTGTAAGTCCTAAAAGCATGCCATATGGCTAGCATAAACTATGTTTTTTCAGTGTGAAAATCAGTTTAAAATCTCAGATTCATACAAAAAATGTAAGGTGGGCTAGTCCAGCCTCCTGCCCAAGGCAGGAGATGGCTCAGGGTCGTACTAAGTCCAGTTTTGAAAACTCTCAGGAATGGAGACTCCACACCCTCTCTGGGAAGCTGGCTGCTGTGTTTGGCCACTTTTGCTGTGAGGACTGTGTTCAGTAAGAATTATTTAATAAGTGGAAAATGTACTTCTCATCTGAAGAACTTTTATGTTTAAATGCTTTATTTCAAAATTTGTCATTTTCTCAGAAAAGTGGAGTTTATTTAAAGAGTTGAATATAACTATAATTTAATCAAGTGGCCATCTCCCGGCAGTGAATGTTTAATACCTTTACACTTTCATTTTCTCCTAGGCATCTTTCTCATCATGCTACATCACCCATTATGCAATTCTTACTGTGTATATTCTCCCCTTGTTGTAGGAGGAGAAAATGGTTTATGATGTTAAAGAACCTGAAAATGTAGAAATGGAAATGCAATGCTCATATGAAATTCTGGCACCACTGTGAATTCAGTTACTATTTTAGCCTGTATCTGAAAGAGTGTTAATCCACGCATTCTGTGTATGCATACACAGACACGTATGAATGGATTTATAGGCACAAATTGGTAGATGTACATACATAGGGAGGTTGTGATGAGGTGGGGGTTGACCTCTTCTCCCATGAAACTAGCAATAGGACTAGAGGGAATGGCCTCAACTTGAGACAGGTTGGGCATTAGGAAATACTCCTACAGAGTGATCAGGTACTGGGATGGGCTGCCCAGGGAGGTGGTGGAGTCGCTGTCCCTGGAGGTGTTCAAGAAATGTTTAGATGTTGTACTGAGGGACATTGTTTAGTGAGGAAATATTGGTGATAGGTGGACGGTTGGACTGGATGATCTTAGAGGTCTTTTCCATCCCTGGTGATTCTATGATATGTATGTGTATATATGTGTACGTGGAAACACAGTCATATATACATATGTATTACGTATTATGTAAAATGCTACCATTTTTTGGAAAAAAAAAAGTGCATTTTGCAGCTGGCTGCAAAGGGGAATTCTATTTTCTGACCTTTAGCATTATTTTCCCTACAGTCTAATCATTTGACTAGATGCAGTGATACCATCCGTGGTCTAACACCTGTAAAGATACATGTCCTGACAGGCCCATTGCAGCTTTGGGCCCAGTTATTCTGGGACTGTTTAGGCAGAGCAGTCCAGGCACCATGGGCAGGCACTGAAGATGTCAACAACACGGTTATTTCTTTTCGGATATGGAATTTTTTAGTCCACCTGGCCCATCTAGGTAACCACACAAATGATAGTGTCAACAGAAGTGGCTGAGGAGGATGGAGTAGTCAGGGCAAAGCCTGTACAGGCCACTGCTGCAACCACACATACATATGGGGACTGCGGCCTTTGGCTTGGCAGCTGCCTGACAGAGGTGGGATCCTGCCTTGAGGAAACAAGGAGAGGATCTTGCCCAGTGCTGCACAGAGAGCAGTTCTGTGCTGGAAGGAGGGAGCATGACTGTGCTGCTTCTATGCTTTCTATTCTCCTCTTGCTTGTGTGTGAGCTGCTGAAGCTCCTTCACCACTATTTTGAATTATCACTGTTTTTCAGTCAAGAATAAATTATAACATCACAATTTTCCAAGAAGATTTATGCCAATTGTATTAGCTCAATCTGATAAACAAATAAGCGTACATTATTTCTCTTCATAGCTTTCAGTTGTTTCAGCCAAAGAGCATGTGCCAGAAATGGACACCAGTGTTAAAACCCTGTCTACCTATAACTTCATCTCAAACGTTGTCCTCTTTAAGCTTTGCAAAATAGAAACAAATTCTTATTTGTCATCACTTGATAGGTCATTTGGAAGTGGAATAAATTAAATTGAATAAGGACTGCTTTGATTCTGAACAACGCTGCTTTTCAAAAGTTTTGCTAGTCTATTTAAAATACTTAGATAAACTCTTTATTCTTTCCATCTAGGTAGATTCTTTTATAAGGTTAATGGAACTTCATCCCTTGGTCTGAGCACGGTAGCAACTTTATTTCATATGACCTGCAGGCCTATAATGTCAGAGTAGCCCATGGAAGGTAAGCTGATACTTATTATTTTTTGTGGTGTTGGATAATTCTGATATGCTGAAATGCTAAAAGAAGATCCTTACCTGTGCCTTAAGCGCCAGATAGCAACTTTCTTTAAAACTCATTATGGATGGCATGAAATAGTTCTGCTACTCATCAGGAAAACTATTACAGTTTAATTTCTGAAGTTGAAAATTATAATCCAAGGAATTAATGCTGTCTAACTAGGAGCACCATGTGGTCCCTTACAGAAGAATCCGGACCATTTTTTTTTCAGATTTATGTAGTGCTTTATGCCTGTCCCAACTGCGGGCTGCTAGTTGTTTCTGTTGCTGTTGTTGCTCAAGGGTCCTCTATGAATGCAGAATGTTTCTCACTGGGTACTTGACAGCAGTAACCTAGATAAATATTTTCATTTACATAAACATTGTTTTAACATTTCAGAAACTGTAATAAATAGCCTCAAATCCCAGAAGCCATCTAGACATTGCAAGAATTACACTGTTTTCTGAAAAAGATTGATGTATTTTATTCTTTCATTGGTCGTGGTCCAAGACAAGAGGGTGGACTGATGAAAGAGATGCTTAATACGTGCAGGGTTTCTGTTGCTTTTTTTTTTCCCCCTGTGTTAATAGAAGAATTACCATTTGTTTTTTAAATTGTTATTTACCCTTATGCAATAAAAGATAATCTAACTGGACAGTAGCAAAGAGCGGAGACCAACTGGCTTTTAATAACAAATCCAAAGCCAAGACTCTTCTCCATAATTACTACAAAGCAATGAAAAGAAACAAAATTAGTTTCTTCCAGCTTGCAAGCACAAACATTGGTATTTTATTCAAAAAGGATGCCCCTCAGAGCTCAGAAGTTTGCATGTGAGCAGCTGCAATCTGTACTTTGTTGTACATGCTCTTTGTAGTGGAAATCTTCTCCTGTAAGCCCACTTGGACTTGGACAGATTTTTCACCCATGCGATTCTGCAGCACAGGCCTGTGCCAAAAACAACAGCACTCTACAAATTGCAGAGGCTGAAGCTAATGACAAAAATAAAAAATAAAAAAAATACACTAAATATCTTGAGAGTTGTCTGCATTTGTTCTCTGTAACAAGTATCTTGCAAAATCAAAGAAAGAGACCCTTTCTGTGTGAAGGCACTTTGATTCCCAGGATTTAGCTTTTCTTTTTCTTTTCAAGAAAGCACACGTATGTGATCAGACACAAAGGCCAGATGAGACCCATGGTCACCTCTGAGGCAGTCCCTCCTTGTTGCATATGTAGCGTGAGCCAACTGCTGTTCTTGCCAACTGGACAGGGCTATCTCCTCCTTACTTCCCATCCTGAAGTCCCTTAGATACTGAAGTTTAGCTGAAGTAATTGTGGCTGAATATATAACTAGCATAGATTCACTGACATGTTGTCTTCCAGGGTTGCCGTATGAACCTAAGAAAGCGTGTAACAAACGTGACAGGGTGAATATCCCCTACTCATGTTACCAGCTTCCTGACAGAGAAGAAATTCAGCATCCAGACATCAACTCCCACTGCCTCTGCATGTATTTTCCAGCTCTTGTGCCCTGTGTACATTTTGCAGTCATAGCATGAGTGTGTGTTGGAGTAGAGTGGTATGAGCGGTTGCATTGATTTTGGAATCTGTTTATTCCAAATCTCAACAGCTAATCCTTCTAATCCTCAAATAATTATTTTAGCCAATACTGTAACTGTTCAGAATTAGCAGACAGTATTTGTGTAGTTCACACAATTTAAATTCTTCTTATGAGTATCCCATATGGCCAAATGACTTTTATCCATATGAGCATGTTGCAAATTCCCTGCAAGGATGGGTCTGCAAACACATGCATGTATATGCTGTCATCTGTGCATGTGGTCATTTTACATGTTTACATTACAATTTAAAACCAGTCAATGGTGTTTGAAATTCAGCTTGGGGCATGCAAAAGTGTACTTTCAGAAAGGGTAGGTTGCCCTGTGGAAATCAAGGCCCCCTACAAGGAATTTTGCATCCAGATCTCCATTAGTCATTTCTAGAAATCTAGGGCAGATTTCCTTATAGCCAGAGGTCCTTCTGTGCTTTGTCATGGGAAATGGGATTGAGCTGGGACCTTCAGGATCTGGAGGTGACTTGGCTTTTCTCCTCCTACTGGATGGATGTTCATTAGTTAGCATTTATTAGTTATGGTGGAATTACAGGTCTCAGAAGACAGGACAGTCATTTTATAGATTACACATTTTACCAGCAGAAAGTAGAAAAATGCATTTACTTTTGCTTTCTTAACCTATAGTATTAAGATTATGACTACTGGCCTTAATTTCCTGTAGAATTTTGAGAAGATTCTTCCTTTCCTCCGTGAGAATGGGAATGTGGCAATTTCTGCTGAATTTCTGCAGAACTCCTGCCTCCCAATTATCTTTTCACTGGTTTGAAGCTGCAGCTTGTTTGTTCCTAAACAGACTTGCATACAACCAGGAGCATGCAGCTTCTCCCAAAGCTGCCAGGCTTTCAGATTTTTTTGTTTCAACTGGGATTTGCACACCTACAAAGACAATACAATATAATTAGGTCTTTTCTGAGTATTCTTTGACTGCCGTGGGATTTTCAAGAGATCGACTGTCTAGGTACTATACATTTATGTCTACATTAAAATGCAAGTAAATGAAAGATGAAGCACCCCAATGCTCTTTATCCTTGTGTTTGTCACTGTCTTCTGCTAAGGATGAAGCACACACCCAATCACAAAGTTTAACTAGTGTGAGTTGGTGATGACAATACTGCTGAGTAAACTTCATGGGGTATAATCTATTCTTTTTACGAAGTAATTTCCATTAAATTCAATTTCTTGTGTCATTATATTGTAAAGAGAGAGGAATCTACTTATTCACAAATTGCTTTGAAGTGTCTGAGTGCAGATGCAGTGAATTGCACTAATTAGATTGCTAGAGCCTAGCAGATAGAGAAGGCTCTTATTTGTGCTTCAAAAATATTTTTATTGGTTTTATTTCACGTAGGAGTCCTTCCAGGTATCTTCCATGTTGTGCAATGTAAACCAATAAAACAAATATTTAAGCAGAATTAGCTTAGGTGGGACAACAAAAGGAACAAAGAAAGGATGAGTAGTTTCAAAATAGGGATTAGGACTTACAGAGAATTGCACTGCACTGAATTTTTGAAAGTTAAGTAACATTACACTTCCATGCTTGGATGTCAGAGTCTATGTTCGACGTGTGGCAGGATAAGGACAGTTCTCTGTGGCTGAAAGGGAGCCTAAGTAAAGAACAGCATTTTATGGCCGGCTGTGTGTTTGCACATGCCAGCAGCCGCGCTGAACGGGTCCTCTGTCAGTGTCTCCGTGCAGGGCGAGGCGAGGCCTGGCCGAGCAGCTTCTTCTGATGGCTCCACAGGCCAGTGGAGGCGGGAAGTGAAACTGCTCAGGGCTGCCCTGTGCTAGGGGGAGGAGGCTGCTGGGTCTCACTTTCGATTCCCGAGTTTTGCGCCCAAGTGTCACTGGATGTGTGCACACGGAAGGGAGCTGGGTATGTCCAGATACAGGCTGTATTTTCCCCAGCTTGTTCCTGCAGATTGCTTGGTATTACTGTTTGGTCTAACAGAGGGCTACCAAGCTTAGGAGATAGCGTGACGAAATGTAGAAATTCATTTGGGAATGGTGAAATACTTTTCAGCTTGAGGCTGTTGTGTTATTTCAGAGATGAGCCGGTCCCTTACATTCCCAGCATTCGTTATCTATCAGTGTCAGACAAATATTCAGAAAGGCCTCTTGGGCCTGCTGTGTAGCTAGCATACCACACATACAGCTATAGCAATACATGCTCTGCTGAAACCGGCTCTCTTTGGCCAGCTATTGTACTGTTCCTGCCTGAAATACTTAAATACCGAAGCAGAAGCCTCACAGCTAAACTACCATGTTGCTCAACCAGCTACATTGCATAGATTTTTTCGGCTGTTTTAAAATCATTTGTCAGGCAGAAATATCTATCGGGCATTTTAGAATTATTTAGTCTAATATTTGCAATGGAAAGAGAAAAAGGGGAGTTAATTTATAGCAGCAAAAATCACTTCAGAAGGGGCTCTGCTGTTCTGCATACTGAAATTGTCTATCAGTTCCAAAAGAAATTATATTAATTACAGTCAAATTATGCGTACATTTACTGAAGTGTGTGAACTTTCATTAAGATTGAATTATGTCATAGTTCTGTTTTCTACAGTGTCAGTATATTTCTGGAAATAAAATGATGTGAGACATTCAGCCCCTCCGATCCCAGTCACAAACCACAAGAATGTGCCAAGGGGAAAAAGCTGGAGAGGTGCTGCCTCAAGGGCATCAAAAAGGCCATTGCAAGAGGAAAGCAGGAGCTCCTTAATATATTTAAATTTTTTCTTAGCTGCTTTGCAAAGAGGCACCTAAGGCTTGGACTGAAGGCATGCTGCTTCCATACCAAAACCTCTTCTCTGCCCAGCGGGGAGCAGAAAGCTGTGTCTCCAGTACTGAAATTCAGGGCTCCTGGTACCCAACTATTGCCTTAGTCCAGGTGTTTTTTCTTCCACTTTCTGACCAAATATGCCACTTCCTTTCCTTTTGAAACTGGAGCATGCAGCTTCTGGTAAGATAACCCGTTGTGAGCTCATTCTCAGCCAGCTCTGTTGGTGAATACAACTTACACTATGAAAACTGTTCAGCCCTGTGCCTCAAGATGATCCTCACACTCCTTCCTGAGTCCTTGCTTGACAAAATCTCCCAAGAAACAGTAGGAGTTCTGACTATGTGGTTTCTAATGTTAAACCAAAAATAAATGATGTATTTTGTCCTATAGTCCTACACAAATTATCTGATCATTGTAAAAATAAAAGTTAAGAATAAAACTGAGCAGGACAATAAATAATCATAATCCTATATGGAAAAAAACACCAAGTGTTCAGATTTCCATTACAAAACTGCTCTTCTTTTGCTAGGATTTTCACAGTGAATTGGCCTGAAGCTTGGCTTTGAATGAGAAAATGTGCCTCATCAGGCAACAGAACTCAATGCCTGCATGTTCTTTTTTGTTAAATTTGGCAAGGGGAGCCTACAGCCTTAACTAATGTCACTTGTGATATTAAGAGGCAAATAATAGAGCAACAAGTCAAACTGCAAAAGTGAAGACAAAAAAGCAATGGGGAGCACTAAAACAGTTGTGTCAGTTCCTATGGATTTTAATGAGACTCACAGGCAATGCTTTGAAAAACTGGGGGAAGGAGAAAAGAGTTTTGGACTCTTGTTTTCTTTGTCAAGTCATGGGCTAATTGTCTTATGTAAACAGTTCATCTGATAGAGGAGGAAGTGAGGTTTATTAAGTTGCTTAACAACTTTGGTGCTGAATTTATTGCACTATTTTAAACAGATCTGCATGTTTCACACAAAATACTTTCACATTTGAAATCAATCTTTTCCAAACCATCCAAAATTGTTTTGTTACATATTTAAAATTCAGCTGAGTTTTGTTGAAAATTTTATGAGCTCTTCTTCTGTTCTTGACTAAAGCTGAGCATTTGAGAGAGAACTAGAGTTTTCAACTTAGCCTCAGTCTGTATCCTAAAGATTTAGTTCAGTCAGTGCAGAACTATGAACCCTGGAACACAAAACTGATGAGGTTCTCATAGCACAGGGTGCTTCCTCATTTATGACCTCTCTCTCATTGAGTCAGACATAGTATTAGCCAAGCAGGGCTTAGTTCAGGTCAAACACAGTCACAATTAACTTCAGGAGAAGCAACAACAAAGTCCAAATTTCCAGTGCAGAGGCTATTGTCTACCTGATGGCTTGTCTTCCCCTGAACAAACCATATAATTTCCTTCTGTTTCCCAAAAATGAGCATGGGTACAAACATTCTGGAATCCACTGGAAGCTCTCTGTCTGCCTTGGAATTTGTATCTTACTGGAGGTTAATTGGATTACCTAAGTGACGAGAAGCTTACCCATGTGAGAAGAGGTTTAGGAGGGCTATCCCTTAACTCAGCAATGACGTTCTGCATGTGCGTCTCAAACGACGCAACTTTTATTGCTCCTTCTCAACTGTTCTATGCTGTTAGACTAAACAGGCTATTCTTGGAGCAAAGAAGTGCCTAAAAAAGCAGTGGCTTTTACTCTAGCCATATATCCCTTGGCTGTGTTTGAGTTCTGATGTAGTGACAGTCTTGGAATCCTGCTAAGCAGAAGCAGTTGTCATATTTTTTGTCCCTGAACATCTGGTCACACTGGCTACAGCTGTAGATTTGGCATCCACAGAAAATTGTCAGGCTGAAATTTATAGTGTTTATTTTAATATTTTAAAAAACAAACCTTTGTCTCAAAGACTCCAGAAATTAAGAGAAGAATGGATTTTTTCCTCAAGAGTCAGTAGGAAACAGCTTGGAAAAGAAAGGCAAAAAAATTCTGTATCTGACAGATAATTATGTTTCATGTAAGAGAAAAATAAGAATGAATCGGAGTTTTATCCAGATATTCCCCTATAAAAGGATCTCCTTATGCACCAAAATAAGAAAGCAAAACAGAGGAGTGTCTGATTCGTTATCTTAGAAGACTGTCATTATTTTCTATGGTACAAGCATTGCCATACATTTTGCTGTGAACTGTTATTTTTTTTTTCCCAGATCCCTAAAGAGTTAGGTTCTACTATGTAAAAGCAAATATTGGTGTTTTAGATAAATGGATCTAGTTATTTAATAAGTTTCTGCTGTGGAAATACTTGTTTTTCATGGGATTTTAAACATTTCTTTTTTTTTTTTTTTTCTTTTTTTTTTTTTTTTTTTTGTATATTTTATTTTCTTTCTAATATAATGTAGTAGGAACCAACTGTTCAGGTAGTATTATATAAATGTAAACTAGTACAAAGCCTACATCACAAGCTAAAACTGCCAGATACCTGGGTGAGGTCTGGACAGCCCATGTTTGAGCACATTTTTAGGAGACTACCTTGTGTCAAAGGCCACCAACAAGGTGACTGTATCTCAAGAACAGCTCAGTGGCATCATTTTATTCCACTTTGAATGTCTCTCTAGCTCTTCTTCTCAGATGCAGAGGGGACAAATCTCTGCTTGAGGCTTCATTGAAGCCAGGCTCCTCACAGAGAGGCCAGGGCTGCAGCTACATTCCCTGAGAGTTTACTCAAATTACTGGTGGTTACTCATTATCTCACAGAACCACTTAACATTATTATTGCTGAAGTCTACAGGGAAGCAAACATATTCTTGATTGAACTTGGGGGGTAGAGGAGATTAAACTTCCAGCATCCTCCAAATTCACATCTTGGCTAAAATTCTGTGGCACAGACCCAGCTTCCAAGCAGACAAACAGATGGACAACTCACGTGTCAGTCCAGTTCCCTTCTTTTCTATGGTTAGATGCCATTGCTGCTTTTGATATTTACTGCCTGAGGGCAGATTAACACTTCCTCAGCATGGACACTGAGGCAGTAAATAAGGGGTAAAGATGTGGAGAATGATTAAGATACAGCAGTTGTTGATACTGCATGATCTGATTGTTACGGTTTCTCAGGTAAGATGAGGCTGCATCATTACAGAAGGAGGCAAGTCAAAAGAAAAAGGAGAGGTTTGGCTGGAACATCCTCTTGAAACAGTGAATTGTGCAGGTTTTGTATTATAACTAATGTCTTTAAGCAGTGGTGTCCCTTTGAGAAGCCCTCTGTGCCTGATGGAGGATGTGAGGCGAAGTTGACCCTGCAGTTGCCCACCCCTGTTGGGATGCAGGCTGTCACTGGAGGTAGGCCCCAAGTGGGCCACTGGTGCCAGCACTGCATGGCTTGACTCTCCCCTGGACCGGAGCCATCTCTCCATTCTTTCTTCAATCATTGCCAAGCAGCTGCTTTAAAATTGTTTCAGACAACCAAAGCAAACACTCTCTAGAGTGAGTGGTTTCGTTCTCTTGGATCCTGGGGAACATAGGGTGAAAGTGAAGGACTTGGCTGCGACACTCAAGATACAGTGCTGCTGGCCAGAAAAGGGCCTTGTGTCAGCCCTGAGCCCCAGTGTATGACTGTTCTGCCTCACTTTGTGACCAAGAAACCTGACAAAATCCTCTGCCAGACTCCGTAGTTCGAGATGGACGAAGAATTTATTAGTCTGCTGAAGATATGACTGCAGTACATCTCTCTCCAAGCCGATTACGTCTCTATTTTATTTTTTTTATTATTATTTTTTTGGGAGGGATTACTCATACCATTAAGCAAAATACACAACAGTCCACCTATTTACACCTGATTATAGCTCTGCTTAGACCACCTGAAGTATGCAGGAATTGCATTTCCTGATGAGCCATCTACTGCTTTTCCAAACTATAAAATGCTTATGAAGGAAAAAAAAAAACCAAACCAAACCAAAACAACAACAACAGCAACAACAAAACATGAAAAAAACCAGAGCAATAGGATTCATTTTTGTGCTGGCATTCTTCAATACAACAGTTTGCCATTCTAACAGCCAGCCCAAGAGCTCCAATTCCAGTGAAAAGCTTTGGAGGAATTTTTTTTTTTTTTTTTGTTCAAGACAGCCCACTTTGATTTCTACTTCACAGCTCCTTTTTAATAAGTAAATAAATAAGATATAATGCAGACATGTGGTTCTACAACCTTCATTATAACTGTCTCTGTTGGCATGCAGTTTGATTCATGAGTTAACTTTCCCCATCGGTAAAGTATGGGTTTTTTTTTGCTTACACACATATGCGTATTAGAAAAAGCAGAAGGATGAAGTATGGCTTAGTGAGACAGGATGTCAAGGCATTGTAAACATTAAAAAAAAAAAAAAAAGAAAGGAAAAAAAGGAAAGGCCTTAGCAGAATAAAAGCAAGTGGTTTTTTTTTTTTTTTTTTTTTTTTTTTTTGTCTTTAGTGACAATAAAGGGTTCTGACATATGGCCTCTAGCCATGGGAACAAAAAAACTTAGCTTGAAAAATCCCATAAAAGCCTGTGTGACCAATATCAATGCAGATGAAAAAAAAAATCTTCCAGAAAATAAGCAAATGAGCTGTTTGCAGTGCAACAAATGCCTACAGTACTAACATGAATTGTGAAATCACTGGCTGTGACTGATCAGAGTTCATTAAAAATAAATCTTGGCCCAGCAGTTTTAATAAACGAAATGAGCTACCAAGGCAGCAATGATTCGCTTTTTCTCATGCAGAAAACTGTCTGATTTTGCATTTTTCACTCAGCCAAAGAACTTCTGCTGAATTAAACCAACACTGGCATACAAAATAAAAATTCATGTCTCATCTTTCTGAGGATGAGAAGAAGATGGGATACAGCAACCAAACCTTCAGAGCCATTCCAATTTAACTTCTAAAATTCCTTCTGTCATTTAAGGCTTTGTGGGGAAAAAAAATAAAAATTGAGGCTGTATTTTCTGCTCTGCCTGAGGAGGCAATGCTGAGAAGGCAGGCGTAAAGGAGGGCTCTGCTCACCCAGCCAGGAACAGCACGAGAGCTGCCAGTTCTGTGCTGCTCAGCAACGTGAACACCATCATTCTCCAGAAGGTGGCTGCTAAGGGGCTCCAGCCTCTGTGTAGGGCTGAGCAACCTGAGTGGAAGAAGCTCCTACTGATGTTGGACACAGGCCAGAAAGCCATCAGCACAGCCTGAACATTTTACCTTCAGCAGGGCTGTGGGTCTGAGCTGGTACCTGAAATTACAATCCTGTTTTCTATTTCAGGAAAGAGAGGAAACAGTGCCTGTACACAGCACATGGGTGATACCATCACGTGTTTCCTCTGGATTTTCCCCACTGTTTTCATTTTCTTCCTCATACAGCAGCAACAGCAAATGAACAGCTTTGGCCTCAGAACACAATAACATGTCTTCATATTTGTGGCACAACAAATAACACAAAACAAATACATCATCTACTCATGCTTGCATTTTTCTGGCACTGGGACACACAGCAGTTTGAGTGAGTGGACCTCAGTGATACAAAAGAATTCCAGTTATGAAAAGGATGTCCAGAAAGCAATAAGAAAGTAGAGGAATCAATATTTTTGCCTCCTCCTTTATCCTTCCTTCCTTCTTTCTCCATTGCTGCTTCTCAAACCCCCAGTCTTGTTGCACCCTTGAGGAGCAGCAGTCCTTATCTCTGTTGTGCTCCTCTGATCCTGCTGATGTTATGTAGCTCAGAAAGCCAGCTCCTGAGGTTAATACTCTTCCTGACAGCAAACATTTATCGGTAAAAACCCCACCAGTGGCAAGGTCTACATTAAACTGAGCATATGGAACAAGCTGAATGTCAATGTGACAAAGATGAGTGCCTTAAGCCAGCATCAGGCAAGTTCCAAGTGCTTATATCAATTTCCACTTTTGGATATGGTTACAGCTGAGTTCACAGGGGAGTTGCAGGCAGAGGTGTGGGTATCCTGATCTAAAGCTCAGTGGAGTGGGTGGAAAGTCACACGCTGATTTCAGTGTGCTTTGGATCACATCTGTAAGTGGAGAGAAGCAAGCACAGAGTACTCCATGGACCTGCTGTAGTGGTCCTGGATTTTGGGGAAATTTCTCAAATCTAAACACATACTGCACAAGTGCAAACTCCGAGTACGTGTGGAAGAAGCGATGCCTGGAGGGTATCAGTCACTTACACCCTAAGGAAAGACACTCACTAGAATAAATGGTTTCAATAAAGTAACAATGTTTACTTTTCCTTCACTGTAGCAAAACACCTTCATGAAAGGTCCTAGAGGTTAAATAAACTATTCTTAGTCAAACACTTCACAGTTAAAATCCAGAGTTGCCCCTACCCATGAGGTCTGATATATGGTTTTTTTTCCTGGTTGCCATAACTTGTGCAGCTTTTTGTTTTGTTGCCCTTCATATCTCTAACTAAAGAGGGCCAGTAAATGAAAGAATAAAGCAAGACTGTAGCATGTTAGCTGATGTTTTAAGGCAGTTTTTCCTCACTGCAGTCTCTCACGTACAAGGCATTGGGCAAGAACAGACCCCACAGTCTGGCAGCACACACCCAAGGGATCATCACATAGCTATGTCGAGACCATCTCTTTGGAAACTTGATTTTCTTTACTATTTCCATTCATTTTCTCATCGGTGGCAATATAGTGACTAATAAATGAGGTTATGTCTTGGTGGATTTGATAGCAGCAGCATGTTGCTAGAATTTCTGCCCTTCAAACTAGCCAACACAGAGGGTTTTTTCTGGCATGCAATCCCATCAGTTGTGTAGCCTACTCCCTAAAATGTTCCCCCTCATTTTGATTTGATAAAGGTTCCTCCTTACCCATTTGATAGGCCTTAGATGAAGGACAGTTCAGGTTTGTCAAACCACGGGAAGATTGCAGGGAGGAGAGAACAGCAGTACTGTGTTTTTCCACACAACCTGTTACGGTAACAACCACTCCCCCGCAATGTTTGTTGACAGATGTTCAAGGCTCAGGACAAAAAAAAAATGCTTTCAGCTGATGGCTGTAGCACCACTTCTGAAATAAGTGTGAGCTCCAGGCTGCTGAGCTCAGGAGATAAGGAAGCAGCAGGAGGACAAGAACTGAATGGGGCAAAGAGAGGGAAGAACATACGTGCAAAATAAACTCTTGGTGCTGATGGAGCCCACAAACATAGTATCCCCTGGATAGAGGAATGAAAAAGAAGGGAATGATCTGGATCAGTGATCTTCAAACATGTGTCTCTGGGCTTAAACCACCACAGAAGCTGAGTTCCATGCTGAGTGTGGTCATGGACCAGTGCAATTGAGAGCCTGTGCAGCTGTTTGAGCACAAATGAAACTGTTCAAGGGTGAGGCCACCAGGAGATCTCCCATTAGGTGATGCAGTTTACCAGCCCTGTTGTGGCTTGTGGTATAATCCTGACCTGGGTGATGGAAATGCAAGGCCCAGCCTGGCCATCACTGTAGATGAACCTGCTGGGATGTACAAAACTACTGAGCTGTCTGAGTCCTACTGATGTCAGGGGAAGCTGGGCAGGTGACCATTGTGAATAGAAGGCATTGCATGCACTAGGCACATCAGCAGCCTCCAGCCACTCCTGAGTTCCTGGTTCTCACTCAGGGCTGGTTTCTCTTCTTGCATGTCCTGCATTCTCTCCGAGACAGTTTATCCAGCTATAGGCTGAACAATTGGGGTATGCTGGGGAGGGTTAATCTAGAGTAAGACCTCCTGTTGTTGTCAAGTTTATTGATTCATACTAGGATGATAGAGGTATTTGTGTAGGAACTGAAAGTCCCAGGAGTGCATCCATCTCAGCAAACCATTTGTTGGAAGGGGATTCTCTGCTCATGGAAAGGCTGTAATCATGGCATAGGATAATCCCTCTGTCTTCTCTTTCCTCTTCCCTTGAATGAAGCAGCCAGGAATCACTGGAAAGACTATTCACAGTCTTTCTCAAAGATTCAGAATGCAAGTGTTCAAGATTCTGAATATTAGCCACATTTTAAAACCTTGATTGTTTTTTCTGAGGCATCAAAGGGTGCACTGGGGGAGAGGGTGGATGGTAGGGGAGAGATGGAAACAGATTTTCTTGCCGAGATGCAGTGACAGAGAAGTTCAGTCATCAAGTGTTTTCCAGAAGAATAACAAGCCTGATTCTTCCCTGCAATAATCTAGATTCCATTCTTCCAGAAAATATTCATAGGAGTGTGGGGGTAGACTGCTAAATTTTTTATTTCATGATCAGATATTCCAGACACTTGGTTGTATTTTACTTGGCAAACTAGAAATATAAGATCTGCTTAGTTCATAGCAAGCAAAATTTCCCTTCCCTTCCCTTCCCTTCCCTTCCCTTCCCTTCCCTTCCCTTCCCTTCCCTTCCCTTCCCTTCCCTTCCCTTCCCATCCCTTCCCTTCCCTTCCCTTCCCTTCCCTTCCCTTCCCTCTTCCTTTCCCTCTTCCTTTCCCTCTTCCCCTCATTTTGCCAGCTCAGATATCTATTAAACAGTGAAAATACTTATTTAATCTGACTTTCAAAGTAAACTAGCTGTGCTATCACCTTGAACATATCCCTATCTTCTCTCAGAGCGTGGGAGTGCTTGTTTACTCACTGCAAATGTTGCAGTGATTGTATGTGTACTCGAAAAAAAAAATGAATCAAAGCATTAATAATTTACCACCAAATAACACTAGTTTTTGCAAAGTTGCATGCACATCCCTAAATACTGCATGAAAGTAGAATTCTGAATATGTGAGTTGCAGATATGTAGTTTCTAAATTGATATGCTGAAAGATGATGGTTCAATAATGTTCAACAAAACTTAGCAAACTTCTTCCTTTTTTTTTCCTACGTGCAAAGTTTTCTCCTAATAACTTTCCCTAAAGGACAAAGTTTAGATATTTTCCTTTGCTGCTGCTGAATCATCTGGTCACTTGGATATACTCAGCTGATGGAAATTCCAGTAGCCTGAGCTCTGTAAGCCAGAGAGAAAGAGAGGTGTGTATCACAATGCAGAGCGCATCATGTGTGTGTGCATGCATTCGTCCCTCCAAATTTATGTACAATTTTGACATATTAAAGCAACAATAGACAGGAGAAGAAATGAGGAATTTCTTTGGCGCTGTGACTGTAGATGTAATAGAGATGAATAGTACTAGTAAAGTTTTGAAGTTTTGCGGATGCATTTTGACCCTACTTTTCTTTTTTTGTTAACTGAATCCTTAGCACCTTAACAAGGCAACAATGTTTTCTCAGGGAATACTGAGGAAGAATATCTCAAAATGGAAAAAGTAAGTACAATTTCCATGATTTATGCCATTTACTTTGCAAACATAATATGTAGAGCAGAAATTTGGCTGATGTTGATCAGTATATTTTTCTTCGCATCAGTAGAGCAATTTCAGCATATACCAGCTGAGAATCTGGCTCCACGTGTTAAATAAAAAAGTGGGTCTGGCTTCCTGATCTTTTGTAGTAGACACACAAAACTATTCATTATTGAGCTTGAAAAGAGATCTCACTTCCCCTTATTGGCAGCAGGCTGGAGAAATGGGGACATGGTGTGCTGAGCTCCTGGGTAGAAGAAATGTTTTCTTTCAAACTATAACGACCTTTTTGGCCATCTTAAGGAATATGTTCAAGCTTCCTTGGCAAGCAGAGGTGGGACAATAGCCAGTTACTACATGAAGGCTTTGAAGATGGAGGGAATAATAAAAGAAAAAAAAAATTAAAGAGGAAAGTCTTTTTGTTTCCATATAGGTAGCTAAGGGTAACTGTTCATCCCCCTGCTTTGCAAGCAGAAGCACTAATAGATTTGGTACATCAAAATCAATACTTTTTTTGACTGTTTTGTAGCTTGGATGTTGTGCCTGGTTTTTATGTGACCACAGCGCTCAGAAATAGATGCATTTATCTGCTGAGAATGGCTTCAGGTGGTATTTGTGATCTGTAAATGTCTCTGGACCTACCACTTTGGAAGAGGATGTACACTATAACCAACTGAAACCCTGCTTGATAATCCTGACTTTCAACATTGTGAGGAACAGACAGGACATAATTTAGGGGGAAGAAATAAGAAATTCTTGTGTGAAAACAGGAACACTGCTTTGGACAAAATGCTATAGATGCACATGTGTATTAGTAATAGAAACTGTAATTTGCAAACAGCTTCTGTCAGAAAAAAAACCAAGTGGAAAAGTAGGTAGAAGCTGGAGGGAAAATGGGGAGCTATGGAAATACATGTACACTATTTATTTTTTCTGATCCTTAAACAAACTTCATTTAATCAAGATTATTGCTCAGGATATGCACTGAGAAGTACTGATTCCTGTGTGCTGAAACATGAAATAAGATTCTCATAATGTGAAGCTCTTGTGAGATGTTAAGGTCATAGAAAAAGTGAGCTTTATATAACAGACTTAGGGGGAAAGGACACAAAAATTTGATGGGTTTGAATGTCAAAGTCTGGTGTCCACCAACCAAATGCTTAGATGTTGCAATTGTTTGTTTTGGAAAGAATAAACTTCTGAGTATACAGAGCGCACTATTTTGAAATTAGATCTGTCCTTAATAAGCAGTATTTCCTTACCTCCAAATTTTATTCTATCAGAGTGAGCTTTAGAAGATGATTTCTGTTATTAGAGTTTGCCTTAAACTCCTAAATAGCTCTATTATGTCCAGTGACCTCATTCTTACTAGGTTTTACAGGTCAATGGTGAATTAAGCAGCCAGCTTCCTGCTAATTAATCCTATTCTGTTAAAGAACTGTTAGACTGCATTATCTTATCTCTGTTAAAAGGAAGCTTTTACAGGATTGGCACCAGATTACAGTTATGAATGGCAACCCTGCATCCAACTCTGACAAGCAGAAGCCAAGCAGAAAGGTGGAAGAGCAGAGCACGAGGCTGGCACACAAGTCCCCTCTTCTTCCTCGGTGTCCTTCCACCAGATGAGCCCCAGGTGGTTTTGAAGTGATGCAGCCCCTGCATCTGCAATGTGTTTGGTGTGCAAGAGTCCTGACAGAAATCCAAGTCCCCACTTGGTGTGACTACACATGGGGGAGGTAAAGTCAGTGCAGTGCTTACATACAACATCTTGCTTTGCTGCAGATGAGCAGTGCCCCAACCAAACTGAAAGTCATCCCGAGACAGCAAACCTCTATCAAAAGAGCCGCTGCTGTGATTGCACAGCTTGCTCAAATTGTGAAGCCCCAGAGAGGTCCTTTGGTGTCAAGTTTTGAAATCAAAAGGTTGGCTTAAATATAATGGAAATTGAACACTTGAGGAAAATGCCCATGAATACATGAAGGGTAGGGCACTCAATAACTGAAAGTCAGATAACAGAAACGTATTTAAGGGTTCTGGTCCATGTTGGACAAGTTGTAAACCAACAGATTTACCACTAGGTTTAAAACTGCTTCTCTCTCTCTCTTTTTTTTTTTTTTTTATTTCTTAATTTTTCCTTTTGCCTCTCACTGCCCACCACCACTGTACCTTTAACATTTCATTGTTTGCTCTGGAGCCATATGGACTAAGCCTGTGACAGGTGGGGTTCACCCTGCCAAAAGGCATATCTCGGGAGCAGGGCAGGGAGGGAGAAGAGGAAGGAGGGGAGAGAGGTGTTTATAAATGGCTTCATTTTTCTAGATATTTACATATCAAATGAAATTTGCGGACCTACGTCTATGAAAAGCACACATTTCATTGAGCGGCCACTGGCATGGGGGAAGGAGATTGGCTGCTCTGCAGGCTGCTAAACAATGGAGGCATTTTCAGCTGAGCTACCTGAAATGATCTCCCAAGCTCCCGTGTCACCCCGCAGCAGGACTCCTGTTCTGCATTTTTGATCTGAAGCTGGGAAGATGCTCAGGGAAGGGGAGTTTGGGGGCTGAATGGAGCCCTTAAAAACTAAAGAATGAGAAGTGGGATCACCTATGCTAAATGTTCGTGTAATATCGAGCTCTTCTTCAGGACACTGTACCATATTTGTCTGTCAACCAGCGCAACTTGTGAGTTGTGTCTCCGTGTGGTATTAAAACAGTGAAACCATGCTGGATGCTTCAGGTGTAGTGGCAGAAAACCTGCTGGGTGTTTAATGGTGGCATTTGTACTATTTGGGATTAATAGGAAGTTCTACTTTAAAACCTCAGGCATCTCAGCAACCAAAACAAGATGCTGCTAGCTAGCAAGAGGAATGAAAGAGTCAGCTGTTTGGAAGGACTAAGCTGCACATGCCTTGTGATAAATTGCTAATGTATTCTAAAGTGCACAGAATTACAGAGTCTCTTTTCAGCAGCACAAGAGATACACGAAGTAAATTTGCTTTTGCACTGTTTGCCTTGAAAGTCCCACTTCTTTCTGTGGGAATGAAAACACATCCATGCAAAAAAGAAACAATGAACAAGAGGGGATTAGGAGGTGTGAGCAGCTTCTGCTGTCATGTGACTGCAGTCTGTCTGGCCTGCACTCCAGGGCAGCAAACTTGTTCTTCATTTGTAGGTACTGAAGAATTATGAGCTGCACTTAGATGTATGGTGTTTGCCCAGTGATAAAAGCAAGAATTACATCCAGCCTGGAAAAAGTAAGGAATAATTTGAGAAAAGCATCATTTTTTTTTTAATTTAAAATGACATATTATTTTGGAAGGACGAACATGTATTATCTTACCCTGGAACTTTGCTTCCTTCCTTTTGGATGCCTGATTAAAATCTCTCCTTACTCAACTAATTTCCCTAGCTAAAATTGCTATGACTGGAGGCATTTTACAAAAAAAAAACAACCAACCAAACAAACAAAAACACACACACACACACACACAAAAACCCCAAACCTGTAGAACATTAGGTATTTTTAATTTTGCTTGCATGATTTCTACAAAGTTGAGTTTAAACACTTCTGCCTTCGTGGGGCCACACATTTGCTGTGCTGCGCTGTATGAGAGCATTGAACATATGCACGGAACAACTGCTTTGAGCTGAGCTAAGCTGAGTCAAGTGTCTACAAGTATTGCTTGCTTTCACCATGTGCAGTTCAATCACCCAGCTACTTCATTCTAAAATCTGCCTTTTTTTCTTTTTTTTTTTTCCCCTATGCCTCTATATCCTAAGCTGACTTGTGAAAAGCAAATAAGTCAAATCTGTGCTTCATAGCTCCCTGCAGCACAGACTTACCAAGCGGCCTATTCTGGAACTCAAGTACTTGCAAATGACACATAAACCTCTAACTAAGCCTTAGATCAAGTGACTTCACAGCTACCCGCAGGGCTATTTTTAATTCTCTACCTCGTTTTGCACACTAGCAATAATCTCATGCCTGGTAAATTGGGATGATCTGGCTTAAAAGTACAGCTGCAGCCATGTTAAAAAGACTAGAGGAAATGGATAGCTCATCTCTGGGACTTGCAGCCCTTTGGAGCACAGCCAGAACTTCTTAAAAACAAATCAGCTCGGGATTACAGTTTGTTAGAGGCAGAATGGCAAAATCATTTCCCGTCTATTTTTCAGTCTACTGCTTCCTTTTTGCTGTTAGGAGAGAGCAGTTCTGCTCACACCCAGCTCAGGGCATTGGCTAGGTGTGGTGCTTTCAGAGGCACAGGATAATTTCGTGCCTTAGTGTGTGAGCAGAGAAGCAATCAGCGGCCGGCTCCATTGAACAGAGAAGCTGTGGGGATGCGATGGGGCTGCTCGTGCCTTTTTTGGTCCACGAGTGCATCCAGGGGTGGTGCATAAAATGTGATAAAATGCTAAGGTATCGTGGGAGCAAAGTGAGGATGATGAAGGCTGGGAGTGATGAAAAGCTGCATGCATCAATTAATAAGAAAACAGAGCCACTTTGTCTGCCAGGGCTCAGCTACTTTAAAGTTTGACCAGGTTACTTATCCAGATGACATAATCTAAGGCAAATGCCAGAATTATGTATAGAACAAGCACATTCCTAATGAAAGGCATGTGCTACTTGACAGCCATCAAGGTGCCATTTTTCAGAGCTGTAAAATTACAGAAATGTGTTATCTGCTTCAAGCAGGCACACAGTGTGATGTGATCAGCAGACGGAATCATGCTCTGCTGGTTCCTTGCAATGAAATGCCATGTTTGATGGCTGGTGGAGCAGTGCCTCGCATGGGGAGCTTTCTAATAATAAGAAGGCCACTCAGTGGGCAGGCCAGAGATACAGGGCTCCTACTTAGAGGATACCCCAGGGTGGTGGGGAAGAGACCAGTGGAGAATGTCCTCCTGAACAGAGGACTTCTGCATACCACTCCAGTAACAATCCAGTGCTTTCTGTTGAGCCTTCTGTTCACAAGCACAGATTGTCTCTTCCTAAAGTTCCATGTATTCAGAGCCAAACCCCTGCTCTGTTATTCTAGTCTGAATGAGAGCAGCACTTGGAATGGGAAATATTAATCTTTCTTTGAAACTGCATTAGGACAACAGGTCCCCTGGGCAAAGTGTTCTTTGGAAATCAGTGGCAAATGAAGCAAATGTTGTGCTGATAAATAAGAACCTCTGGGGGTTAATCTGGAAAAGTGAGACTGGTCCTCAGCAGAGGAACAAGAAATGGACTAGTAATATTGATGTATCGTTTGCTCTGCTGTCATTTACCAGGTCACCTCATAGGCCCATTGACACCTCTGTGTTCTCACATGCTAAGTGGCATGTGCACAACAAAGTTGCTTAATGCCTGGGAAGCACAAGAGGAGGAGAGGGGAGTGCGTTGAGGCTGTTGCTCAGGATAAGATTAGGCTTGGGTATGAGTAGGAGGCAAGCTCAGGGCTCTGTTTCAAAAGGATGAAATTTCACAAACTGTTCTCCATATTTTGGCTCAGCATCATGTCAGATGAGCTGTCTTAAAGATTTCCACTGTGATGGGGAACGTTCAAACATCAGAACTGGAAAGAAAGGCTCCCATCCCATTTTGGCTCCTTCCTACAATCCCATGGTGGGCTGAGGATACTCTCTGGGGTGTTCCTTGCCTGAGGCCACCTGAAACCTTCCATGCCCAAGAAGCCTGTCCAGGAATAAATGAGAACTAAAAGGGCCATGTAGTGTTGTGGCTGAGAGTATTTTTGCATTAGTCTCTGCCCCTTTATATATCTGAGGGCTTCACAGAGAAAAAGAATGGATATGTGAGGATTACCCTTATTTCAGTGTAAAAGTTATTTGTGCCTTACTATTTTTATTCAAGCACGAAGCCAGCTTATGGCTCAGAGCTCAGCTGGGCTACTGCTGAGCTCAGCAGAGCTGAGTGACCGAGGCTGCTCTGAGAAAGGGCAGTTAGCAGCTGGGCTCCAAATCTTGCCAGAGCAGGGGCAGGAGGTGCTCTGGTGCCTTCCAGTTGGGAAAGGCTCATACCTCTTAGGTTTAGCTGATTTCTGAGCTCTTCCACAGCTGTGAGAGGCCAGAGAAGATAGCTATACTCCAGCATAGCTCTGCAGGGAAAAAAACCTTACCATCCTGAGCAGCAAGGGTTTGTAGCCCCTCTGAACAAAAAGTGGGCTGCAGATGCTGCTGTGCAGCTGCCCATCTCTCCCAGCAGTAAATGGTATTGATGATGGGGAGCATTGTAATAAGAATGCTGAGGCGATGCTCAGCAGGGGCTGGAGTCCTGGGGACCCTGCCTTGCCTGGCACTGAAATCAGTGGCAGCCTGCAGTTGTGTGAGATGGGGGCCCTTGATGCAGCTGGCTCCACTTGGGATCCCACAGGATCTCAGGAAGAGCAGCGGTAGCACAGCCTGGAGCCGTTTCCTCCCTGACCCTACTGTGAAGTGGAAGATGGGCACAGTGATGCATAATAATCCACTTCAGGTACTGTTCTGTAGCATTTTCTTGTTCCTGGAGAAAAAATCATGCATGGGGAAAAAATGCCTTACCACTTTTTGGCATTTCTGATATATTTCCCTTTCTACTTGGAAAAAAAAAAATTACAAAATGCCTTACTTTTGCTTTGAAATGTAATTGATAAATTGACTACTTTCTCTGTACTCCGACTAAATGCTCTTCTCAGGCAGTTCTTGAATCTAGCACACCAAAGAAGTACAGGGTGTGGAAGAGCAAGGTTTCCCATGCAGAAAAAGGAGATCCATGAAAGAAAATGGAGCGCTGTGGGTGGATGCTTTGGTAAAGTATGTCATTGCATTCCTGTTTATGAGAGCAGAGCGGTGATGAACCAGGTTCTTGCTGCAGCTACTATCATCAGTACGTGGACAGCTGGAAATGGTCTGTGTCAGGAGGTGGAGAAAGAAAGGATGAAGGAAACAAAACAGAAATGGGGTGTCCTCTCGCTTTTGGGTGACAGTTTGGTAGGATGCTGAGAAATACACAAAACAGATTAAGAGCATATCCCAACTGACTACCTGCAATCATGCTGGGGGCCACCCAGCTGGAGCCTCTATTCTAGGAGATCTTCAAAAGCCACCTGGATGTGGGTCTGGGCATCCTGCTTTGGGTATCCCTACTTGGATAGGGGTTGGGCCAGATGGTCTCAGAAGTCCCTGCTAACCTCAGCCTTGATGGGATTCTGTGAACTTTGGAAATCCTAAGACATCATTAGGATCTGGGTAGGCTAGCAGGGCACATTAGTCCAGCACAGTGGCATCCCATGGGCAACAGGAAGGTTATTTCTGGCTAGGGTGTTGGACACAAACTGTGGTTTGAAAATGGTAGCACACTGGGGCTACCAGAAAGCCTCTTTGTCTTTCCTAGGATGCACAAATAGATTGTGGTAACTTCCAGTTGCTTGCTTCCTTGGATCAGGACTCTCACATCCTTTCGGTCCGTTACTGTTCAGTGTTTAGAGTGTGGCCCTACTTGCACAGCCCTAAAATATTGGGTTTCATTCATCTGTCTTCAAGACACTCTGATTCTTTGCTTCCAGCCCAAAGGTCTGGAGCATTCATACAACTCCAGATGACCAGAAGCTACACTAATCTAGCAATAAAAGTTTTGTGTTAGTTGTTGGTATATGTGCAGCTGTAAAAAGACCATTTTTGGCTCCTTCTTTCCACAGCAGCCCACTACCTGCAGTAGTCAGCTTGGGCAAGGTATGGGATATCGCCTGGAAAATTTGGCAAGTTTAAACAGGAGGAACATTGAATGTGTGTATCTCACCTTTTGATAGCTGCCAAGAATTGCCTCCTTGGAAATATATATATAATTTCAACGTGCACCAAGAAAATCAGTGTGAGCAAACCCATTCTATGTAATAAGCATGCCCCCCAACTAGGAACATCATACACATTTGTAAAAGTGAAGGTAACTAGACAATGGAAGACATTTTCTGCAGGAGTTTCCTGCATTTATAAACCTTTATCAAGACTGAAAGGTTCCCAAACTCCATCAGGAGACACACACTTGACAGTGAAACTATCTGGTAGGACAGCTTTTGTTTTGTAGCACGTAAAACTGAATTATAGCTTTCAGTCTGCAAAACCAATTCTTTCTGAACAAAATACTAATCTTTGTTACTTCATGTTTTGTGTTTTCATGCTGCATCTCACTGCTCCAAATGCAGAACAGTTTGTTTAAAATGAAAATGACATGTTTCTCCATATCTCTTGAAGAAAATACAGAATGGTGAAATCCACTGGAGTATTCCCACAAGAGCTTAATGCATTGTAGGATAAACAAAACATGGAAAAGTAAAATCAGCATACAATCCTATCAGTCATATGCAACTGGGATTGCATGAATGCATGAGTCATGAAACATGGGGTTTTGCCTTTCCCATGTGGGCAGAGGACTGAAGCTTTCAAGGCTCTCCCATGGTAATGAAAAATGCGGCCACTTGAAGAGAAGAAAAGGTTATCCTTGGCTCCCAGCTGAACAGGTGCACCTGGATAACTCATTTTAATTGCATTCAAATCCCCAGGGCCAGTATTTCCAAGCAACAGGTGACCCAAACGATCCTTCCTCTGAGGGCAAATGCAGGTGGTACTATGATAGAAGATATTGTTCTGTTTAGGCTATGAGCTCTTTAGGTGAAGCAGGAGACTTCTGTTAGATAGGCGGCTCAGTGCCCCAGTCTCCGACTTGGCCTGTAGCTGCTGCAACAATGCACGTGTTGAACACTGCCATTCCATTTAACACACATTTTCTCAGCAGAGTTGCAAAAAGCTTCTGGCAGGCTCATCAGAAAAATCTGCTAATTTGGCCTGCTCTAAACTGCACCTTTTCAAAACAACAACACAGCATTTAGTCCAAATGTTGACATTTTTCTCAGGATGAGTAAAACATCTTTCCAGTAAAAATTGGCAGAAGGAAAACAAAACTAATAGGACTGCAGTACTTTCAAAGCACAAATATTTCTTCTATTTATCTTTGAAGAGATTATTTCCTAGAGATCTCTGATTTTCATTTCATTCAAAGGGCTTTAGTGTTGAGTATACAATAGTTACTGCTAACTCCAGTACTAATTTTTACTATAGACTATTCCATTATAAAATGTAATAATTTTTACTGGTATCACATACAGAAATAAATTTTGGCAATAAAATATATGGAACGTTAAGGTATTAGAAGATTCTTTTATACAGTCTTTGAAAAGAGTTTTAAAACCATGCTTGAACGCTCTTCTGAGAATAAAATGAAGCAAAACCAAACCAAATCAGCCTTTGAATTCTGCCCCCACACCCATGCTCAAGCTTTACCTAGACTAGTTTTGGGGAAAGAGATGAATGAATAAGGCTTTGGAAAGGCTTGCAGGTATGTCTATTATAGACAGCCAGGTCTTAGACCTTACTTTGGAAGTATGATGTCTTGTTCTATTGTCAAAAGTATGATTAGTCATTTTGCTAAGGAAAGTCTCTTCCCAGCTAAGTCAGGTGTGCTCTGAACTCCTCATCCTGGTGGCTGATGTCCTCTTGGCATCTCCCTGCAGCTCTGCTGCTGACTGCCCACCTGTGCTATGGAGGCAGCAGGATGGAGGCTGCCTCTCTTAGGAATGTGGAGAGGAGGACATGGTGGCCTGAACTCTCCATAAATGTATCTCTGGAGGTGGGCTGAGAAATCCATGTGTTGGCTGGATGGAGGACAGCTAGGGATAGTCTTGTTTCCAGCAAGGAAATTGGGTGCCAACACAATTAAGTTTGCAGGTAACTGCTGCCCAGCTCCATCTTTCCAGCTTTAGGAAGCAGAAAACAATTTTTAATGTTTTAAGTGCCCCTGGGCTCTATATGAAATGATATTACAACAGTTTTTGTGACACAGTAGGGATAACATTTTGCTGCATCTTCCTTCTAAACTTCTGAAGGAAGTTTTTAGACTTCTCTGACTCACCCTGGATGTCTTTGTTTCTGCCAAATCATCCCTGGACAGAAGGCTGCCACTTTTCATACAGGGTGATGAGACTGATGTTTGTCATGTTCTTAATGAAAGCAAACCCCTCTGGCTGAATTAACACTAGTTTTGTGCCTGAAGTGGCACTGCTGTTCAGGGGTGAATCCCCTGACTGTCTGTCTGTCCATCCATTTCTACCGTGGCTGCGTTGGCAGAGCAGCCATGGACTGCAAACCTTGTTCCTTCCATTTAAACCCATCAGGTGGGGGGATGTGCAGGATGGGGACGCTCAATCCCAGACACAGGCAAAACTTGGAGGCACCAAACCAAAGCCCCCAGGCAGCTGCCTCCATCTCCTGCCCTGCTGCCACTGCTTCTGAGTTGAAGCTCTGACAGACACAGATGAAGAGTCAACAGTTTTTTCCCTTTTCTTCTATCAAAAGAATGCATGTTCCTATTCTAGGTAGCATGTAGCAGGCAAAAGGGAACCAGGATGATGTTATGGGCAACCTGCATGGAGTTATATCAGGAAAACACAGAGAATTCTTCAATTCAGCAGGATTTACCCGGAAAGTCTGTTTGATTCTCTGCAGCAGTGCTCACGCTGACGACTTTCAGCCAAGCATGCACAAACACACACAGAAACACAGTATTGTTAACCTTCCTTTGTTCTGGAGCAAGAAGGAGAACACTGTCGGGGTGAAGGGATTAATTGAACAATTTGGTGCGGACTTACAGAAAGGCAGAGTTCATGCTGCACATCTTACCTTCCCATTAACCACTTGGGCAATGCAAACTGCCTGCATGAGTAATCCAACCCAAATGCTGTCAAAGAATTTCTTCTCACATTGGCAATTAAAAGTAACAAAAGCTTTTCCTTCAAAAAATACTTATTTGTCATTAAAGGCACAGTGCGTGTTCATGAGCTGAATTAATGCTTTTATTAGCTGGAGCATCACTAGGATCAGTCATAATTAGAGCGATTTCTGAAACTCATACAAATATTTCTGAATTTCTCACAACATAATGCACCCTAATTACATTTCTTTCTACAGTTTTCAATGACTTAAATTCAACATTCAAATAGAGCATAAGAGTAACAAATACAGAATACTCCTCTACCTTAAAGTACAGCCTGCAGTGGTAAAGATCTGTTTCCACTTTATCCACAGTATGTAGGCAGCTTAATAAAGAAAACACAGCTTCTATCTAGTGTCCATTAATTAGGGGAAGAGATGTAAAAAGAATCTGACATTGATGCAAATAATTCATAGTTTATATTAAAAAAAAAAAGAGCATGATGATGAATATCCTGTGTACCTTTCTGAACTGAAAAGTGTTACTCCTACAGTTCCTTCACTAGAGTGGTGTTCTCCAGAATGAGCTTCTGCCTGTCTTCCTTCTGAAGTTTGCAAGCACTAACAACTTGAAAGAGAAGAGGAAAGAAATAAGATGCATATAAAATAGCATTAAGTCCTACTGGCCAGTGTCAACACACCAACACACTCTGTGACGTTGCTATAATTAATACTGCTAACGTTTCACTGCCACATGCTGGGAAGTCAAATTAAATGCTGCCTCTCACTAGCCAGTCCTTGCTCAAATTCTCAGGGATGGCCTAGTTTAAAGTGGAATAAGGGGGCAGCTCGAATCTCTCCTAGGTCAGTTCTCTGGCCCTGTGACACTGCCAGCTGGCCTGTGGCCAAGGGCAGTGCTCGCTCTGGCAGATGAACACAGATGCCACTGTGCTCTGTGGTTCTCCTGGGCGAAGTACAGGGCCCTGCCCAGGCTGGTGGTGCTGTGGCCTCCATGGTTCCCTCAATACATGGTTGCCTTTGGGTCCTCGGGCCCAGGGAGGCTGCGGCTTCAGGACCTTGGGGGTGCTGGGAGGCCAAAGGCCTTCAGCAGGCTGCCGCTGCCCCTCTTAGCATGTTTGTTCTTGGCTGGCAGGCCCCGCCAGCGGATATGAGATACAGCACTCCTGCTTTCAGCCTGCGTTCATGTGTACACATCCCTATTTTAAAAGCTTCCTGCTTCTTTTTTTTTTTTTTTTTTTTTTTTTTTTCCTTTTAATAACTGCCTTGGCACAGAAATCCACACCATTCTCCTGGCCTCTCACTTTCCAGCAGGCACAGGGCTCCCCCCAGTACAGCAATGGCTCCGCGCAGTTCCCCGGGTGGGGACAGAAGGAGATCGCAGGCTCAACTCGTACTTTTCGAGTCCTTACTCCCAGAACAGCCCAAACCCTGCCGTGAAGCTGCTTGAAGCGGAGCGCTTCTGCATGGCGGTGCCCCCTGGAAGTGCTCGCCGCCCGGCAGGGGGCACCATTGTCACGCGGCTGCGAGCGGCGGCGGCGGGCGGTCGGTGGGGCCTTCTCCGTGGTACCAGGGGGCAGCGGCACCGGGAGCAGACTCGGGGCTTTTTTGGGTGGGAGGGACCGTGCCTGCTCGCCCGGTTCGGGGCACGCACAGTGCCAGGCGGGCACAGCAGCCGCACACCAACCCCACACCCGCGGCGTGTGATGGTGAGAGCTAAAATGAGGGGACCTAAAGCTGAGGGGGGTCGCTGTGCGCTCCGGCGGACACCTTCCCCCCCCCCCCCCATTCAACCCAGCCTTGGCGGAGCGCCCGCTCGGCACGGCAGCGCGTCACAGCACCGGGCGCCCCCATTGGCCCCATACGCCGCGCGTCACGAAGCCCCGAGCGGTGACGCAACGCCCGCACTCCTCGCCCCCACCCCCCCCCTTGCAGCCGCTTTTACCCGCGCAACCTGCGCGTGCGCTGCGCGGGGGGCGCAGGAGCGCGTCGCGGCCCTGCAGCGCCGGGGGCTGTGCGCAGCGGGATCGGATAACGTGTGCGCCTTGGGCGCACGGAGCAGGTGAAAACCAGGCAAATAACGTATTATTAAAACTGAAGATTTGAGCATTGAAAAGATATTTTAAAATTACACATATGTGTTAAATATTTTTATCCCCCTCCGCAATCACCGCACTTTACAGGCAGCTTTGCCCCCCGCACGGCGCTGCCCCGTTATAGCGCTACGAGGGATCTCCCCCTTCCAAAGGCTCCGAAAATCGCGGCGGGCAGTGCGCAGCTCCGAGCCGCATTCCGGCGCTCTGCTACGGAGCCTGCTGCGCCTGGAGCGTAAGGGAACGCCGCGGGGGCGGTGAAGGGGGTTAAAAATTGGGAATCTAATAATACGAAGGGAATGCCTGGCAGCCGTGGGCGCGCACCTTGCCCCGCCGCCCCGCGGAGGGGGTACACTTGTTGCCTCCCCCCTCGGTCAGCAGCCAGAGCCGGCTGGGAGGGTGACTGCGCCGCGCTGCGCCGCGCGGTGCCAACCCGCGCCGTGCCCTAGCCGCGCCGAGCCGTGCCGAGCCGCGGGGCGGCCCGTGGGTGCGCACGGGGTGGGCGTGCCGGGGGCACCGGCGAGGCCGGCCATGCAGATAGAGGGGGCGGGACGCGGGCGCCGTGACTCGGAGCCCCGGAAGAGCGGAGAAACCCCGTATAAAAACTACTGGGGACCTTTCCCGGGCAGAACTACGAAAGCTCCGGAGACGGCGACAGCGAGCGGGGCGGCGTGGGGCGGCCTCACCGACGGCGCGGGGCGGCCTCAGCCCCGGCGGGGGGCGAGGGCAGCGGCGGCTCCGCAGGTTCGGGCGCTCCCCCTGCCCGCACCGCCTCTCCTGCGTTCATTTCAT
>JACDJE010000405.1:265060-358019 GCA_016647715.1 Pavo muticus
CCTCCCTTTTTAACCGGAGCCGCGGGTGCGTGCCCCCGGCGCCTCGGGGGCGGGGGGGCTGCCGGCGCTGACCGCTCGCTTTTCCTCTCTTGTCAGGCGCGGAGGAAGGGCAGCGAGGAGCCGCAGCGGGGCCGGGCAGCCCGCGGAGGCCGCGCACCATGGCGGACGATGAGAAGGCCGGCGGGGGTTACGCGGGAGGCTGCGAGAGCGCGCACTGCAACGTGCTGAGCTGGGAGCAAGTGCAGCGGCTGGATCGCATCCTCAGCGAGACCATCCCCATCCACGGCCGCGGCAACTTCCCCACGCTTGCCATGCAGCCCCGGCAGATTGTCAAGGTGGTGCGGAGCCGGCTGGAGGAGAAGGGCATCGGGCTGCGGGACGTACGGCTCAACGGCTCGGCCGCCAGCCACGTCCTACACCAGGACAGCGGCCTGGGCTACAAGGACTTGGACCTCATCTTCTGCGCCGACCTCAAAGGAGAAGCCGAGTTTCAGACTGTGAAAGACGTGGTCTTGGACTGCCTCTTGGATTTCTTGCCCGAGGGGGTGAATAAGGAGAAGATCACGCCGCTCACCCTCAAGGTAAACCCACAGAGCTGCTCACTGAGCGCGCGGAGCGCGCAGGTGTAGCGCCCGCTGCGAGCAGGGCGTGCGGGGTACCACGTCCGTGCCCACCCGGCGCCCACGGGTGACGCTGCCCCCCACCTTTGGAAGCAGGGCTTGCCGGAATGTGCCCTGGCTGGCGCTCCTCGGCTCTCTTTCCTCGGAGCCATGTAGTTTGCCAGGAGCATTGACCCACCCGGCGTGCCCGGATGCCCCGGTGGTGCGGTGCCCGCTGTGCCAAACCCGAGGTAGTGGGAGGTGAGCAGGAGGCTGCCGCTGGCTCTGCTCACTTCGCTGTGTGTCTCAGTGCCCCGGCGGTGCTCCCTCTCCGCACAGACAGCCCACTCCAGTTCATTAGGGCTGTGTGCCAAATGCCTTTGAGATTTTCAGAGGGGCAGTGCGGAAGCTGTGCTGAAGGAACGGGGTTGAAGAGAGGGAACATTTGCTGAGTGGTTTTTTTTTTTTTAATTATTATTTCGGAGGGGGGGGGAAGGGAAGTGGAAAATGTTTTTTAAAAAAAGATATAATAGCAGTGGCCTTTTGTGTGCGGGTGCACGGCTGTTTGGCATGCGCAACCTCGGGTTTGCATGCAGATGTATTTAGAAGTGCTTGAAAGAAGTGGAGGTGCCAAGGACTTCTCTTGCACAACAGCCCCATCAGGACATCCCCATGTCATCCCTGTGCGGTGACAGCGCTCCCACACTGCCTGTCTCCTCCGGTCCCTACCTGCACTTTCATGCACTGCTAGGGCTGGGTGGAGATGGGAAGTGGCTGCTGCAAAGGGGTTTGCTCATATTCTCTTTCCAATTGTAGGAAGCTTACGTGCAGAAAATGGTCAAAGTATGCAATGATTCCGACCGGTGGAGTCTCATCTCCTTGTCCAACAACAGCGGCAAGAATGTGGAGCTGAAGTTCGTGGACTCTCTGAGGCGGCAGTTTGAATTCAGCGTTGATTCCTTCCAAATCAAGCTGGACTCCCTGCTGCTTTTTTATGAATGCTCAGAGAATCCGATGACTGAGACATTTCACCCGACCATCATCGGCGAGAGCGTCTATGGGGATTTCCACGAAGCTTTTGATCACCTCTGCAACAAGATCATCGCTACCAGAAACCCCGAAGAGATCAGAGGAGGCGGTTTGCTGAAGTACTGCAACCTTTTGGTAAGGGGCTTTAGGGCTGCCTCTGAATCCGAGATTAAGTCCCTGCAGAGATACATGTGCTCGAGGTTTTTCATTGACTTCTCAGACATTGGAGAACAGCAGAGAAAGCTGGAGTCCTACTTGCAGAACCACTTTGTGGGATTAGAGGACCGCAAGTATGACTATCTCATGACCCTTCACGGTGTGGTGAATGAGAGCACAGTGTGCCTGATGGGACATGAGAGGAGACAGACACTGAATCTGATCACCATGCTGGCTATCCGGGTCCTAGCCGAGCAGAATATCATCCCCAATGTGGCCAATGTCACCTGCTATTACCAGCCAGCCCCATACGTAGCAGATGCCAACTTCAGCAATTACTATATTGCCCAGGTGCAGACGGTGTTCCCGTGCCAGCAGCACACATACTCTACCTGGCTGCCCTGTAATTAAGGATCAAAATTAGTAGACCCAGTGGGGAGAGCCTTTTCTAAAGCGCAGAAAGGGGCAATGCGCCCCTTTGAAATGGGGTGTTTTGTGCAATGATGATCTGCTCTGGTTTTCAAGCTTGGTGAAAGCTTGTGGTTCTTCTGATGAACAATGGGAGCATGATCTAGAAAGAACCCCAAATAATTGGATCCTACCCAGAGCACAAGAGGCCTGTCATTAAAAGCAACCAGCTTCCCCTGAGATAAGTGAGGGAGGAATGCTTGATGACAATATGGGTTGGCAGTATCTGCTCCCATAGCTTTGGCATAGAGAAGGTGGGAAAGCCTTATTTCTTTTGTTTTTATTCTTACTCTAGAATGGGATCTGCAAAAGGGAGAATATGAAAGAAACAAAAAACCAACAAAAAAAAAAATCTCAAAAAACAATTCTATATATATATTCAGGAATTAAAAGTAGAGGCATAAAGCAGAGATAAGCTGAATTAAAATGTATATTGGAATTACTGCATTTGGGGCTTGCAGCAAGTGCCGTCTATGGACTGACAGTGTAGAATGTATAGCTTGCTTGAATAGAGAACGCTTTATCAGAAACAGCTTGCTCCAAATGAACAGTAGTAGATTGGTACAGTTAGAAAAACGGAAACACGTATGATGACAAAGTCCATTATTTCCAGCTGTGTGTGCGTGCCTCCCATTTTTAAAATGTGAGAATGCAGGGAGAACAGCTGTGGCAAACTAAGTATGCTCAAGGACCAAAGATTTCACAAATAAGTTATCTGAGCAAAGAAGACACAGTAGAATATATATATAAATATATATATATAAAAAACAAAAAAAAAGAAAGATGTTGCTATATTTGTATACACCAATAGTAATCAAAAGTGCCTGATGCCTTCATAAAATTTGAAGTGAGAAAAATCTAGTTTTGTGGTTTAACCGTGCATTTTGTTTTATCAGGGACACGAGGATTAAAAGCAAAACAACCATAAGCTTGTGAATAAGTGGTGGAGGAAATGCCCTATTTTTTTTCTTGGCAAATACTTGTATAGAGTAAATGTTATGTCGGTGTGCTATTATCCTAGGTACGTGTGTGTATGTGTGTATATATGTTTGTGTGTGTATATATGTACATGTTATATGTGTATATCTATATATATATACACACACAATATATATTAATGTGGTCTAGGAAAATGTAGCAATTAAGGAATGTTTAAATAAAGTACTATGTGTTTTCCAGTTTGCAACAGGATGTCATAGGACAATGGGCACTTTGCAGTGAATTTTTAACCCACACCTGAGAAATTTGGAGTAAATGAACCAGTCAGGATTAAGGTGGGATTCAGATAATGTCTTTGGTTGCAAGAACAAAGGATTACAGTAATTCAGTGGATTGCTTGTGAGCCATAATAATTCCACAAACGAAGAAACATATGACTAGCTGATTTTTTTTAAACTATTTTGTACTGTAATGCCATTTTGACATTTAACCCACTAATGTTGTGACTGCATACCTCCATTATGTGTAATTCAGTGGAACGTGGATCAAAGATAGGTTTATTTAAACCCCCTGACAGCTAAAGGATATTGTATTAGTTGGAGATTTGAACACTAATTGTTAATATTTAAAGGAGTATTTTAATAGAATGCGTGATGCATTCCAGGACCACTAGAATTTAGTAAATGTGAAATGAACCCTTTTTAAGAATTGCACGATTGCTTAAAATTATATTTTATATATATATATTATATATATATATTTTTATGCAAATATTAAACATCTTTGATCTGGTTGTCACACTGCATTTACAAGTTCAGTACTGTACTTTATTTAAATGGAATCACTTTACATTGGAACAATACCTATTCACTTCCATTTCCTCTCCCAAAAGACCAGCGGGGGGAAAATGAAACCTCTGCTGTTGTTTTCACTTCAGTGCCATCCCTGAAGCTGTTAGATTTTTGTTGGGCTTTGAAACCCTGATAACTAAATGACACTTGACTCTGATATTTTGCGATTTTTTTACTGAGGGGGGGAAAAAAAAAAAAGAAAAAGAAAAGGGAATTCAGGGTTTTGAGAGAAAACCATGCGTCTTTGCATGGTCTCATGTTTGTGGAGGCAGGGGCTAGAGAGGACAGGACTCGTGTCCCGGCTGTGTTTTCCCTACTGATCTACTAAGCTACATCTATTTTTGTTGCGCTTTGTACTTTTAACTCTGGAGGCAATCTAGCGGGAACCTGATTTGTTTACAGAAGCACCTTCCCTGTGAATTCTTCAGGAAATGTACAATCTGTTTCATTGCCCTTCGCTGTGTTTGCTCAGAGACCTTGTCCCCGCCAACCCTTCCTCCCACCTGAGGCCTTCCTCCTCTCTGAGGCCAGAGCAGGGCCTGTGTTACAGGCCGGGGCCTGTGTCGGCTGGCGGAGCTGGAAGGTGCTGGCCAAAGCGTTGCGCTGCCAGCAGCTCGGGGAAGGTTCCTAGCGGAAGCACAGGGAGGGCTGGGGAAATAGGATCAGCTGGTAATGTGGTATGTCTTCTCTCGCCGCAACTATTTGCAGCAAATGAATGAGTCATCTGCTCTTCTGAGGGGGCTGAGAATCTATAGTGGTGCCACAACCACAGAATGCTGATAGTACATGACACAATGTATTTTTCCATCGAAGGACCCTTTTTCCATTGCTTAGAAGAAAGTTTTGATTTACTTCCTCTCCGCTCAAATTTTGTTGTGTTTTTATGATTGACAGCAGCTAGTTACCTTATAGTGCATGCAGCAGGGCTCTGAGCTAAACTGCACCTTTCAACGTTTGCATTTTGATACATATATAATATGTTTTTATATATATTATATAGGTATTCTGGATCTGTTTTGCATATGTTAATGAGCAAGTGGTGGAACTGGTGGAGCTTTGTTGTATCTGTGATGAGAGTTTAAAAGGTGCCTGGTGTTAGAGGCGGGAAGAAGGTGTGAGCTCAGGCCAAGAGTTAAATAAGAACCCCTTTTCAAAGCCGGTTTATTCCTGCGGTTTGCACACCTTCCTCTCCATAAAGTCTGACTTTTTTAAACTCTTTCCCCCCTCCCGCCCTTCGTTACACTGATACTTTTAAAGTTAACAACCGCGTTCTTGCTTTGTAGACTTCATTTTTCTTATCCAATCAGTTGCAAGGCTACAACTTGCTGCAAGAGACAGTGCCCCTTTTAAAGAGCTAAACTGATTAAAAACATTGACCTGATTACAGTAAAACTGTTTGTGCCTCAGCTGAATTTATTGCTGACCAGGAGGGAGCTAAACTTGGTTCAGTGGAGCTATCGTGAAACAACCGAGAGCTTTGAAATTGGATTTTTTTTTTCATAGATGTAGCTGTCCCCTCAGTGCAAGAACACTTCTTCCAAAAATAGAAGGGCAGTTAGAAGACCAAAAGGATGATATTTTTCTAGTTTTATTGCACTTACTTAGAATATTTCTGTTTTGTCTTGCACAAAGGCCTTCACACAAATCTTCAAAACACCTCTTACTTAGTGCTTGGTTTGCATTGTGTCAGAAGCTCCTACCAGTTCAGAAAAGCTTTTTTTTTTTTTTTTTTAATTGAGAAAATGAAGTGTGTTAGGTAAAACTGCACAGAAAAGAAAGAACTGTAATTGCATATTCAGCTCCTATTTGAATATATTCTTTTGTATGGTTTTCTTTCTGCAGAGAATTTCCCTTGCGAGAAAGAAAATCAGTGTACTGTTTTGCTGTTGTAATAACGGTTTGCTAACAAAATAAATAGTAAAAAAAAAAAAAAAAAAAAAAAAAAAAAAAAAAAAAAAAAAAGCCTGCAAATTTCAAGACAGCTTGGCTGAAGCACTGCAGGCTCCTGCAGTCTGTAGGAGTCTGTGCAGATTTGCTTTCCCTCAGATTTCCTTACAACTGTTGCCTTCTGCAAGGCATCCTGTTGCAGCAAACTGCTCCTTGGATTGCTCTTTTGGAACATTTTGACTATAGGCGTTGTCAGAGAAAGAAAAAGAGCTGATGGAAAACAGACTCTAGAGGGAACAGATTGTGAATTTTGTTTACAGCATCCAATATTTGGATTTTTTTTTGTAAATAAAAAGAAGTTATTTTTTTCTATTGATTTGTGTCTTCTGTCTTCCGTGTCTGAAATAGCTCTGGCTTGCTCCTGGTGAATACTAACTTGCTTCCATCAAAAAAGGACGAAGGCAGCACTTTGCTGGGAAGAGCAGTGTTGGGCTGCTTTCTGATGGGAGCGCAATCCATTTTGAGAAGCCTTGCTCAACTCAGATGGGCTCACTGAGCGTGGAGAAAACCCCCCCACCAGCACCAAAACCAGTGCAGTGCTTGTCAGGCTATGTCAAAGCTCTGAAGCCTTGAATACTCTTGCTGTCTTTGTGGTTTAGGCAGTGTGACCAAAATTTCCTTGTGATGCCTGGTAGTTCAGGAAGGGGAAGCACCCTGCTGGCAGCCACACAAGGGTGCCGATTTTTCAGTAGCTTTGTAGGGCTAGGGGTGCTGCTCCTCGAATAGAAATATGGACCCTTTTGTAGCAGAAGGCTGAGCATTGCAGCCTGGGAGCAGGGATTTGCCTACCCACTGGATACAGCTGCTGAATCAGTCCAATTCTTCCCCAGACTCAATGTTTGCTCTCCTTGCCTGCCCTACAGGGCTGTCCTTGTCAGCAGAGGTATTTGCTGTGTTTACAGGGGAGATGCTTCTGTAATGAAGGCTAATTTCCTCCAAAGGCACTTCAAGGGAATATAAAATATTAATTTACAATGCTCACAGCAACAGTTTTTAAACCGGGGTGCCTCAGTCTGGCCCAAATTTGAAAAACATCAAGTAAGACTCTGCAGTATGCAGCTTTTACTGGCCTCATTCATTCACGACCCTGGGCTTGGAAGACTTAGTGCCGGCTAAGTGCTCGCTTCAATGTGCTTATTGTAATGATGAGTGAACCTGTATTCCCCTAGAAAAACAAACAAATAAACAAGCTGCTAGATTGCTCGTTTATCCAGGCGCAGAAGCAGCCCCCTCACCCAGCACCGGGCACTTGCACAGTGCCTCCTTTGAGAGGCCAGCCGGCTGAGGCTGAGCGATGCTGCCAGAGGAGGACGCGCTCAGCATCCCTACTGCCTTGTCCTTCCACGGTGCTGCCAGGAAAGGCAGGAGGACGTGGCCCAGTGCTTCCTCCTGTTAGCTTGCTCAGTTCTGAAGTATTTTAGGCAGTCTGGCAGAGGTGCTTGCAGTGCCTGAAGACGCAAGTGGAAATTGGAGGACTGGAAACCATCTAAATTCAAATGTCTTTTGACATTTGCCTCTCAAAACCCAATCCAGAATGGATACTCTTACCTTTGGAGTTTCTCCATGGCTTTTTTTTTTTTTTTTCTTGGTGGGGGAGGGGGAAGGGAGATGAATGCCAATTGAGTATTGGGAATGTGGAGACTCCCCCCTTTCCCAAACAGAGGAGGAATATGATATATGATGGAGATAGAGCCAGCTGAATGCTGTGCTTAAGTAGGTTGGATTTTTTTAAGGAGGGAGGAGCACTGGGGACTGCAGAAGAGGGAAATTAAAATGAGGGTGTGAGACCCTTAGTCACCTGACCAGCCACGTCAATGGGAGACCATGTTAATAGATTAAATTAGGAGCTCAGAAATGGCTCAAATCTTTGTGCTAAGCTAAAATGAACATAATCAGAGGAGCTGTCTCTTTGAAAGATAAGCAGCAGTCTGCAGTTTTTTTCTTGGCTGCAGCGACACATTTTTATTTTATTGCTTTTAAAAAAGAAAAATTCCCACAAACCTCTTTGCCCAGGAATGAAGATGAGTAGTCTAAATCAACCCCGCATCCTCTAGTAAATGTATGTGGAATCCCTGAAAGGCAGTAAGTAGACAATAATGAGTTCAGTACTATAAACATGCTCTTGGGAAATCCCTATGAAACCTCTGCTGAGATTTTTGTAGCACAGTCGCATAAGCTTTGTTCCCAAGTGTGTGTGTGGATCCAGTCATACCTTCCCAAAACTACCACAACTTCCTCCCTTTATATTATTACTTTTAGTAAAATTCATTGTGAATGGCTACATGCTCTTAGATAGAGCACAGTCTATAGCTATGAGCCATTGCACTGAGATAGTGGTATCCCTCCTTGGAGATCTTCAAAAGCTGCCTCAGCATATACCTGGGCAGCCTACTCTAGGCGTCCCTGCTTGAGCAGGGGTTGGAGCAGGCGGGCCCAGAGGATCCCACCCAATCCATTCTGGGATTCTGTGATTACAGCTAGTGTAGTTTTGCAGGAAAACCTTAAAGTTATGTAGAAGCATGTTAGAAGCAGCTGTGTGTGTGGGACCCTAATCCTTACATAAGGAGCAGGAAGACAAAATCAAAATCTGCACTTTTAGACAAAAAAATGCTAACCCTTCAAAGGCCTACTAAAACATGAGGAACAGATTCATCTCCAGTATAGCCTTTGGCTACTCAGAATGATTGTTTTGTGGATGTGCAGTTCCACCATTTCATGCTGGGCTATTCCATCAGGGTATGCAATGCAAGTACACGTCAGAAAATCTCCCCTTTTTGTTGTTTTGGTTGAAGACTTCATCACAATACAAATACACACTTAAATATTGTGCACAAAAAAGTTATTCTTCAGGGTTAAAAGGCCCCTTAGATTCCTAACAGCTTGACAGGCATAAATCTCTTCTTGTCAAGAGGGTTGTAGGCATAAACATGCTCACCCTTCTTTTGGATTTGGAGGTTGACAACTCTTTTGGATGAACTGTTCTCCTGGTTATTAAGTTTGTCTTCCTAAGCATGGAAAAATACAGAATGGCCAGAGCTTAAAAAAATAGAAGCCTCAGTGTCTAAACCTACACAGGCCTACTTCTCTTCAGCTTCTCCCATGCAAGATGTAGAACTGAGTCCTTTCTAAAATCAAACTAAAGCAAAGGTAGGTGCTTTATATAATTATGTTTTGGAGACATCTATCTAGCTTATTGTAAAGATGGTGGGAGGTGCCTGCAACAGGAAGTCAGAGGTTCCTGATGGAGATGTATATGGCTCTGCAACACTCTTCTCTCATTTACCTTCATTAGCGAAGGTGTATTTTAAGAGCACTTCTGCATATGCAGTGACCACATGGCTTTCTCTTTCACTGTAATTCCCTTGATTGAGTCATTCCCTCAATCTAGGGCATCCATGGAGTTCCTGCAGCACTTTCTGATGTGGAAAAGTAATTGCAAGGTAATCTTTCTATAATTTCAACTGTTCTTAATTCAACTCATTCTCTGAGAAAAAAAGTAAAGACACAGTCTTTTTTTTTTTTTTTTTAACCTTGTGTTCTTGACTATTTTCTCTTGCTCTCCCTTCTATACTGCTGTTCTTTGCATGTTTCTGTGTTGCCTTTTCATCCTGATTGTTGCACTAGAAGTGGAGGGACCAGCAGCACCTGCTCTTCAACCTAGCAATAGTTCAGCTGCTGCTTGGAATTTTAGAGCCACTGATACAATGTCTATGATAGATGGTTTGTTAGCGGAGATTCAGTAGCAAGTGTGGAATATACCCCTGCAAGCAGAGTTCCTGGGTGTCCTGCAAAATGCTATTCAGACATATTTGAAATGAAGTTTTCAAGTTAGTTTCTCATGACACAGGGAGTTATGCATATAGGCTAGTACAGGCAGTTCCTCAGTCATCTCAAGAAGTGCAGGGTAACAGTTAGATGAATTAAAGCTTTAACAGATCAACAATTATGATTAATGAGGAAAAAAGTATGCTGCAAGGTACTTATTAAAAATATCAATATCCAAACTAGAAGAGAGTAGAGATCTTACTCAGCTTTAAAAATTCTCTCCGGGTTGTAGGAGGTTGTTCATACTCTGCAAAGCAAACACTGGGCGTTGGGCTGAAGTACACACTGGAGAAGCATATACATTTCATCCTCCTCACCTATACTTTTTCATATGGAAAGCAATGAGTACACAGTAATGCTCTGCTTTGTGATAGTGATGTGAACTACAACTTGACTGATTTTCATAAAGGCTGTTTATAAATAATGCTATAAATGTCAGCCAGTGGTGGAAGTGAAACTTAAGAGCTTGGGCCTTACTTCTTGCCAGCTGTGAAATGCTCTCTTGCCTTTTTTATGGAACTGTAAAATTGAATTGTGCATTTTTTTTAGCTTTCCAACATGCTTTTCATTTCTTCCCAGCTCTCTGCCACCAATGATGTCAATAATTCAAGACTGGGTTTTCTCATCTGCCAGATTCATTCTGTGCCTGTGTGAGCCAAAGTCACAGTCCCCTGTGGGGATTTGCAGAGACATTTGTCCTGTGTACCAGGAACTTGGGGAGTAGCATCTGCTTTCTTGCAGCCAACGTGTGTCTGCATGTCTTTCACGTTGTCTAAATTTATTCAAAAATCACAGAAATCCCCTGAACTTGAAACTTGTCAAATTTCATCCAAAACCTAGACAGCCCCATTTTTGTCTCCAGGGTCTTAGAGATGCCACTCGTCTCGTGCCATTCGCTGAGCGAGATTATCTGTATTTTATATCTGAATGAAAAATGCAGCATCTGCCTTGGATTGTGTTATTGCTGTCATTTGTATAAAGACAACTCATTAGGCAGTGGAGACTTTGCAGGGCTGGACTGTTGGCCACCCCAGTGATGGCTTCTTCTCCTATGAAGAGAGGAAAAAGGGCTTTAGGTACTGACGAGGAGCTACTGACAGTCTTCCTGGCAAGTGCTCTCACAGTATTGGAGAGGCTTAACACTGATCAGGGTATATTCATTTTCTGGTGATTTTGGAGTAGTCATGACTGCTCCAGGAGTCATGCAGGTCTCCTGATGTATTACTTGTATTTTGGTTAGTTACAATACACGTTACTGACCAATATATATGTAAGTATTGTTTCAAATGGGTCCTCTGTGATCAGGCGATATTTTGTATAAGAAGCAGAAAGATGTCCAGCAGATATTCTGTACTGTCAAAAGCTCGCTTTTCAAGCTCTGAGCCTTTCTTATTGGGTGACAATCTTCTGTCCTCTCAGAAATGCCTTCCCGCAGCAATAAGAACATCCAGGAATGATGGAATGATGGGAATGATCTGATAGAATTCTAGCTGGTGCAACAGGCTCCTGAGCTAAAGCTGCTGGGACCAACAGGAGAGTTTTGCCATGGATGAGGTTGCAGCATCCACCCCAGCGCTCATAGAGGCATACACACAATGCAGATTCGGTAGCTGCGCTTGACCCTAGCATTACTTGCTACTTCTTTGTTGTTGAATGTTTGCACTGCAATAGCAACTAAGGGGCATAACCAGGTTAGGACCCATTGTACCAAGCACTGTGCAAACAGCCGTGTGCAAGTCCCTTTCCTTAGAGCTTCTCCATATGGGGATTTCAACGTGCTCTGTCTTTTTCTTTACATTTCTCACTGTAAGTCAACTCATTTGCTTAAAATAAGCTCTTGCTTCTCTAAAAAATGGGACATCACAAAAAATGTTTCCAAAAGAGTCAATTTTCATGAAATATTATTGATTTCTGTTTCTGTTTTCTGTATTGTTTTCTGTTTGTTCACTTGCTAAGAATACTGTATCAAAATCTCAGCTTGCCTTCGTTCATGGCTGAAATAATTTGCTCTCTTCAAACGCTGTGTTCTTGATGCAGTATATCTGTATAACTGAGATCTGAAATCAGTCTTGTTTCCATATAGTCAGTGCTGAAACAGATACATTTTTTTTCCTCTATTGAATGGCAATTGCTTCAGGAGGTGAAATTAAACAACCGTTGAGTAATGTGTAGAAGTATTGTATGACTCCAGAGTCATGAGTTACAAACTTGCTGAAGAAACGGAGCTCATACATTGCACCTCTTGAAGCTGAGCTTCCCAAAAGTGAGTGGGTGTCCTGGCAGGATTTATTGCTTTTTTTATTTCTATGAAGGTATTACCAAGTTTTTATTATTATTATTATTTTTCATTGGGCTGTCTACCAGAAAAATGCATCAGGCTCAGGGATTTTCTTAGCAAGCAAAGATTAACTCCATGTTGCAGGGCTCCCTCCACTAGTTGGCCAGTGAATCCCAAAAACGTATACTGACATAAATCCAAAGAGCTTCAGCCCTGAACTGACAGCAGGAAATCATTATCCTGGGACACACAGTCTTACTCAAACTGTATTACCTCCTTAATATATCGTATTGCAACATTCAGAAAAAATCTTGATATACTAAGCAGTTTATAGACAAAAGTTGTCAGAAAATGGGTTTAAAGGCAGCAAACCACTGTATATAATGAGGTTGAGGGGAGGGGAGCCTAATTACAGCTCTCTCTGTAATTCAGTAGAATACTTTGAAACTCAGCTGTAGGCCGCTGACTGTAGTGGTGCCCGCAAGAGCCATGTGCTGTGGTTACTGGGCAGTCTATGTCTCCATTTCTTTGCCTATTCTCACGGTTTACATCTTGGCTGTAAATCACCCATCAGAAACTGGGTGAGTCCACATGTGGTTCAGACCCACAGAGGGCAGGAAAGTCAGAATTAGGGCTGGAATACCCCATTCTGCCTCCCCACCAAGCTCTTGCATCGTGCTAGCAGGAAGGTCTCTGGCCTGCGGAGATCTTCATGCAAACTGCACGTCTTCACAGTATGATTGCTGGTTAATTTGAGGTACCTCTGTGAGATATAATTCTCTTTCTCTATCCCAAATAACTTATAATGTAGTGAGTGAATTGGCAAAAGTTTGAGTTGTGTGTCTGATGTGATAAACATTAGTGGATATTCTTCCCTGAGAGCTTGGCAACAAATATAGAAACATATCCGAATAAGAACTTCATTTACTTTCTGAAAGATATATGTATTTCTAAACGAGTCCATTTGGTAGGTGTAGTTTAAATAACATGCCAGAAAAGGCCAGAATGATAACTTTTTTGAAAAGTATTTCAGAAGTTGCTTACTTTGATTATACAGTAGACAGAAACATTCACATTTATGAAGTCTGGGATTGTATGTATTTAGTTTGCACTAATGATTTTAGATCTAATTTTCTTCTAAACATAGTAAAAACAAAAACTGGCAAATCTAACAAAAACCCACTAATTTTCTGGGAAGCAACTGCTTTGCTAATCATTGACATGGCTAGTTCACCACAATGTCCATCTCACACTGGTGTGAGCTGACTGCCCCAAAAGACAGGAATAGGGTTTGGTTCAGACTCTTTCCTCCATTGCATGGAATCAATGTCACTTCTACTTTTTTTTGTGGACAGATGAGAGTAAAAAATGTGCAGGCTGGCGGACGTTGTCCGTCCCATCCCTTTTGGTCTGAAGGATGTCTGTAGTACAGTGTGCAGCTTGATTGGTTATTTTCTCCTGAGACCCCCATGCTGTGTGGGCAGAATCCATCCTTGGTGCCAATAGCCTTTGCAGGACACTGGCAAGCAGTGCCTTGAGTGAGTGTGTCCAGGCAAAGGGAGACCATGTGACTGGCCTTGACCTGTTAAGTAGCTGTGTTGCACAACTAACATGCTAGATATGCACTGGGGAAAATGAATTATGAAACCTTACTTACAATAGAGCTGGGTTATGCCAACCTTTTGCTTGCAAAGGAGAGCTGAATTTCAGTGGAGTTGTAGGAAGAAACTGGTTGGTGGTGGGAGTATGGGATATGGGACTTCGTACACTGCTGTTGATGAGACCTAAGGTGGCCAGGGATTTTAGTTAGCCTTCCTGGGCTCTTTTATTGTAATGAACATATCAGAAATTTGTGATGATCTTTGAAATTCCAAAACCTGTACTGAAGGGAAACTAGGAAGTCTTCAAAGAAGAAGGTCAGAGACTGAGAGAGAATCAAAGGTTGCATCACATCTCCTTTGGTCTATGTTCTTGCAGATACACGGGATGCCATGTAGCTTTATCTTCTTGTTTTCAGTTCAGCAACCATGTCCTAGATTGTGTCAGGCATAGTCCCAGGGACAGGCCTCCATCTGGCTGCTCGTTTTCTCAGCAATCTCTCTATTTCTGAAGTAGGTCCTTTTTCTCCCTCAAAACTTCCTTCGTGCCTGGCCCACACTGCACTCCAGCAGCTGTCCTCATTTTTCTGCTCCTGGGTTGCCCAGGCAGGAGCTCCACTTGCTTTCAGATACAGTGACCAGAGCAACCTGAACACCTAAGCTCTCCCTTTGGCACCCAGCTAGGGCCTTCAAAGGAATTGGAATGTCCCCTAACATGCAGGGAAAGACAGCGACCAAGGGAAGCAGAGGTGGTCTGCAATGCTGCAGAGCCCAGGGTCATAGATGCCCCTGAGTCTCCTTGATTATGGCTGGCCCCTGCCAACAGTGGGGGTGGTAGAGATGAGTAAGTCTAGAGCTCAGCCAGGAAAGCCTATTTGGATTCTGGACAAAACTCGTAAAAGTTGTTGGGGAAAGGAATTGGTTTGGATGGACACACTTGAAAATGAAAAGTGGGGGGTTAGTGATGGGGAAAAATAGTACTGAAACAGAGGATTTCATGATAATTACACTGCTAATTTTGTTTAAGTTTTGTTTGAGATAGTTTATTCTATCTGAAGTAGGGCTAAGTTTATTCTATCTGAAGTAGAGCTAAGTATTTTAAATGTACTTCAGCTTTTTTTTTTTTCATATATGAAGCAAATGTAGAAATAAAAAATGTGTTTTCCACAGTGATAGTTCTATTGAGTATTTTGACATTTCAACGTCCAAATATTTATCTGAAGCTGTGTGGTAAATTTGTTTTGAAATAGCAAATTTTTCTTGTCTGCTTGAGAGCGTACATGTTTGTGCATGTGCTTGTGGCTGTATGCACATAAAAACTGGATAATGCATTTTAAGCTTTAATTCACTGTTTTTAATTTTGTGATTCTGAAGACAGCTTAGTGAATGCCTGTACACTGGCAATTCAGGCTTCTGCACAGAACCAAGTCATCTACACGGATTGTCTCATGCTCGAAGGAAGGAAGCATGTGCCAACGAAGCTGTCTGCAGGAACTTCCCCCACTCATCACAAAAATCTGCAGATTCAGCAGCTTATCTGGACATCTAGGTCTCTGAGGGGGAAGGTCCCAGGAGGAGGGCTTTGAGTGAAAACTCCTGGGAAGTTTCTTTACTATTCTGTTGCTTTCCATTTACCTTGATACACATTGAGTACAGTTGGGCTCATTAGTCTCAGGCAAAGCAAGAGCAAGTTTATATTCCTTATTAATCTCTTATGGCCCAAACTTCCTCACTATTTTCTCTTCATATACTAATCCTATTTATTTCCTCCTTAATTTTTAGTGGATTTCTTTCTTTCTTCCTTTTTTTTTTTTTTTTTTTTTTTTTATGTGCTCCCTGCTTGAAAAGTACTTTTCTCCTTGTAAGCGAAGTCCAAGCATTTTGGCACCGAAACTTACTTTTATGTATCAAATTTATTTTTTTTCCAGTCTACCTTTCATTCATAAACACTTTATTATCCATTTATAAGAAAAAAAAAAAACCACACAAATAGGAAAACCACATGAATAATCTGGCACTGATGCTTTATGCAAAAGTTGATTTTTCACAGCCATTCCTACATCTTCAGTTTTTTTCTCCAACATTTATTAACTTTTCATGAAAGGCGTGGGGATTTCTTTCCCCAGTGGCCACTTCCCAAGTTTCTTTTCAGATGTCCAATTTTTGGCAATTACCTTCAAAATGGTGACTGTTGTCAGAGCCCTGCTGTCACAAAGACCACGTGGAGAGCTTTAGTTTCCTAGCAAAAGCCCATCATGTCAGAGCCCTCCATTCACGGGTGAGTATTGTCTACTGTACAACACTGCTCTGATATCTTCCTCCAGGTTCACCTCCTCTTTATCTTTCCTGAGCTCTTCTCTTCCTCTGTAATGTGTACTGAGAAAACTGAAATGTTGTCAGAAAAGTTAATAAAGCTTTGGACCCTTCCTGTGCAATGCTGCTGACCATGCAAAGCCCATGAAAACCAGATCCTCTCCTTGTACTGCTGTGAGTAGCTGGTGAAGTGTCCAGGCAGCTCAGGTCTTCCTCAAATAGAGCCTCTTATTGTGCACATGCAGCCAAAGCAAACAAATATCTAGCATATTTTCCTATAGCAAGCCCTTCGAGTGGGGTGGAAGAAAGCTGGTTTGCATTAGCTCCTCGCCCCCAGAGTCCTCTGCCCTCCCTGGCTGGTCAGGCAGCTGCAAAGCAAATGTGACACACCTACCCACTTGGACCACGTGAGAGGAGACCCACTGCTTTCCAAAGCTGATAGATTAGACTTTTGTATCCAAATCTAATTGGAAACAATGTGTGCTGACGATGGGTGCAAGTGAGTGATTAGGATACTTGACAGGAGGGGAAAGATTTCTGTTTGAACTCCTAGAAATGCTGACAGAGCCTGGTCACTCAATGAATTTGGTTTGCCTCCTCCTTAGATATTCAAGCAGAGTTTTAAGCTCAGTGTTTATTGGAGCAGTTCACCTCCCTATTGAAGTAGTTCACTTCTCCTGACATGCACAATACACATCTCATCTGTCATTCCCTTATAGCCTTTGACTCCAACAATTAATAACCAATTACCTATTTAAAAAACTAATACAACAACAGGATGCAGAGTTCTGTGACCTGACAGAGCAAGACAAAAGAATAGAAAGTATTGCAAGAACATCTCACTCCAGCTCTTTGCAAGATCTGGGAGCTTTCTGCAAATGACGTTAGCTTTAGCAGTGGGAGTAGAAAACAGGCTTAAGCAATAGCCAGGTTTTTATTAAAGTGATTCTAATTTTGAGAGCTGTTCTTGACTGTGTGGTATCCACAGTCTTGTTCCTTTTCTAACAGGCTTAATGGAGACTGTCTTCTAGTGTCCACTTTCCATTGCTTCTGTTAATGAGTGGCAGTTTGTATTATACCTGAACAGGCCATGTTCCCAGTCTGTCTCATCCTGTTAGCCTAGCAGAAAGAGTGATGCAGCTGATAACGGCAGTTTGTCAAGTCACGAAGAAAAGTGTGAAAAAAGAACTAAGCTGTAAGTATAAGCAGTGAGATATCTGAAAGATAATAAACACAAAACTGAAAGTAACACTGAGGCCAATATTTGATGCTGTAAATTGAACCGTACATGAGTGTAGAATTGTCTAGATATGATAAGTAACAGTAGCATTTTGATGAGGAATTAGAATATTGCTAAAAGAAATGCCCATTTTCTGGAAAGCAGGGAGAAATAAATGGTGAGAAAAGTAGATCTGTGGGGCCAAGTCCAATGATTTACCATTGGCCTCAGCAGGACCTGGGTTTGTTTCTTGTTTTGTAATTGGAGCAATTAAAACCAGTTGTGGAAAAAGCACAGTGCCTTTGGCTTCCTCCACTTCTTCTCCATTAGTGTTTGGCCTTCAGTGTTCCAGGGCACAGTTATTTGCAGACATTATTAATTTTAGCCTCTCCAAGATGCCCACAGTTTCTATTGTGAGAGAAAAAGAAAGGTTTGCAAGCAGCCTTGCAATCCAAATATCAGTGTATTTTGTGCACAATTATTTCTGTTTGGTTGCCACAATATTTTTGTGTTCTTCTAGACCCCAGAGAAGCGTGCATTTAATTTCACCACTGTTGAGTTGTTGTAGTCCACAGGATCCAAATATGTGCCCCGAACCTGTTGAAGTCAATTGGTATTGAGTGATGGATTACTAGCTGGACTCCAGATCCTATTTGCGATACTCATGCCGTACAGAGCACGTACTCCCTTACATGAGATCAGAATGCCTTGCGTTTCTTCTGAGATTTGTTAGGAAGTACAGTCAGAGCAGTATATGAGTCAGAGCTCCTCACTGAGTGAGACATTTGACCATCGCCTGCCTCATAGATTGACTTGAGCAGGTTTGGTTTAGACTTGTCATCTTAAAATCTGGATCTTTATCTAGGATTTACCCTAGCTATGCTCAGTTTCTTTATAATCTCACTAACCTTGCAATCCCGCTAGGAAGAAAGATGGGGGAAAAAAAAAAGAAAAAAAAAAAGAGAAAGCAGACTTTATATGTTTCCCTAGAATATTCTCTTTAAACAGTAGCATTTTTAGGCTGGATTTTCCAGATATGTGCTCTACTTTGGTACCTAAGGTTCCACAATCTGAGAAGCTGAAATAAAAAGCTGAAGACTGCTCGTATAGACATTATTCCTACCCATTAGTCACTGTTTTTTTCCACATTAATCACAGGGTAAAGATATCGGGCTTCAATTCAGATTATGACAATATCTAATGTCTTTTCCACATACAACTTCAAATTAGGAGAAGACTTCCTCTCTTGTTTTCACGGGAATTTTGTGAATTCCAGTATGTATATTTTTCCAGCAGTGATATTTTATTTGCAACTGAAAATTGCCAGTTGAAATATCACCTTTCCTATGAAAAGCTGGTAATACTAAATCTTAGAAATGTAAGCTTATTTCAAGTACTCAGGCTAGACAGTCTATGCACAAAATGGTGTCTTGTAAAGACCTGGCATCATTCTCTATAGGTGTCAGCAGCTGGATCTGGGCTTGATTACTCATATAGAAATCTGCTGCTACAAAGCTGATGGGCAGAAGGTAGTGGGTTACATCTTTAGTCTAAGGTCATTTGAGGTAAACCTTTCCTTTGTAAATCTGTCTTCTGACAGAGAATAGTCTTGTTGAAGAAGCCACCTTGTTTGTTTCCTTGGGAGGAACTGAATAAAAACACCTACTGCTTAATTCACATGGCTGACTTACTATCCTCAGGCCCTAAACTGCAGCTGAGGATTCAGTGAATAACATAAAATAATGCACTGTATGATACACTGTGTACTATCTACATCTACATGCACTACGTTTCCTGTTACAGAAGAAGGTAGTTATAGACCCACAACAAGTAATCTAATAAAAAATAAGTGCCCTAAATTTGTATTTGGCATTTTCCTGCTCTGGAGACTCTAAAAGCACTAGATTTGTGACATTTGTTCTCTCCTGCACTTCCTTCATAAGGATTGCTCATTCTCCAGCTATTCTTGTCCCACAGCAGTAATCCAGCTGAGCTGCCTGCCCTTGCCCAAAGCCTCTGGCTGGGCTAGCAAAGAAGTGGGAGATGTTTCCTCCTGCTTGCTGGCATGTTGAAAATAAAGGACAGGCTTGATTTATCCAGGAGGATAAGTCTGGGGGTTTGGTAAACTGCTCAGGAGGACTATGCTTTGCTCTGGGTCACAGCTGGTCTATTTGTTTGTACCCAAAAGAATGGCTGCTCTCGGACGTGCACTGCCTGCCTCTGAAAGGCAAAAGCTTTATGAAGCTGAGGGCCTCAAAGGTAGGGTGTCCTCTCTACACTAAAACATTCTCAACAAAAGACGCATTGACAAACTCCGTTGCCAAAGGTAGGAAAAATAATGTCAGATTTCCTATTTTATGGCTGTTTCAGCACACAACACTTTCCATCTATGACTTCTCCAGATGGCAAATATTTTTCGCGCATTCAGCATAGCATGTATGTGCAGCATATATATATATACAGCAGTTTTTATTCTCATTGGCCATGTTTCTAACCGTTCAAGCTTTGTATTTGCTAAGCATACACAGCACGGACACTCCAAATGCTGAAGTTTTGCTGAATGCAGATACAAAAAGATCAAGGAAAACTCCTGACAGAATTTTGTCATAATGTTCTGTAGCCGCTACACACAACATCAAGTAAGTAATCATAATTACCAGTTTTTAATGATTACAGCAACAACAAAAGAAATCCTGAAGAGAGTTGATTTGGTAAATCTTCAAAAATTCTACATTATTTTTCTCCCTCTCACTTTTGTCACTAAAGAACCATTTATAATGCAAGTTGCAATTCCACCAGTTGTTCTTGGTAAGGATAATAAACTTACATTTTTTCCCCTCATTTTGTCTATGCAAGAAAAAGAGTACCCAAATAGGCACCTTGCTTTGCCATAAAGCTGGGCAGTCGTATTTTGTTTATTAATTCTTGCGCTGTTTCTGGCTTCTTTTTAAATATTTTGGAATTTTACATGATCAGTTACTTGGACAAGATCTATTGAACACCAAAAGGATTATACTGGATGCTAAGAATAAGATAATATCTCATTTAAACAAACGAAGACACTTTTGAGGGACCTTTTTGTATGATATAAAGCATCTTTGACTATTTTGGAATGAAAAGCAATCCCTGAATATAAGACATTAAAACCAGATAATTTAAAACTCCAAAATAAACTCACCCCTCCTACTGGAAACAATATCTGTCTTTACTCAAGCTAGACAATTTCGTAAGTTGTCTTCATTTTTTAAAAAAGACATCCTAAAACGGCTGGCAAATCCAAGGATGGGATGGAAAGAATTTCTGGATGTTCAGCCAGTCTGATCCATGTTTTGACATTTTATGCAAGAGAATAAAAGCTGTTTTTCCCCCCATTTCTCAAGGCTGCTACTAGCCATAATTTCACACAGATCTGGTTACACGCACACAGAAAAGTCATCAATGTATTGGAAGAAGACGAAGAGAGAAACTGTTCCTGTTTATGCAGAACTTCTGGAGATGCAATACAGGTGATGCTCCATTTCATAACAGTTTTCCATGGATCCAAGTTAGCAGTACAGTTCTGTGCAGCAAAACCCTTACTAATGGCTGTGACTTGGAAGTCCAAATAGCACCAAACCTATCAAATTTGTTCCTGGAAGATGAGCAAAATGTATCCCCCATATTAGCCAGCACAGGCAACATGTTGGTACATGTTCTTCTACAGATATTTCAGAAATCATGTCTTTAGGTGAGCACTTAAGAAGTCCATTGAGTGTGAAACTTAAGGTCTGAAGAGGGTTTTGTTTAAGCAGTATTTAATTGTGCTCTCATATCTGGACATACATGACATTATTATTTATTTTTTCTTCAGAAACCTTCATAACAGCAAGATCCATGATTAAATACACTCACTTGAAATTTCTGGCAATGTCATGGTTAGTGACTCTCCTTCTGATACCTTCTCTAGTAGCTTCTGACTTAGCTTGCTGTAAAGCCTGTGAACTGGCTTCAGTGAGATGTGAAAAAGGCTCATCGTACACTTAACCAACAGCAAAGTTTCATGGGGGGAAAAGCCCTTTGTTGTCCTACTTCCCCCCAACAGCTTTTTGAGGTGAAATTGTGAGTTGGACGTAGAGGATCCAATGAAACTCAAGATCGAGGCTTTTATTCACAGCTTGGTGGCGCAAAGAACAGCTTGGCCCTCTTGGCCTACAAAGGGAATGTGGAGAAACAGTCTGGGAAGCAGCAGGTCTTCACTGGCGCTGAACAGCATTAGCTGAGGGAAAGGCTGGGAGCTATGGCAAGCTCAAACCTTAAAGATTACCATGCCTCCACTTTATTGGTATTGCCTGCTCCAGGAAGGCAGTGGATGAGGGCAAACATTTGTACATTCATTCCTCACTGCAGAATGTTTTGTATTCCTATTCTGTGCCTGGAGCTCTCTCATACTCAAGATTAAAATGCTGCTGACTCTCCTTTTCTGATGTTTTTTCTGCTTGGCCTCTTAAAAACACTGGTTAAAAGGGCTTTCTTCCAGGTCGCATAGGTTAGTTTATATTTTAGGAAAAAATGATTGTAGGGTGATCTCCAGTTCCAAGTCTCCAATAAAGCCCTATATGGTTCCCACTGTTAGTCCTGCAGAGCCGAAAGGACCTCTCAGCCATGCACCACAGTATTGCATAAGTCATGGGGTCATCACAGAATCATAGAATGACCTGAGTTGAAAGGAACATTAAAGATCATCTAGTTCCAACCCTCTGCCATGGACAGAGACACCTCCCACTTAGCTAGGTTGCTCAAAGTCCCATCCAGCGTGTCCTTGGACATTTCCAGAGATGGGGCATCCACAGTTTCTCCGGACAGCTTGTTCCCATGCCTCAACACCCTCAGTATTCACCAGAGTCCAACCACACTAGCAGACACTTAAACCTCATCCAAGCCCTCATGCTGAATGAGAGAGATTGCTAACTAATCAAAACATCTTTTTATGTGTACTAGTATTTATTTTGTTAACATTTTAAAAACTATCTTGACAAAGATTTTCTATCTTCACAAATAATTTAAGATTTAGCTTTTAGTTTTATTAATACCATTTTTTTTTTTTAATTTTTGAGTACTAATCTTTTTGAAACAAGAATTTGGTTATTCCAATGTTTTACAAGGTCCCTGGCTGGATATAAAGTTTTTAGAGTGACAGAGGCAGAAAGGCATTTGGATGTCTTTGATAAAGTACACTCACAGTGTTTTTTGTGTCTGCTAATGAAAGGGACGTGTGCCATTTGAGATAACTGAGGTAGTTCAAACAGGCTGAGGTTAAGGTAGCCATACATTACGTGCAAACGTACAACTCAACTGAATTGATAACTAGACCTTTTATAGAAATACCATGATTTTTGAAGTATGATTCTGCTTAATTATAAAGCATATATCAAAGAAATATTGGCTCATTGTTTTTCTAAATTGGTAAGTAGACCAGAAAAGAGTGAGAGAGAAAAAGCAATAAAGCTTGTCCTCACTGAATTTCAGTATTTTCTGTGTTCCATATGCAACTTAATACAATTTCTTCTTCCTTCATAACTAGAGAATTACAAATAGAAACAAATTCCTGGAACTCTGGTGTTGTGACATATCGGGAGAAGGGAGTTCTGAGACCTGTCTTCTGTGTGAAATGTGAATTTGGAATGTTCCAGTGGGTGTGGGAAGAATACAGAGATGGAGTTGATTTTCAGCTCTTTTGCAGACCAACAGTGCAAGTGATGTAGGTTCAAGATATCCTGGATATACAGCACTTTATGATAACTGCAGTGGTTTGTGCAGACTAAAGGTAATATCTAGGAAAACACAGTCCTCTCTGTCTGGAAGAAATGTCTGGGTATCAGAAAAAGATATGGGTGAGAGAATCCAAATAAGCAACTGCCTGATACAGAGAGTTGTCTATGTAAATACCACCAAAGCAGCCAAACATAAACCTTTGGTTTTAATTTTCATGTAGACCTGTTCTGGAGCTGAACCCTTGTCACCATATATCTTGGAAGCGTGGCTCTGCTAGGCAAAATTCTTTGACAAAATCCATCTCAGTGATGTGCAAACAATTTTTTTCATAGCCTTTTGCCCACTGTTTCTTCTTTGTGTCAGTATGGCCAAATTGCTTTTGCAGACTTTCCTGACTTCTTCTGCTTCACGCAGTCTTTGCAAGGGACCCCAGAGTAAGTTTAATCCTGGTTTGGAAGTAAGAATTAAAATATAGACATGCAGCCTCCCTTCCAGTTATGCTGCCTTCCCAATGGATTCCACTGTGCCTTCATGCTTCGTTTGTAGTCCTACATGTCCACAGAGAATAGGAGCATGAGCACATGACATATGTTACTTGTTTTGCTGAAGGACTGCTCTTGCCAGCTGTGAGACTGTAATGGGAGTTCCCTAGGTGACTTCAGAGGGTCAACTTGGATTTCAGAGTGAAAGCTGTGATTGCCAATGCCTTGCTTTTACCCACAGCACATCATGGTACAATTCACTGCCACTGCAGCAAGATGGGCCCTGGAGGAAAAACCAAGCCCCTCAAGCATTAGCAGGCACCGTGCCACCTCCTAGCATTTTCAGTTATCTTCTTGAAGTCTGCATAACATCTTCCAATTAGCTGCAACATATCTACAATGAGAGTTAAGCTGTAATTGTGGCCCTGGCCATCCTGACCAGAGTGGCTCCAAAAATGTACACTAAATAATGATGAGGAAGATGTGGCCTATCCTTGCAGACACCTACATAAGAGCCCAGGATAGCCAGACACAGCAGTTTTCTTGTCCCTTTGCCCCTGAGAACAGTGTGAGAAGATGGCACAGGACCTCTGGTTCTCTGTCTGGCAGCAGACAGGAAGGGCTGGATTGATGGAGGTAATTACAGGGAGTGACAGCAAGTTTGTGATTTTGTCTGACAAAGGGATAAATTTGATTTCCTTTCTCCTTTATGCACATTTGTTGGTTAATGTTTTGGCTTCAGTAGTGCTTTTCTGTTCCTTCCTTTCATTCATTCATTCTACATTTTCTTCTTTGCTGATTTGGTACTGTGTGACTAATTACGTCTGACTTTGTTTTTAGGAATTAATGGTTTGGGCCTGATTTTGAAAAGACATCTACAAGCCTGAACATATTTGTGATGTTTTCAAAAGTGTTAGATGGTTTTAAAAATCTCCTGATGCTCTGATAGTCTTCAGTCACCCAAATCCTAGGGGAAATTTGGCCTTTTTATGACAACATACATGCTAAGATAAAGCAATGTGTTAGTCTTGATTAAATTATAAGATAAATTACATGCTCTGGAAAAATAGGAACTTTAATTTTTCACCGTTGACCTCTATTCTTGATTAAAGTGTACAAAGTCAGCCTTCAGGCAAGGCTACCCTCATTACCCGGTTCAGTGGCAAAGCAGCAGGCTATTTAACAACAATCTGACTTCTCTCATGCTAATACTTATCTGATTTAGGGCAGAAAGCAAAGGGGAAAAGGATTCTCCTTGATTCCATGTGAATGCAGAGCTAGGTTGAAATTGGTGCAGGTGTTACACTGGAAAGGAATTGAGTTTGTTGACTTTTATGGGAATAAAATGGCCAATAATAAACTGCACATTGGGTAAGATATTCTGAATGTGTGCAGGTATCAGGAGAGCATATTATAAAAGGAAATGTGTTCCAATCACATCTACAGTGACCACAGGTAGAAATCCGTGTTCTGGTTCAGGACTTCTCCTGGAGGTTTCTGCCTTGATGTGCAGCCCAGCTGCATGCTGAGGCTGGGCATTGGACTTCAGGGTAACTGAAATAAATTGAGATAAACACAGGCCTCTGAAGTTTTTCAAATGTTTATCTTGAGATTCTATAAGTCTTAAGTAAGTAGTACTTGCTTACACAAGTGATGATTCACGTGCAGAATCTTAATTTCTACTTCACACAAATGGTTCCTCTTTTGCTATGCTGCAGATTTTTTAATTTCATTTTACTTTCTTTTTTGAGTGAATTTGAACTTCTTTGTTTGCTAGAATGAAAGTCTAGTTTCAATTCTTATGATACCTTGCTCTCTCCACCCTCAGGCTGAATTTATGTACCTAGCTATTGCACATCATCACAACACCTCCACACAACTGCTTGGGTACAACCATAACCACCTCCAGTCCTACTTAGGCAGCTCTAATGATACCCGAGTACATGTATTAATGTTCGTATAATTAGAGATGATTTCCTGAACTGGGACAGAAAAAAAAAGGAAGTTTTAATGGATGCAGTGAGCATTCGATCCTGGCAGGCAATAATCAGAACAGTGCAGATCAGGAGTTGGGCTGCCAGATTAGCTGTGTGGGTATGTTATCCGTCTTCCCCCTACACGCTTGACTCAGCCCTTGTCAGACTCTCATGAGTGTCTGAGGGGGTATTTATGCCTGTGAAGACAAGCTGGCTCTGTCTGTCCAAGCTGTGGGAGAAGACACGGGGGAGCCATGCAGGGCAAGATGGGTGTACTGCTCTGTGTGCCCAACTGTATGTCATTTACTTTGTGGATTTGTGACTAGTACAGGCATTCTTTAAGTACCTATCTCTTTTCCCAAGTGCTGTGAAAGCACAATTCAAGGACAAGTATAACAGAAGTCTTCACATATATCTCCTACAGAAGTAAAATCAGCTAAACAGTATCTCACTTGTAAGGAATAAATAGCAGCCTGTGTCTTGCTTTTGCCTCTCCTGTAAGCAATATTTGCCATGAAAGTTAGTAGATACAAAGTATTACATCTCAAAGAAGTGGGGTAAATTGCAAAGCCAAGGGGCTGCCATAGTGTCATGATGGCAAGTCACTTTATTTTAGTCTGAGAGGACTTTGATTCCTGTGGAAGACATAACCAGCATCCAAGCCATCCAACATTTGGAGAACAGAAGTGAAGTTCATGTTATTGGACGTTGGGAAATCAAAGCAGATGATAAACAACAATATTACCAGTGACTTCCACTTCAAGTTGAACTGGTCTGCCACCAACTGACCCCAGACAGGCTCATAGTGTAACAGCCCAGCAGCAAGCAAGTACTGCAGGCTATGCATGCTTCTTTATTAGGCTGATTCGGTGTTTGAGTAGGAGTAAGTCTCAGCAGGTAAGTGAGGAGTTTTAAAAGTCTTCTATGGAACACAAACAATTTAGCAGGGAAAATGTCAGAGGAGGAAAGGCCATAATATACATGACAAATATGCTTATGGAGGGGTCAACTAGGAAAAACATCACTGGTCTTTTAGGTGCTGTAAATAGAGGTTTGCTGTAGAAGAACTGTATCAGGTTGAAAAGACAGGACTGAACATAGCAGATTTTCATTATTTTTTCAATAAACTTCGGCTCAGATGCAGGCACAGTCCACTAGCTTTTGTTAAAAATCCGTTTTTCATAGAAAAATACATGAGACAGACTTCTCCAGAAGTAGTTCCTTCTATAAAGAACAAGGTGCGTTGTCAGATGCAACTGGTTTTGTACCTTTCGGCCTCAGTAGCCACTGATGGGAAGCTGCCATCAGTGAGTCAGATGGCTCACAAAGATACAGCTTGATGTTAATGTACAGGTTTAATGTACAGGTTTAATGTTTGTCATGCTATAATTCATTATACTAAATGCATGAATACACACACATATTCATCATGGATGCAACTGAAATAATTAAATAGCTCAAATGGGAGGATACGAGCCTATCATGATGTTTTGCAACATCCTGGGAAAGTCCCTGTCCTCTACAGAGCACAGCCCGCCTCTTGGAGCTCACAGCAGAGCCCTGTCCGAAAGGGCTGATTGCCCAAGGGCATGGCAAGGCCTGTGCCAAAGAGGAAGAAGCTGGTCTAGAGAGTCCTTGCACAGAGTTCTGGGGCTGGCAGCAGTCCTGCTCCAGCAGACAGCAGTGGGAATGGAAGCTGGAGTGCAGGATCCTGAGAATGGAGCCCACAAGCCCAGGCCAGGGACGGACAGCAGGCCCATTGCAGCCAAACCCAACAGGCCCTGAGACGATGCATTGTCTTGACAACAGATGGATATGCATGTTTGCCCTCAGTCTGAAATCTGGTCGTGGTCCTTGTCAAATCCCCAAAAATGTTTCCTTCTGCCAGCAAGCATTACTACTGTTTTATCTGGATCAAACCAGAGTATCAAACTTCCATCCAGACACTGGGGGCCACTCTGGAGTTACACTGGAATTGTACCAAAGTTACTGAGATCAGAGTCTGGCAGTGGGTGAACAAAAACAGAAATAGCTGCATATCATGAAAAGAAGACAAGGAGACAAAGGCATTTGTCAATGGCTGTGATGTGACAAATTAAGAAGGTTCATGAGAGTGGATGGGCTTAAATTATGTTGTATTTTTGTAAAGCCATTTATGACTGGTGTAATTTAATGAAATATACATTCATAAGTATTTATCATTGAATTGCTATGTAACGAAAAAGGGAGCCCAAGCTTCCTAGATTTAAAACCTATATAAACCAAGGATACATGCTAGGTATTCTTTAGAGGAATGTTACAACACCAGAGTTGTTCTTATGCTTTCCTGAAGTCCTAACACAGTGAAAGTGTGGCATGGTCCAGCTGATAAAAAATACATTTCTGAGAGTAGAACCAGTAGATAGAGCATATCAGAGACTGTGTACAGTAAACCACGACAAGAAACACACCATTTACATTCCTGCAAGATAAAAACAAATGAAATTATGGATTGGCAAGGATTTCTTAGTTTAGCTCCAGGTCTTTTACAGTAAGAAATCTTCCCCCAGGCGGAAATTAGGAAAGAAATTAACATTATGTTTAAAGTTTATTTTTAAAAAGGAGAATTGCACACGAAAGGTTAAGCTCTCAAATGCAGAGACAGCTTTTGAAATGAATCCAAAAATAAAACATTAGATTGTATTATTGTGCCAAAGGGACATGTTTATTTATTGTTGGACAAAGGATTCAATTCATTAAAAATTACTTAGGCAGACGCTGATATTTCTGATATTTCATCCTTTACACTGGAGTGAAGATGATGATTTTCTACCTGATTTAAAAAATGAAAAAGGTGCTTCAATGACTGCATAGAAAATAAGCAAGAAGTTTAAATTAGAACATAAAGCCAATAGCCTTTTTTGCTGCACTAGACTGCCTTAGCCAGATGCCTAGAGCACGTTCAGTGGCTGAGCTTGAGTGGGAGCAGCTCTGGGCCAAATGTATTTTTTTCTTCTGGGTTCTTGTAATTGCAGATAATTACTGTCCTTGCACTCACAAACAAAGGCAAAAGAATTGTAAGAATCAGAATCCTATGCCTACTTCTTAAAATGTGCCTCTCTTTTACAAAAACTCTCATGAACCCAGCAGTTCATCATGGTTGTTTTACCAATATAGATCTGGAAAATATTGTAGTGGTAACTGGAGGCAGCATAAAGTTCTTTCTGACTGTAGCACCTCTTCATCATGGCTGGCTCTGCTGCTAAGGGTGTTTGCTAGGGAGTTTGTTTCTGCCATCCGTGAGTAGAACAGAGATCAGTGAAAGCCAGAGCGAATTACACCAGAAAGAATGCTAGAAGTCCTTCTAGTGGTGCAACTGCACTCCAGGGTGCTGTAAAGCCCTTTGTAACTGCCCACCTACCATATCTTCAGTCATTTCTGATGATAAGAACTGTGTCAGATAGGACAAATCCATCCTTCTCGCTAACAGAAAAATGGGTAGGGATACCCAGTACTTGTCCTACATTTGGAAGTATCTTAAGCATAAGTGTAACAGAACCAGTGGAAACCAATAAGATCTTAAAGGAGTATTCATAACCAAAGCAACCTGTGGAACCTACTGCTGTGCCTCCTTTCTGCCTTTGTACTTCCTGTGAATTATCACTAACATTTATACTCTATTTAATGACATGCAGATACAGTTCTGCATTCTTCTCACAACAATTTCTGCACTTCTTTTAGTTCGTACTAGCTTGTTACTATAAAAATATTGTCTTACAGAAACAGTTCTTGAGCACGGATTTTCTAGTGCTAGCTCTTTAAATTTGGTGGCATCACCTGATGAAGCCTCAAATAGCTAATTATAGTTTTCTACCTTCACCTCTGACAGCTGGCTGCCCTCACTGCTCTTATCTTCCTCTCCATCTACTTCCTGGGTCTTTGTGGATTACTCCTGCGAGTCTTTTTACAATAGGGTCCTATAATACGTGCCTCTGTCTGTTTTCTATTGATTTAGAGAGCTTAATATCTCTATAACTACGTGTACTTAGAGAATTTAATATCTAGTTAACTTCATCTCTGAAAACATGGGCATTTACAAGCTTTCCTTAGTCTGTAGTGCTCAAGGTGAGTTAACTGCTGGGCTCTATAAACTGATCATGTCTTTCACCTGTAGGCAAAGAAGTATGAATGTTCTGTGAAATCACAGAATGGTTTAGGTTGGAAGAGACCCTGCTGTCCTATTATTATACTCTCTGATACAGAGGCAGAAATGGGGAGACTGAAGTTTCTTAAGTTAGTTGAGGAGGAGTTGGTGTAAAGATTTATGTAGGTGTGGAGGGAAGTTCCAATTTTCCTTCAGGTTGGTGGGAGTTCAAGGTGAATTAGGAATACAAACATTACTGTTTTGTTGTGATTGCTGTTCCAGGCTATGTGAAAATATAACATGTTATCAACATTAAATAAATTGACAAGAATAATAAAAAGTAGAATATAATTACATGAGGAAAATGATTTTTAAGCAATCAGAATTCTTATCATGATTTTTAGCTAAGGTGATCATTTCAAGAAATACAAAACCGTAGAAGATCTTTTTGAAATGTATGGATAAGTGATTAGAAAACTGTGAATGTAGTGGAAAAAATATCCACTTCTGATGGGCAAGAAGCTAAAAAATGAGAAAAAAATATGTCTTAGATTCTAGTTAGTGTTCTGAAATTTCTCTAATTAGTATCTGAGCCAGATTGTCAATGAAGTAATTGATAGCTCGTTTGCTAGAATGAATGCTTAATGAGACTTCGTCAGCAGGATATGTGGCCGAATGAATATCCCTGCTCAGTGGTGCCAGAAAGGTTTATGCAGCTCAATCTTCAAAATGGAGTATCTGCCTGGTAAAAGACCTGAGAGACTGCAACCAAAACTTCTAGTTCTACTATGCCAAATAGAGTTAATTATTCCTTTACAATTAGTCTCTCCCACTGCAGAAATTAATCACTACTTCCAAGGATCAGGTCCTACATTGTGCTGTGGTAGATAAAACTATAGTAGAAAAATGTTCCTATTTGATGAAAAATAAAAGTAATCCAGCTGAGAACTGCTATGGCCTCTAAGTCAGCAGCTCTCAGAAAGGATGAATTAGCTTTGTAGCTTTCGTGGTACATCAAATATCCTAGGCAGTCCTGCAGACTAACTTGGAAAAGTTCTAAGAAATACAGATGTTCCTCAATCTCAGCCCGACCCACTACATCAAAACCCAACCAGTTCCATTAATTTTAGGTCTGAAAAATATTATTCTGGTAGCTTTAGGCCTAAGCAGGTGAAGGAGATAGCCTGAAGTATTGAGGAAAAAAATGGATTTTATTAAGGAAAATATGCCCAAAATTGTTGTTTTCCATCCGTTACTTGTTAAGTAGTAATAACATCTGTGGTAATGATGTACTGTGCTTTGCAGTTTCCCGTGGCAGAGATAAGTTTTTTCCTGATTTTTAGTGCTAATTCTGCAATTCAAGTTTTTAGATACTGCACTGAAAAAAAAAAAAGAATTCTCAGGCCTTACTTTTTTTACAACTATGTGTGTATAGCAACTGCAGCCAAATATGGCGTTATTTTGTGTGTCAACAGGAAGAATAAATATGTCTAAATGAAAACTCTGGATTCTTATAGTCACTGATTTTGGTGGTGAAAAGCACACTCTGAGTCCGGATAGGATGTACTGGAGGCTCTATCAGTGGCTTTGAGTGTTTGTTTTTCTTTTATGTAGTCCTTCTTCTTTTAAACCAGAGTGCTGGTTAGGGACACAGGGTTTTCACTTTTTGTATAGTATGAGGTACTGATTGAATCCTTTCACAATTCAGGAGTACTGGGATAAAGGCCTGTAAACTAATGGTCTGGTTTTCTCAGACAGTTTAGTAACAATATTAGATGAATTCCGGGGAGTGCAGGTTGCAGAACATAAATGCACAATCCAGAGATGCCTTACTTAATGGGGGTCTTATGAGCCTGTTTGGAAGATTCGTCCTGGAGAAGAATTCAGCACATGTAGTTCAGTTCCTTCCCAGGTGAACTGGTACAATGGGCTTACGCTATCCAGGAAATCAGAACAAATGACCAGAACCATCCTTCTTGGATGTGGAAGACAAAGTTATAGCTAAATGGAATTGCTGAAGAGGTAAAAGGAAACGATCCTGCTGGGACATCTGGGTCTAAAAGAATGATTTGCTATTAAATTTCTATTTCATGCATATTTTGAGACAGGGACAGTTTATGATGCCTAGAAGCTTTGTAGAGGTCCAACTGGCTATCGCTTTGAGCTTTTAATGTAACTGGCATCAAGGGGATCTGGAACTAAGCTAGGCAAAGTGAGGTTATAAAAGCTCCATAGTGCACACTCTTCCATAACATGCTCTTCTGTGACATTTCATCTCCCTGTAAATACTCGTGTATGTTCTCAGTCTGTAATTTTTACTCATGTGGGTGTCTTTAATCTCACTGGCTTTCTCTAAATCAATCGTTGCTGGGTGCACTAAAGAAAAAGATCTTTGGTATTCTGTTTGCACTTAATGTACGACCCAGTGCTGTTTAGCTCTTTAAATTGTATGTTGTCGCTTAAAGTTATCAGACTGCATAATTACTTTTCCTGATTTCCTTTGGTCTTTCTAAAAATGTTATTTATATTTGCCAAGTAAGAGAGGTGTGGCTAGTGAGACAGGAAAACCTGAGTCAGTCTTGTCTCTTATTAAAAAAATAAAAAGAAAGTGCTAAGTAAAGTGGCTTATTTCAAGTCAGACCTCCCTCTCTGAGGAGAGAGACAGCAGGTGTCTAAGGAAATGTTCATATTCGTTTTACATCCATATAATTTCACTGAGGCAACTGCAGAGTACACCTTTGCACCACACTTTCCTTTCTACTCCATATTAAACTTCTAATGGTTAAATAGTCCTGTGCGTGGAGTATGTTCACATCTCTCACTAAATTTTTATGTGTGAACTGGTGAGAAGGCTGGGAAATTCTCATTTTTCTTTGTCCACGCATGTATTGTTTTATGTATGATATTTATTATCCTCTGGATATTCTGGGTATTGCTCCTGGGAAGAACCTTCATCACATCTACGTGCATTCTAATTCCTTGATATTGCTTAAGCTGATGCTATTGGAAATCAAAGGTGAGAAAGACCATGAACTAGAGATATGAGTTAGGATTTAACTTTATGCAATTTTCTTTCCATTTCCTTCTCTGCCTTTTTTTTTTTTTCTTTTTTTTTTTTCTTTTTTTTTTTTTTCTTTTTTTTTTGAATATTAATGGAAAATATTACTAGGAATCTAAGGAATGGGATGTCTGCCTTAAAATTAATTATTAGATGCAGAAGTTGAATCCACATAATACAATTCTGAGATCCTGTGGTGCTCCTGCCCCTGATTTTAGTTATGTTTAAGTAAAATTTATGAGAGTATTTGAAAGGAAATGATTACTAATGTGACACAGGCTAAGAGACGATTAACCCAGTATGGATAAAAAATCAACTGGTTTTCACATATGCTAGTGAACTTCATTTCTGAGTCTGACATATCAAATATTCTGGACCTGAGACACTCTTTCCAGTAAAAGTTATAGTTCTATAAACAATACTATTTGAACCAAGCTTATCTTTGCTGTTTTGCATTTGATCCAAGATCTGAGAAGATGGAGAAAAAAGGTACTAGAAACTCAAATGCCAAATTGGTAATTATTCTATTTCTTCTTGAAAAGAGTGCCAAATTCTTCCATCACACAACCTTTCTGTATTGCTTTCTACACTGTTGCTTGCAGGCTGTATATGCTGTGGCAGAGATCCAAGTGACTTCAGTATAAAGAGGCCCAAGAGAGAGAGGGTGGAGTGAAAGGTTACAAGTTCAACAAGAAGCGATTCAAATCAAATTGAATCATAGTATCTTAAAATAGCCACTTAACGTAACCATGTTGTCTTAAATGAGTCACCCTGAGTAATAATGCATTGATTCCCATGCTGACTTTTTCATTCCCTATCTTGATGGGAGTATTAATGTCTTAAAATCTGACATGTAAAGTGCATGAGAAGTTTCAACTGGGTAGTGACTCTGAGAGGGTTGGGTGAAAGAAGCGGGGAAAGGTAATATTCAAACCACAGAAGGAGGACACTGCTGTAGATGCTCGAATAGACTACAATATATATTGTTTATTCCCCTTAGTATTGCCTGTGTCTTTTCCCTATCTAACATCTCGACACCGTGGAGACCAGCTCATTGTCCATATATTTCACAAATTGCAAGGTTCGCTTGCCATTTGCTGCCTGCCTCCATCATCAATAAATAAATACCTTGCAAAAATCACCTAAACTGTCTGTTAAATAAGTGAGAAAATAAAATCTGCACCACAGAAGAAATGAAATAGGAAAATTTTGAAGTGCAAGTCTTACACAGGTGCTGAGTAGCATCAAGCATTGTATCTGTTTCTACAAGGGTCATAATTTTTTCTTGATCCTGGATGGGCAAATACATAAGCGAGTCTCCTGAAAGTTGTAGTGTGCTTTTATTATTTAAAATAAGTAATAATAATAATAAAATAATACTACAGCTTTTCTATTTGACCTCTTGTAAAGATACAAACAGTTGTTCTGGAAGAAAGCGTTTTCAATGGAGCAGGCTGGCAATGGGAAGATCTTGATGTTCACAGAATGTGTTGTAGGTCACTGTGTCGTGCTGTAGTCCTTGCCTTTGCCTGTGTCTTCTGTTCACTAGATTAGAGTGCTTTCCATCAGAGGAGTATTTCTTTATGTTGCTTTTGTTCACTTAGAAATCTTTGACAGGAAAGATGTGGTAAAAACTTGAGAGACGACATCAGTATTTTGTGACAGTTTTTTGTTTTGTTGACTGCAACCATACTGTGATGTTGTGTAGTAGATACCCTAATTAGACCTTCCAATACTGAAATGAGACTCCACGTATTTCAGACTGTTGAGAAAGCCAAGTGTTGGCATTTGTTCAGTGGGAGATCTGAGCTGTTTATTGTTCTTTTGAACTTTGATGCTATGGCAGGCAAGCTAACTGTGGCTTATGAGTGAGCCCACATTTAGATTCCTACAAGTTTTGCTGGTCATCATGCTTGGTTCTTATACATGGATTGCCCGAAGGAAAGCTCCTCCTTCTGATCACTTTTGGATTTTAGACAATTAAAATTGTAAAGCTAATTTCAAACTTATTTCTGGGAACAATATAGCAAGTGGAAGGTGGACAAGCTTAGGGATCAGGTTGATTTATGGAATGTGTCAGGCTACGTGTCTGTGTTCTACTGCCGTGATGCTGTGTCTTGTTTGAGCATTGTCACAGTGACTGCAGCGCTATTATTTGTTTATAATTGCAGAGGAGACAGTGATAGTTGTGGTCATACCCCATGATGTGATCAAGGGCAGGTTTTAGTAGAGGGTAGAAAACTCCCAGAACTCTTTTGGGATTGACTGCTCATACAGCTGGGGTATGAGAAAGATTTAAAAAAAAAAAAAAAAAAAAAGAGCGGATGGGCTTTTTTCCTTTGAGATCAGCGGATGTAAAGTGTACTCTACTAGGCTGTGAAGAGTCCCTTACTATCACTAGGTCAGAGAGAGGCAGAAAGGAAAATGAAAAATTAATTCCAATTGGGAAGGAAACTGGGACCCTATGCAATTCCACTTGGTGTTCCTACTTCCCATTGTGCATTATCCAGAAGCCACGCTTTAGTACTGGAGGTAAGAACCCTACCTCCAGTGGTGTCATATATGAGCGGACATCAGCCTGCAGCTGACCTGTGAGATCTGAGGCTGGGGCTTTTCAAGGAAATGTTCACACTTGGGCATATCATGGTAAAAGGACAATGTTTATTCAGTTAGCCAGGGTTGGGACTGCTGCTAACAAGGAATTAAACGTAAAAACCCATGGAAGTTTGAAACTATTAATATTAAAAAAATATACTGTGTGCTTATTTATCTTTTTATTTTTTTAATATTCCTACCTGTAATTTCTTTCAGGCATTTTGTATCTTTGTGTGCATAAATCTAAATAAAATGTACATTTATAGAGTGTTTTCTTATCAAATGTTGAAGCTAATATCTTAAGCTGTGCTGTCAAACTGAATTCTGCTTGCAAGATTTGGTGTAAAGAGGATCTTTGTTTGATTGGGGCAAATGAGTAATAAGCAACGTTTTTTATGCTATTTTAACTGGCTTTCACAAAACATAATTAAGAGCCTATTAATAATAAGTCAATAAAACTTTTTACTTTGAAGTAAAGAGAACCCACATAATGGAATACTAAACCATTTCCATTATTAAATTTGACAGAACTTCAAGCACCATTAAAAACCTTAGGCAAATTCTACTGAAGTTGGTTTAAAGTCCTACAAAGATCTCTTTCCTTACTGTCAGTTTATTAATTATTACTGAAGCAAATTAAAAATTTTATATACTATATGCTAAAAAGGTAGTACTAATCCATCCAAATTTATACAAATACTATGCATGGTACTTTAGAATTACTTTTCTGAATGTCAGAATTTGTAGATAGAGATGTCATAATGTGTGCCTTAATGTTCAGTTACAGAGATACAAATTTAATAATAATGTGCCAAAAATGTATTCTGATACTAAAGACTATTTCTTTCTATATCTGGCACTTTTTTATTGCTTCATTTTTATTATAAATCCCAACTTTTTCTTAGAGTCTGGATATGCAGTTACTTGTTATTTCTTTACTTACCCCCAGATTCTGTGGCACTATTTATTTATTTACTTATTTTGTCAAGAAAAGTGCACTGAGATGAATTCAGTGAAGCAATTTAAATATCAGTTTGGTTTATATGCAGGAACTATCATTGGTAATACTAACTTCAAACAAGTTTTTTTTCGACTTCTTTGTCATCTGTTTTTAGAATTTCCAGTGTTATTCTTTCTGTTGTTTTGGCTCTTGGTGAGGAAAAATAAATGATTCTCTTTTTCACAAGTAAGCCTTCAGGGAATCCCATAGTATATTTGGCAAGATTTTAGGGGATTTGTCTTATTCATGGATTTCTTGATCTCTTCACTTATAAACTCACCAAACTTGAAGTCATGCATCCTGGGAAAGGAGTTCTTCCAGTAAATGTCAATTTTAGTAAAGACTGAAATGAGCACAGGAGCCCATTTAGGAATCCTGCCAGTACCCTTGCTATTATCTGTGCTTTCAGGAGTGAGGAGATGAAGAGTGTATAATTCCTAGAGAATTAATCTTGAAACAGTGGGAAAAATACATACTTATTATCTGCCACATTCAAGTAACGCCAAATATCTGATTGGATGAAACCAACATTTTCAGACTTTGATACCTAAAAATTGGTTTGATTTTTGGAGTTTAGGTGTCCTGAGGCTTCATGTGGCTTTACACTGTACACAGAAGAACTTATATTTCTCCATAGAGTTGTGTGCTACCCTGGAAAGGAAGGGATGCTATAGCAAATGCTACAATTTGACAATGTTCTCCTGAATTTCTGTGCAAGCTTCCTGTTCTTCTATAACTTCTCTTTGGTTGATGCTAGCATGGACTGGAGTTCAATGCATTTTTGCTACTCAAGGCTTGCATCTAGGGTGACATCTGTTCTTTTTCAAACCACAGAACTTTCCTTCTCATATCTGTTTTGATCTAGTAGTTGAGAAATGACGTTTCTTTTTCAGTGGTTGCAACATCTTTAACCTTGAAACTCTAGGCTAAACTTAAAAGAACTCAAAGCAAAACCCACATTGAATGTGCTCAGCAGAAGTCTTTGGAGAGGGTTCAGGACAACTATTTGATATGCTGGCGGCAGATGGATCAGGTATGTAGCACTCAGGACTGGAGGACCAATCAGTGCTACAGCCATCTATGATGCTCAATTCTTGTTAAATCTGGCAACTGTTCTTCAGACCCCTGTGCTCACAGGGATGTCCCAGGCATATTGCTTCTCTGGAATTCCCCATAAATCTGTTGGTTTAGCTTTCATTGAAGTGACCATGTGAAGACATGACATGATAATTCTGGTAGTCATTGCTCCCAGTAAAAGGCAGATTCTGTCTGAGGCACATCTTATTCTGTTTGCAGTGGAAGTTTGATTTAATAAAGTTTGATTTTACAGCAGAAATTTGTTTTTTTTTTAAGAAAAGGATTTTATCCACTTAAAAAGTGAATGAGCTTCCACATTCTCTTACACAAAAGATTTGCTCAAGGAATTTACAGGCTTTTCTGGCTTTCTAAGCTGGAAGATGCTAGTAATGGAACTGTTTTTGTCCTTTAGGAAGTCTGCAGTTTTCTCCTTGTTTGTTTTTGTTCAGTGAGACAATAAAATGTCTACGTAAGAGCTCTAGGCTAGCAAGCCTGCACAGACAAAATCCTTGAGCCGGAACGTACAGGCTGAGTCGTGTATTCCCTACAATCTGCACCAGCTTGTCAGCAGCATGCACGGATCACTTGATTTCTGACTATGCTCTAGCAATGTTTAGATTTGGAGAATGTAAGTAGAAGCCCAGGGATACGACTCAAGCAGTTATGTTCTATGGGTAAGAAAAGAAATTGAATTCATTTCTGAGCATACTGCTTGCATGGTTGGCAGCCTGTGATGGAACATACTTTCATGGTATTGTGGGGCCTACAAAAAATCTAGCACAGTGAGGAAAAACAGACAAAGGAGTTAAAATACCATTTGGAAATTTACATGAATAGTTTTTTATGTTATTTAAAGTGTTCTTGTTATGATTAGATAAATTATGCATTCTTAAAATCTCTTATGTTTTTCACTTATCTTTTTACTTTCCTTTTTTAAATGTTTCCAGGAGCTTCAGCCAGTGTATTTTTCATTTTTAAAATGAAATGCAATGTTCTTCTGCCTTTGCATGCTTCAGTGAGGGAAAAGAATAGATTTTTAGAAGCAGTAATTGGAATTAAAAAATATTCCTTTACTATAAATAAACCACTTGTCAAACAAAAGTGACCGTTCCTGAAGCAAGAACAGAACTCTGTAACCTACTGGAAATACAGCTGTGACGTCTTTGTGAACTTCCTTGAGAAAAGCTTTTAAGTGCAGATTAATTCTGTGCCTTTTCCAATTCATGTCTGAATTACTTAATGGTAATGGAATTGTTTTGTACGCAGCTTGACAAATATGACTAGATTTTAGCCATATATATGAGAGCCTAACAATGTGACCTGACATGTGTCAATGTCAGAACTGTATGTCAGTTCATGAAACTTTAAAAAATGCCTACAAGTCATACAAGTTGTATTAGCAAAGGAATATATTGCATAGAGAAGCAGAGAATGTTTTATATTCCTTTTTTTTTTTTTCTAGTATGTTTTAGAATCCTAGATTTCTTAGTAGATATTATTTTCTATATTCCCTTCTCTTTCTCTGAGAAAACACAGAGTGCACTTGCTTCATAGCATGAAACTGGAGACGGGTTTCTCACCAAGATAATAAAAAGATGGGGCATCCTCCTTTCAAGAAGATAATTCTCATGCTTACGGACTGTCACATTAGTCTGCCTGCCTTTGCATTGAAACTATGTTATCCTTGTAGTCTTTGCTACAGGAATATTAATTCATTCTTAGACTCTGCTGGGGCACGAACAATGTGACTTCTCTGATGGGAAGATGATCTCCACCAGTGGATATACTATAACAGAGCCAAAACCTGCCCAGAGGATTTCCAACCCTAAGACAGCACTATACCTTGCCTTCAGCTGAGTCTAAGAGTAATGTGTGGCAGAAGAGAGCTCAGCACTTCTCTGCTTTTCATCGTCCATTTTACAGTCCCTTTTGATTTTTGTTAGTGTTGGAGGTTGTGAATGGTTTGTAATTTGCAAATAGCTTTGTAGGCTTTTTTCTTCTTCCTTTTTTTTTCTTTTTCTTTCCTTTTTTTTTTTTTCTTAAGGACAGTAGCTCAGAGAAGCCCATGGAACTTTGAGGGGAGAACTGTGAGTTGTGGATCACAAAACTGTGGACTGTAAGGACATGCAGAGCTGAATTCCTGAATTCATACTGTCAGTAGGAACAACTTCCACAGACCTTGGGGGTTGTTGTAGATTACTGACGTGATTTCTTTTTTCCCCTTGAAAATTTAATATTCAACTTCTTAGCAACAGAGTTGATGTAGCTGGGTGAGCCTAGGCTGCTCTGTGGACCCACATGTTTTCAGATCATGCCATACAGCAGATCTGGAAAAAAAATTATAGACTCACCAAGGTTGGAAAAAACCTTCAAGATCATCTAGTCCAACCATTCACCTGCCACCAATATTTCCTCACTAAACCATGTCCCTTAGGATCATAATAATAATAAATAATCCACGTAGAGTAAATGTGAAAATCAGAGCAAAATGCTGATTTCCAGCAACTCTTGAATGCTGAAGAATATGCATCAGAAAGCAGAGTATAGCCGCCTCCTTTTACTCTGAAGTCAGGAAAGGTTTGTCCTTGAGGCATTTTCCTGTTGTGGAACAAATGGCACTACTTCAAGGATCATACTTGTGCCAACTTGTTGTTCAGCTTAGATGAGCAGGTTTTCTTTTTTTCTTACTTTTTTTCCTCCTCCAAATGTGTATGTGGGGTATTTACCATAAAGCATTTGTAGCTTCCTTCCTTGAGGCTTATTTTAGCCCATGACTCAGGCGTTATAAACACTGGTACTTGTAGAGCTCCTACATAGTCTGGCTGGCGCACAACCTGTATTTAAATTGTCTTAATGAATAGCTTGCTACTGTTGTGGGAAGCTGATTACCTAATCCACCTCATGGTGCAGAAAGTGAGGAAAACAAGCAACACTGATGCAAATCTTTGGTATTCTCCTCTGGCAGTAGACTGTCATTTGTCAACAATACTCTCCTCGCAAGAAGAGCAGAACTTTAATGGGCCTGAGAGCTGTTGTGCTCCACTCCTGTGATGGCAAACCAGTATTCTTATGGGATTTTTGTCTGTCACTGGGTATGAAAATATGTGCAAATGGGATGGGCTAGGAGTCTTGGTATTATGTGTTTCTTTCCCTTTACTCCTCTTATGTAGAGGATTTCGCTCTCTACAGAATGAAAATCTTGGAGCCTCAGAAAGAACTATCAGAGTTTGTCTGCCACTCAGAGCCTGGAGTACTGCCATGAGGAGTTCCCTCCACTGTTATCATCACAGAAGACACTATACCAATGCTTCTTATCACATAAGACTTGGATGCAAAGTGAGGAATCCGGTTACTCTTGAAGAGTTAATGGAATTAAGCCATACGTGCCATGCTTTCTCCTCTTGAGACAGGACAAAAAAACAACCTTTTGTTGTGGTTTGCCTTGCAGAAGTGATCAAGGAACTGAGAGCTGACAGCAGCAACAGGAAGTGGGGTTTGTGGTCATGTGTGAACTCAGCACACTATGTATTGTATCATAGTACTTGTGTTCCAAACACAGTAGTCATGTCGTTTAATAAAAATTAGAGATATGCTGAAGGTAACATCTTGCCCCTGAACTTCTGTTGTACAGAATTCAGTAATTGCAAATTGCTGCACTGCTGCTGTGGTATTTTACCTTTGCTAAGGTAAAATAAGGTAAAAATGCTAAGTATTTTACCTCAAATGGCTATTGCCTGCTATGTATGCCTATACATTTTAATACCAGGGCTTTTAAATTATTTCTTTATTTTGAAACAGGATGACAGCATGGTAAGGATTCTTTTCCAGACATGTATTTCTTTACATTTTAGTTTGGTAGCCTTGTTGCCAAGTGAATGCCTTAACATTATGCTGCTTTTTCAGAGCATAATCTTCTGATTGATTCACTGGGAAACTGCAAGCTCAACTTACCATACCAGTTGCACATCTAACAATCACAGACTAAGTATAAGCTGGTTTTCTGATAGATTGAGGTCACCCTTTGAAGGAGTTGCTGCTTTCCATCTGGATCAAAAGTGCTTAGAGAGTTGTTCCAAGTAAAAATTAACAGTAATTGAGCAGCAGAGTTTCCAATTCAGCACATCAGATAGAGTTACTAAAACAGACAGAGCTCATTAGCAAAATAAAAGGCCCTGATATACTTGTCACAAGACAGAGAAATTGCTCTGCACTGAGCTGTGTCAACATAGGTTCATCATAGGTGAGAGAATATTAAAAAAGAGCTTGCTTCTTGCCAGGTGTGTTCTAGAAAGGCTTCTCTCACAGAGATGCACTGAATATGCTCATCCTGGAGTTTCTAGTCTTTTTACCAGTCAAGCTGTCTGACTCTTTGTTTATCTGGCTGTGTTAAGTATGTAGGGCAAGCTCTAGGCCATCTATATTTTCTTTCTATATCTTCTCCAGCAGAGTCCTTGCAGATCAGTTCTACTGGCAAAATCCAGTGTAATTAGGGATAAATATAGTCCTACTAATGAATTTAAGCAAGTTGGATGTCTACTTTTCTCCATTTTTGCTGCATAATCCACTGTTAGAAATGTAGTAAATTGATATAATCTTAGAGGATATGCAAAGAGTGATCTAACTTTTGGCTGTCACTGACAGATCATGAAATATGATAAAAGTTTATCTGAACCATGAAGAGAAAGTGTATCTTATACTGTATATTTTCCATTAATATGTAGTCCATAGTAATAGTGAGATTGCTACTCTCCCTCTGTTTATTTTCCTTTACTTGCTAACAGCAAATACCATTCCTGCCATGAGCTCTTGATGAAGAACTAAGGGAGAAAGTAGTCCTTACTTTTTGAATAGAGCCTTCTGTTTCACATCTAACAATTAGAAACTATGATGTAAGGACCATTAAACAGTCTGACAGTTGTGATGAAGGAGCGAAGTGAGAAGAAGACTGACTGGAAATTAATACAGGGTGGGCAGCAGTGCAATAACAGCTGTAGTAAAGAACCTTGTGTTCTGCATTGTCTAATGGCAAATAAATCCTCTGCAAAAACATCTATGACATCTGAGGCTTAGCAATGGCTGCCACCCGTAATCGCATCTTGCAATGACTTGGATTCCCTATTTTGTTATATTTAAATTCTTAGTAATGCATAAGACCTATTTTCCTGTTTTAAATAGCTTTTGTTGTTGAGATACCCCTTTGCTGTAAGTTAGGAAGCCTAACTAATTGAAAGCTGGGTTTTGGTCATGGCTTCAAATGTTCATGCTCTATTTTTATTGGTACTGAAAATTTAATGATGTATGCAGGGATTTTTTATGTGTTTGCATGTGTATAAAATTTTTTATGGTTTGGGAATATAAAACCTCTGGAACTCAATGAACAGTAAAATTGCAATAGGCAAAGTTTTCTAGCGTATTTAGAGCATGAACTATGTTTTGCTTCTATGAAACTGTAATGAGAAGATTTTCTTTTTTTGAAGTGTGTAGGGCATCAATTATTGAAAAAAAATCCAGCACATCATCACTTTTAAAAATAATCATCCAGTAATTGCTAGTACACTCAATTTAACTTTGAACATTACTACCCATTGTGGGAACTTAAAAATGTGTGTCAGAAGTATAATCTATAAGAGATTTCTAGAAATTATAAATTACCGTTTCCCAGAATTATTGTAGGATTTGTCTTGTATGCATTATAGAATTACCGCACAGAGCAGAAACTACTCCTTTGACCTTGGATAGCTTCTGCTGCCCTGGATCTGGGTACCAGATGAAGTGATCATGAACTCAAGGCTTGTTATTAAATCTTGCTGCCAAGTTATATGTGAATCTCCTGCTTGCAGGTCACAGCCCCCATTGTTTGGGGACCCGTTTTAGTGGGACTTCGGAATGTTCACGTGAAACAAGCTCTGTTTCCACACATGCAGAATTATAAACTGCAAAAGCCAGAACTGATGCTTAATAATGTTAGCATCAGTATTCAAAAGCGGGCTCTTTCTTTAGGCAGAGTAGTGTTGCAGGTTTTTGACTGTACCAGTGAAGATTTTTTTTCTAGCAACTTCTTTGCCAGGAAATGGAGAAATGGCAATGTGTGATAGACGCAGCATTTTTACTAGCTTCTCTGTACCTGTAGAGTACATGATGATATAGATTAGAATAGGGGTAGTACTAGATGTACTGGAATTAGTATGAATTTTCTTCAGTCCATCATTGATATCGTAGAAGCCAAAGAAGGTTTTAAATCTTTCCTGACATCATCTTGCAAAGACCGTTTATTTTTTTATCTAGATCTGTGCTGTGACAAAACTGCAATTTATGCATTATTTATCGAAACCGTGAGATCTTCATCCAGCAGCAAGTGATATACTCTGAAAAGTGGTTGAATTAATATGAGACTTTTAAAACATGTACAGAAGGCTGCAGAGCAATGCTTTACTTGTCTCTTACACAATCTTTTCTTCTGGACAATTAATTCCTTGCCCTGAAACTGAATAATTCTAGAGTTCATATGAAAACTAACAACATAAAAGATTGACACTGATACAGAAACAATTCAAAAAAGCAGATGATACCTTTGTGGAGCTTTTTTTATCTCAACATATGTTACCTGTGATGGAATTCTTGATTGAGCAATGTTGATGTGGGTCAGTGCAACATCTTTGCTCTATCTTTTCTTGGAGATTATCTTTATTCTCCCATTTTCCTTTTCCCTGCTTAGCTTTAGCTGTTAACTTCTAAGGCAAGGTGACAAACCACTGTATTCTGATGGACATGTAGACAATGTCTATAGTATTACTTGCTGCTCTTGTAGCAGATTTCTAATTTTGCTCTCAAAAGATCATGCATCTACTGTGTGGAAAATAAAACTACCCTTTTCTTCAACACCCTTTTCACTCTAATATGTTCCTCATTCTTCAATGTAATCCATTCCTTTTTTTTCCTTTTCTTTTTTCCTTTTTTCCTTTTTTCCTTTTTTTTTCTTTTCTTTCTTTTTTTTTTTTTTTAGAAAAGTAGTTTATCTGAAGCTTTATTCTGAAGTATCTCAGACTATAGGATCTCAGCCAGTTAGTGTAAATCACCTTAGGAAGCAATCCACATGTTATGACAAGAACCAGGTATGACGTGCTGACTCTAAGTGGAAGAGGGAATTAATAGAAAACACATGGAGGCATTTGTAGTGTTAGCTTCATAGGGTGCCATTTGCCATCAGACTTATTTTTCATGTGCGTGTTTTTGCAAGAAAAAATACTAAAAGTGTAAGGATTTGGATAATTTATTAGATTTTGATTCTCTTCCTTCACTTTCAAAATATTTTATTATCTATAGTTGCTTTTACTTTGCAACTGATTTCTCATGTAACTCTATCATGAACTGGGCTACCAATAGAAGTATGACATTTTCTGACTTAAGCGAGACTCTTTATTATTTCTACATTATCCAATTTTAATAAAACTTAACAGTGCGAAAAGCATATTCTCCACTGATTTCTGCAGGTAGATTTCTTCGTCTCTTTCACATTCATAGAAGACCACTATTCCAGCTTGTGCACCACCTCTGAACCCACAAAGAGACTCTGAAACCCAGAGCCTAGCTTCACACTGTAATGTGTAGTTTGAATCAGAAAACATCTTTTCAGAAATCAACATAAACATTTGATGAGTACTGTGGAATCATAGAATGCAATCACTGGTGTTTGAAAAAACCTCTAAGATCATCACAGTGCCCACTAACTATATCTCTCAGTGCCACATCTACGCATTTCTTGAACATCTCCATGGATGGTGACTCCACCACTTCCCTAGGCAGCCTGTTCCAATACCTCACCACTCTTTATGAGAGGAGATTTTTCCTAATGCCCAACATGAACCTACCCAGTGCAACATGAGGTCATTCCCTCTAGTCCTATCTTTAGTTATCTGGGAGAAGAGACTGACCCCCACCTCATCACAACCTCTTTTCAGGTTGTTGTATCTTTTGGGTAGAGGGAGATAAGGTCCCCCCTGAGCCTCCTCTTTTCTAGACTGAACAATCCCAGTTCCCTCAGCCGCTCCTCATAAGACCTGTGCTCCAGTTCCCTCACCAGCTTTGTTGCCCTTCACTGGAAACGCTCCAGGGGCTCAAAGTCTTTCTTGTAGTGAGGGGCCCAAAACTGAACACAGTACTCAAGGTGTGAATATGTACACCTTTTGATAAATATCTACTCTTCTGTACTCTGAATTCAGTGGGCAGACTATTTCTTGGTTTGAGATAGGGTTTAAAAATACTGCATTAAAACTACTGCCAGATGTTTCATTTCTGCTCTGTACAGCAAGCAGTTCACACATAACTAACAATACCTAAGTTGAACTGAAAATAAAGGAAGGAAAGAAAGGAAAAACTATTATCAGTCCTTTCAATGGCATAACACTGATTTTTGACTTTTTTAGAACTCTTGTAAATGACACCGGTCTGGAATGTGCAGGGAAGCAGAAATAAAAAATAAGGGGAATAGGGTCAGAAGGAAACCTGTAGAGGCTCAGAATACTAACCCAAGCTCTGTAATCACATGCAGTAAAGCCAGCTCAAAGCTCCTTAGCAGGACAGGTAAAAGTTGAAACAGTTGACTGTGTGGTAAAAGGCATCTGGGAATCCATGAGAAGTTGGTAGAGAGGCTAGTGAGTACAGTGGCTGGAAGAAAGAAAAACTTCAGGAAGATGGGACTGCGGTGGGCCAGAATAGAGCCCCTTTATTAATATCACACCCTCATCAGATCTAACAGTGGACCTAAGAGACATCGTTCCCCTTAGCTGACAAAGATCCCCTCACTGTCCATTAATAATAAATGTATTGCAATTAGAATAGGTGACTTAGAGATTTAAGAAGTCCAAGAGAAATGAATAACTTCATTCCCCTTGGTGCTAACATCTCAGAGAACAGGGGAAGCTCAGTTCTCCAACAGTGGAGAACACTTTCCATTTTGGGTAGAAATCAACTGTTCGGAATCATCATATGATCATTCAAATTTGAAATTTCAATATTTGGGTTTTTCTTCTGTTTAGAAACAATGCTGAAGGGAAATGAAGTTCTAACTTCTCCAGAAATCCTTTCAAGACTTCTTCTGCAAGTGACTTTCAACCAAAGAAGTACCGAAAGAGATAAAAGCAACTGGTGATCTGAGGAGAGGGAGAACAACGCCACAGAGAGAAACTGTGTGATAATGAGTGATGTGTCAAAGCAGGAAATACTTCAGATAGTAGAGATGCAATCACCAAATTAAGTTGTTGGAAAACATAAAGTTTGCAAGAATGAGTAAGAGAGGTTACAGTAACTTGTCTAAAACAAAAAAGCCACAGACTACTTGTTCATGGAAACATTTGCACGACAGACACGAACAAAATGTGGTCTGAGGTCCTGTGGTACCTCACCCATGTCCCTGTGCTGTATTTTGGGGGTTTATGTATCTGATGAGTTAGATTTCACATTGCTGAATGTAACTGGGTCACAGTTTGTAGTATTTTAGAGCACTTACTCAGAATATGGGAAATCTAGGAAAATATTTAATTGATTTTATAAGGTAAATGCTAATTCTTATAGCCTGCGTGTTATTTATAGGATAGCATAACATTGCGTAAAAGGAAATGTTTACAGTAACTATGGGGAAATGAAACTGCTCTGGTGTCTCAAGCATCAGTATTCTGAACTGTCACGTGTTAGAAAGAGCAGTGTGACTTTTACACCCAGTTCTTGATGATATCCTTGTATCTACTAGTGGGCTTCACTGATCTTTCAAAAGCAAGGCAGAACACATCTCATTTTTGAATCTACTCAAAAGTTTATCTCTTGGATCTTAACTAGCTCCTCCTTTCTGAACTCTAAAAATTGAGAAGAATGACCAACCCATTCTTGAGAAGAACGTCCACCAACCCAGATCTTGCAATACCAGAATAAAGTGACAAACAATATAAAGAGCAGGACAAAGAGGACTCAATAACAAAAGAAATGAAAAGCAATGTATATGTTGCTTTCTGGAGAGAACAACGTATCACAGCCATTACATTATTAAAATGGCCATCACCCCCCCCAACTGGAGAGATTAATGCAATATTAATGCAATAGAGTATATTATTCTGGGAGCTGCTGCACAGACCAAGATAGCACATTTTAGTGTCCCACTTCTCAGCTGCATCATGCAAGGATGAAGAGTGTGAGGAGGAAACAGGGACTAATTATCATGCCAGTAATTTCTATTTAATATACTTCGCTGAGTTTATCTGGAGTTTACTACAAAAAGAAAAAAAAAAAAGACTACTAAGGAACACATCCCAGAATGAGTAACTTCATGAAAGTATGTTGGCCAAATCTGCATTTCATGCTTTGATCTGTGCAGAAAACAAGTGAGATGCTCTCTTGGTGCAGATGCAAACACCGTTTTGGGACCCTAAGACATTTCAGGTTTCTTTTCAGGGGCTTACCTAAACTGTGACTGTTTCTTTAGAAGTGTTTTATTTTCATTGATATATAAATAATCTTTTTCTGAAACTGAAACTTTTTACAGAAGACATTCCAGTGCAGAGCTTTTTAATTATGTGAACCGTGTGATCTGGATTAATTCTGGCACACGCTCTCTGATAAGCTTATTGCAACTGCGGCAGTTATACATGGACAGGCAATAGCAAGAAGTAGGGCCCCAAACCATTCTGATCTTATGGAGTAAGCTGATATATTGACAACTTAAATAAAACTGAGCAACAAAATATTATGTATTACATATGGGATGAATAACTTGTTCAGGACCTTGCTGGCCAGGTTCTCAGTCACAAGATGAGAAGAATTCCTATGTTTTGTATGACATTATTTATTTATTTGCTGCCAAACTATAATTTTGTTAACAACCAGATGACTATATTTAAATGACATTGTCATCAAAGAATCCAAATAAAACTGGCTTCCATTTATTCTTCCTTAAAATTTCTTATTCAATGGTGCCTATTCTTTTGTTCGTCACTACATCAATCATATTCTCATTTTACATTATACTGAGACTTTTGTTTGCAATAACCCATCAACATGGGTGAATTATGTGAATCAATATATAATATTATAATATATATTATTAATATTATGTTATTATATTATATTATTAATATTAATAATATTATATAATGTGAATTAATTTCTATATCTTTGTATTGATACAGAATTGGCAGGACAAAATGAAGAAGAATGCAGTACAAGATCTGCTCATTCAGTCAAAATAGCCATTATGGACCAACTTCCAACATCCTGTCAATTTGACTAAATTCTTACTAATGAAACTGTTGTTTTCTTGCCACTTTAAGCAAAAAGCTGAAGACTTAGTTTTGAGGAAGTAAAGCTCTGGGTCTGACTTATGTGTTTGGAAGTCATCTCTCTTTGCAAGGAGGCTACTAGATAAAGGACAATATGGTATTTGTAGACAGAATATTCAAATATTACTTTAAAGAATTTATAGCAGAAGTTGAGGACAAAGGAGAGGAGACTTGCTTTATATAGTAGAGACCTTTTTCCTAATGCAGTTGACAAGATCTGTTCCTAAAAACTGAGGAATATAAGTTTCTGTGACAAAAGAGGTAACATCCTTACAAGGATAAAAACGGTTTAAAAGCTGCAAAAAGTCATTTAATTCATGGACCCTTACAAAAATCTGTGCTATGATCTATCGTGTTCAACATACTAGTAAATGGTTTGGTAAATAGCAATGTGTCAAAGTGTGTTGATGGCACCAAATTATTTAGAGTAGTTAAGGGTCGATTGAAATGCATCACAAAAGCATCTGCTGATACTGAGGAATAAAAACATAGGTGAAACTGGATCCAGTTAATTTTAAAATAAGGTGGAAAGAGAAACAACCTAAATCTTGACTGCCCTGTGTTGCTCTCCTGGCCAATTTGAATTGGTCTCTGAGAATAGGATTTTGGAACAAAAACAGTGTCACCAACAGCATTAGTCCACTCCTTCTCAGGGAGGAGAGCAAACAGTGCTAAGAATTACTAATCAGTACAAAATGTTAAATAAATCAGTGCTATTTCTACTTATGAAATACTTTTTCTGCATCTCAAGGTTATGGCTGTAATACAGAGGGAAAGACAGATGGGCCAAGACTTGATGTTTTCAGTGTGGAGAGAGATGATAGAGAACTACAAAGGCATAAGCATTATGTGCAGGATGAAACAGGAAAAACTGTTCAGGAACTTCCTCAGTGCAAGGGCTAGGGAACATTGAGTGAACTTGGCCAGTGAGGTAATCCTTTGTTATGTGCGGTAACTCTGCAGAACTCCTTACCAGAGGATGTTATAGATATTAATATTTTTGTCACAAAATTGAGCCACAAAACCATTAAACACAGTGAGACTGTTCTGGTGTGTGCAGTGTGCTTCCTGCTCCCTCAGCGTCTGTCTGAGACACGTGCAATTTGTTCCAGGTAATTACAGGATACTGGCCACTTGTGTGTGAATTGCTTTGTAGGTAGTAAAACAGAAAAGCAATACTTTAGGTTATTTCTCTGCTTAAAGATCTGTCTTCTTCTGGCTTTTTTTTTCCTTTTTTTTTTTCTTCTTATGCTACAGGAGGACAATTAAAGCTTTGCTAATAGGTATGACTCTTACAACCAAAGGCATTTCTCTCTTGTCTGTCAACCTGAATGTACTCCATCAGAACCAGATGTCTCAGAGAGGAACGTGAAGCCACGGGGAATGAATGAATGAATGAATGAATAAATAAATTAAAAGCCAAGTCATTTATTCATGATCTTTTTATCTTCATAAAATACAGTTTTGCTTTAAAAAAAAAAAAAGGAAAGTAAGGAAATTTTTTTCCTGTATGCTTAGAAATGCTTCCAAAAATATCCTTTTAAAATACTCTGACCATTTGTGTCTTACAAGAAGGTCCAAGAAATTTAATTCAATTTTATTTTGTTTAAGGATTTGGACAACTTGAGAGAGAAGAGGAATATGTTAATGTTTTGAACCTGATTTCTGGCTGTTATATTTATTTTCTGTTTGACTAATCTGAAATGCTGTTGATAGCAAAGGGAACCCAAGGGCATCATAGAACAAAAGGAAATGCTTTGTGAAAGAACATAGAACTTCTTTGTAATGAACTTCTTAATTCTTCCGGAGAAAGCTCAGATGAATAATCTGCATTAGAGCTGTGACCTACTGACTGAAGCAATAGCCAACTTGTTTGTAGGAGCAAACATTCCACCTAATGCTTGTCAAGACAGTTGTTTTTAGGCTGATTCTATTTTTTCCTCCTGTGTATCATCACATGGAAGGGGAATGACAGATGAATGTGGATGAAGCAGTGGCCTGGAACTCTACAAGAACTGGAAAAACTGGGAATGCATGAAGTAATTTGGTGTATAGCTGATTATCCACATACAAATGAGAAATTAATGAATAGACTACCCTAATAATAACTCATAGGAATGAATAGCTATTTGGATGGCATGCATTTTCTGTTAATTCCACTGAGGCAAAACAGGAAGACTTTTTTTGTTAAAATATTTCAATAAAACATGGAAGAAATATACTTTTTCTAGAGATTTACCCCTCTTTTTGTAGTCAAAAAAGCTTAAAAGTGAAACCTTTTATGTTTTCACTAGAGCAAAACTATTAGTTTTTTTATAAAATTTAGCTTGATTGTTGCTTGTAGATACAGATTGTGTAAAAATAAAAGATGATAATAGTAGTTTAGCTTCAAATCACAAGCTGTTAAATTAGTAGCTCTTCAAGATTTAATTTTCTGGAATGTCCTTACTATGAGAGAGAAGATAAAATGCAAAGTGCCAAGATTTCTATTCAACATCAGCAAGCAGTGAGGCCAGTTTAACAATTACTCCATTCTTGTGATCTCACAGTAAGTAGAGAATCAAATTTGGACTTGGAGTGAGTTGATGGTAGCTTCTACCAGTGTAACCGCACCAACTAGTCACTAGCATTCTTCTCTGAGTCCTGTGCAGTCCCAGATAGCTCTCTTCATTGAGCTGGGAAGCTTAGTGTGCGTTCTTAAGATGTCTGCATAAAAATGGCCAGAGGTGTGTTAACCATCTAGCTGAAAAAAAATCTCAATTTAGTGTCTACTTGCTATTATAAATTATTGTGCTTCTTCTGCTGACCTTGTATAAACTGAGATTTTTAAATCTGTTAGGCCTACTCTAATCAACTACTAATAATCTACCACATTTCCATGAAACATGAGGGCAAAAAGCTGATCTTCAGAAAACAGCTTATTTAATACAAAATGCACTGAACTAACATGTATGGGATTTATTGGTAAGATACCTTAATTGAAAACAAGGAGGATATGACTTAGGGTCTGTCTAGAATAAGAACCAAGAACTGTATTTCCATGTTGAAGCTAGATAGTGATGATTAAATGTGCATGTTTCCTACAGGTCAGTAGTCCAAAAGTCTGAAAGCATGTCTCTCATCTACACAAATTATAGCTGGTAGAGATTCTGTCTCCTTTGCATACTTCCTTGCTCTTGTACTTGATAGTTCCCCATACAGATGGGATGTTGAAACACCTGTCTTGGGGATTTACAGAGTTTAATGGTTGCATCCATTCTGATAATTTCCAATAATTACTGTAAATCATGACGATACATGTGACAGATTTGTTAAATCAGATTTTCAGTTAAGTATGAGATGTGTATCCAAATATTCAGATAATTAATTTCCTAGGAACATTTATCTGTGGCTTAAAATTTCATAACAGCAGCCTTACGCCTGCATTACCTCATAGATATTACAAATATACAGCTCATCAATATTGATGTGTTTTGCTTCAGAGCTCAGTAACTTCAAATCCTCTTCAGTTCTGAAGAACCAATCCAAACTTCATATTTTTCATTCAGCTCATGAATCTGGTATAAATTATTTTCTGTCAAGTGTTCATTAGTCAATTGCTGTCAGATTCAAATTATTTAACAGATTAAAAAAGAGCTCCCTAAGCTATCCTTACAAATAATAAAAATGGCAAAATAGTTTCCAAAGTCTTCTGATTCTGGATAAGGGACACCTTTATCACCAATTACTTTAATCAGATATTTTTTATGAATGCCCTTTATTTTACATTATTTTTTTATATGTGGTATGGAGCTGACTTCCTTGAAGAACATTGTGGAGCTATTAGCAAGGGTCTTCTGTTAAATAAAGATTGGAACCTGGGAAACAGCCTGAATTTAGATCAGCTATAAGCAGAATTCTCTCCCTGCCTTCTCTTCTGAGTGGGTGAAAAACACTTTTGAGATGAGTCTGTCCAGTTGTTTGGCAGCTTTAAATATGCTTAAGCAGTGATGCAGTACCAACATACGAACAGGCAAATTCTACAAAATGAAATGCTTTGCCAGAAATTGTGGTAACCCTTTCATCATAAGGAAACCTTTTGCTTGTTATAAGTGAGACAAAAACAAGACCCTTAATCAATCTAAGAAGAATGGCACTACCAAATGCTAGTTTCCTAGAAGTTTGCATTCTGCTTATCTTGATCTCTTTCTCTCTACAGCCAGCTGGTTTCATTAACTTTCCTGTCTGGTTTGTAAAGGGCTGTGAATCTTGTTGCTGCTATGGCATTACAAGTCTATTGATGACAACCAATGGGCACGCAGTAGCAGCTTTTTTGTATTACGCAAAAGGATTATTTCCTTGCCCTGAGTCCTGGAAGCAATAAGGATATCTCTATATATTTATTCTGTCCAGGCTGAACCTTCTCATCTCTTGTTTGTTGTTTTTTTTTGTTTGTTTGTTTGTTTGAATTCAAATGGTGGATTCGAAAACTACTGTTAATGCTAAGGAGCACACAATGCACTTGTCTAAATTGTGTCCATAAGAAACCAGCCTCTTCTTGCCCTTCCCTCTAAAATATATGATCAAATACACAAAATGCTAAGGCATCTATAACATATAGTTCTTTGTTTTAATGTAAGATTTAAAAAATAGTATTTTTTAAAATTTATTTATTTTAAGAACTGTCTTTAATGTGCAGGTAAGCTCTTTAACATTATTTATTAGATATTTCAAAAAGAGTGAAACACTCTAATGATTTTTTCACCCTGTTATTTTACACAACAGATTTAGGTCCTACATAATTCTTAGGATTAATATATTGACAAAAGTGTTCGCTATCTGAAATAACAAAAGTAGCTGCCCATCTTCTAACATTTAGTCTTTAGTAGGAAATAAAGCCTAGTTCTGTAATCATATGCAGCATGCATATTATGCTGCAACAATCCTTGAAAAGATTCTTCTGAAGCTTTCTCTTGAACTTTTTTCTCTATATCTGCTAAATACAGTTGTAAGGACAGATATTACCCACTGGTACTGGTGTTTTCATTCTCCCTTTGTGTCAAATGAGTGGGAAGTGTATCTGGACAAAAATGTGGCTGGGAGTATTGCCTGTACTGTAGGAAGTACTTCTTAGATGTCATTATCAAAAATTGATTAAAGCTCCCAAACTTTATCATACGAGTATGCAAAAAAGAGAAAGTACGTTAGTACTGTAAGTAGAATAAATTTATTCTCAAACAGTGATACATAAATCAAGCTATAGTATAAATTACTTATGAGCTTAGAGAAAAAATACAGTTATCCTAATTTTACTTAGCTGCCAGCTGAGCTGAAGAAATTAATCACCTGCATGTTTTAGTCCCTGGCAAATGGTGGTTAAAGGCTTAAATTCAGTTTAAGCAAAAAAAATATTTTATTTCATATTTGTAATAGGTTTTGTGTGTGCTTGGTTCATTACCATCTGTCAGATGATGCATGGTAATTTGTTAAGAGATGGTAATAAAAATGTTCACATGATTAAAAGCAATAAGCATAGCCTAATATATTGCTTTTTATCACTTTGATATTGAAAATATGTGCTCCTACTTTGCTGTGCCTGTATAATATTGGGCTATGCATATTAACAGAACTACTCTTGCAATAAAATCATTGTCTAAAGAGGTTTTAAAATCTCCATTCTTGGTGGTCTTTTAAAAACAGGACAGAAAAACATCTGTTATAGATGACGTGAGTGAAGCTGATCCTGCCTGGGGACAGGGAATGGACTGGGTGACCTCTTGAGATCCCTTCCGGTCCCGGGAGTCCATCATTTTAGTTTAAATAACTCAGTGAAATGCCACACAAGGATTTGTGCTAATTGAATTAGGTTGGCTTTTAAACAAGTTAACAGATGTTTACAATTACAGATGCAAACATTCAAGGCCTAGAGCGTTCAGTCTATTCCAGTACTTCACTGTCCTTAAATTTAGAAAGCTTTTCAATAAATCTAACTGTATTTTCCACGCTACTTCTATGTATCATTTCTGTTACTTTTATCCTGTCCATTGAAAACATAGAGATTCGCCTTTATTATAGGTTGCTTTTCATATACATAGTCATATGCTGTCTTCTATACTTTGTTTACCCTCTTTGGTCTTTTCTCTATAGTTTTAGCATTTTGTACTTTGCATTTTTTCATTCCTCCTTTTTTTTTTTTTTTTTCTCTTTCTTCCTCCAGACTATTCTCAGGTAATGTGGCTTCCCAAACTGCATCTCATGTTAAGCTGAGGCTTTGTATGTACTGATAAAACTGAATGATATTTCCACAAGTAGAACTCCTGGTTATACATGCCACTAAGTTTTTTATAAAAACTGCTGTGAAAGTTGTGCTTCCTGTTTTATTATGTTGGCCCACAATGCCAGACGTGGATGTTGGTTGTACAGCAACAGAGGCTGAACCTTCCCGACAATACTCTGTTGCATTTTATTGCTGTGTGACAGATAGTATCAGAGGAGCAGCCTGACACAATGGCGTCTGACATGGAAGTACAGATGTAGCAAAGGTGTGTCACTGAATTCCTCCATCCACATAAATCAGCTAATGGTGGTGACTATGTTGAAAAATAGTGTTTTGTAGCAGAAAATTTGCTCTATCAAGTAATGTTATTGTGCTCTTTGTTGTAGTGTCCATGGAAATATATAGGAGGTATTACTTTTGGAGCAACCTACATATCCAGTAAACTTAAGCTTAGATTCAGATGCATCTGAATGATCTGGACAGAGATTTTCATGCTGAGTTCAAAATTACACTCTTCAATTCATCTCCTGCCATTTGATCACAGATAAAACAGTTTTGTGTTCTGTTTATTACTGTTAGATGAGATGAAGGACTTTGTGAGAAGTTGACTCTTGAACTAAAAACTTAAGTTTTTAATTTTTATTTTTAATTAAAGAGAAGTTTTTCAAATTGCAAGGGGAATTTCTTTAATGTTTTCTATTGAGGTGAGTTTTCAGAGATTAAATCAATGTTTCTCATACCCCCAGAAATATTTATATTCACAGGCAGGATCACTGATACTGGAGATGGGAAAGACAGTATTTTCCTCCCACCTGCCTTATGTCTATTTATATGGCTTCTAAAATACAAATAACCATTAGCATAAATAACACTAGGTGATTGTTCATCACATGGTTGGAATTGTATCATTGTTTTCTGTAGTCAGCTTTATAACCCATTTGAGACTTTGGCTGTTTGGATTTATTCATGCTCTCAAGGGAGGACTGAAAGCAAACTTAGTCAGTGTTGGCTGATTGCAATTCTGTGCAAACAGTGGCCCTTGTTAAAGTTTGTAGTAGGCAGGCATCCTTCCTGCCCTGCTTTGGTAATTTCTTGATACTTAACTTCACCTTAAAGTCATGAATCTCAGGTGATTCACCAGTATATCTTTCATTTATACTGAGCATTAAGCTACCAGCCAGAAAAAAAGTTTCTTTTAAAATGATAGGAACTGTTGTTTGAGATCTTTTTTATTTTTTATTTGATCACTCTCCAGTCCTTGGAGCCACCGAGAACTCTGACCCAGCTGGCGGGCAGCCTCCAAACAGCCCATACCTAGTTGCCTTTTTCATGTAGGAGCAGAAACTCATAATGTCAGTACGGACCCCAGAGCTGCAAAGAACACATTCTCTTGATCTCTGAGAATTTTCACAGGACTAACTGCCTACTATTGCAGGAATCTTCCTCCCTTCTGGTGGCATAATTTCTTTTCTTTAAGGTTCTAATTTTGTATATGAAAGTTTTTGAGCTTATTATAGAGTGAATGGTATGCATTTTGGTGAACCAAAGCTTTTAACTGGTCTAAAACTCTGCTGTATGGCTGAGTTCTGTGCTGGTGGACTAGGTTTGATAACCCAGATCAAATTAATAGGAGTCACAATCTCATTATTGTTATCTGTAATACTTTAGCACCTTTCTCCTGGCACTGGAAAAGCAGGAGAATGTCTCAGTCATGAACTGAAGAATTATAAAATAAGAGACTGAAAAGGTCATGTAATCTGAATGTAATCCTAAATTCCTCCATGTTGTACAGTGCTAAGACGTAGAGTGTTTTCTAAATACTCAAAATTTAAATAAGCTACAGCACAACTCTAATTTTAGTACTCTTTCTTCATTTTGAATTTGCTGCTGAAATATATTTATTTTGTTTCTTCCTCTTTTGCGAGTGAATAAACCAAATACTTTTGTGATGGGACTTTTATTCATGCAATATTTCCTCTAGCCAACCTTAAATCCTGACCTTACAAATTGGTCTGTAAGATATATCTGGGCCCAAGCAGAATTTAGATGACTTAATGGGCAGATGAAAATCTAGACTTACAAGTTCAATAGTTTGGTGAAAGTTTTGATCTGGGACTGTTTCTGCTTTATTTATTATTATTATTTTTAATCTTTTTTTTTCATGATCCCTCCCTGGTCATTTATTCCTGTTTTAGATATGTCTTCTCTGTTTGACTGGAATTTTTATTTAATCCCTTTAATTCCAAAGAGAATTCTGTGTATTAAAGCAGAGAGAAATCTTCATAGAAGCTTACAGGCTCAGGACCATTCTGTGAGGTTGTGTATGCTTGCTTATATGTGTGTGTCAGCAAGAAAAAGGGAAGAGGAAGTGATCAAAATAAGGAAGCTTCCCTATGCCTTCTCACACTGAAAGTGGCATGTTTTTGTCTTTTGGTTTCTTTCTTCAGTTGCTACTTCTCAGAGTCTCTGTCTGTCTGTCTGCCTGCATCTCTCATACAATGGCAAATCCAGTCCTCAATAGTCAGCATGCATTTTAAAGTTTCATACCAATCTCATGCATCAGTGAACCTTTTTTTAGCCTCTTTTCATCAAATCAGCGATAATAAACAACTGGAACTACTTTAAAAAGCTTTACAATCATGATGACTAACTAGTTCCATGGTTTCTGCTTCTTCCCACAGAACCACTGAAAGAGATCTGGAAATGGATAGTTTAAAACTGCTGTTTGTATCAGTGGTGGATATACTTTTAATGGAATTCTGGCCCCTTTTCCCTCCACAAAAACAAACTTTATTTTGTTTTGGCCTAAGTTTGGTTAGTTAGAATGGAGTAGGACATGAAGTTGGATTTAATTTTCCCTCTGGCTTTAATTGATTAAGTTTGCTTTAGGAGATCTGCACTGGAGCTGAGACTGGAATAATTTCTCCTTCCTCTTTAAAACAAGCCAATTTAAACATTACTTCTATAATATTATAGCTATAGTTCCAAGGATCTAATGCACCCATCTTGCCTTGAATTTCCTTACTACACTTATAGATGGGATCCTTTGGTCCTTCGAAAGACCAACTATCCAGGAAAAAACCCCTATAGGCTCCTTCAGTATCCCTGTACAGAAAGTACAAAGGAAAGTGTAGGCAAAAAACAGTGAGAAGTTTTTAATGTCAGTTCTTCCAGCCTTGCCTACTCTGACAGTACACTGTAAAATCAGCGTCTGTACTACCTTCTGTACTATAATATGATTTCATCAGATGATTTCTGAGCTACACCATGCAATTTCTAGAAGATTCATCACAGAAAGACACACAAGCTGACCTGAAATAATGAATGACTAATGGTACCTTGCTCTGCACTAAGCTATGCAGCCAAGACCAGCTAATTAAAGGCTGGATTTAGTTATTTGCATCAAAGATGATCTTTTTGAAATAAGCCATTTGTTCAGACATTATCAGGTGTAGTGGGAATGCTAAGTCATGGCCTGAAACAGTGATCAATCACTCGGTGGGAAGGCAGGGCCAACCCAGGGGAGCTCAGGTGCATGCAATGTACCTGAGTGACTGGGAGGGATGGGGCCAGGATCTACCCCTTCTCAGACCTCAATTAAGGGTTGGCAGTGGAGGTGAAGATATCTCGCTGGAGATCTCTGCTTACATGAGGCCTTCCAAAGGAAAGAGGTTGGTTAGTTTGTTTATTTATTTATCTATCTATTTATTTATTTATACTCCTCTCCTTGTTTCTGTGTCTATAGCTGCTGTATTTGGGCTTGTTCTCGTTTGCTGTAGTTGAGGGTTTTGCCACTCCACTATTATGGCTGTACTTTCCATCACAGTATAGCATTTCCTCAGGCTACGTAGTGGAGCAACCAGCACTGAAGGAAAAAGGCAGACCGTTCCTAAACCTCTTGAGACACTGGGGGATATACATGGTATAGGTAAGTTCATCTTATAGATATTGTAATTATTTTACTTTGACAAATCAAAAACCAACATCAGCAGTAGAACAGTTGGGCTTGTTCTCCATCTTTCAGTTAGACTTCAAGTTTATTAGGAGTAGAAAACAACTGGGAATACTTATGATGCATTCCTAACTTTGGTTTCCTCCCACCCAAACCAGAACATCTGAATTATATCTATACGTATACATAGTGTTCTCTGTAGTTGATGGAAGACATTTTAGTATGACTGAGGAGGCAGATAGTGTCCACTGCCTGAAAGCAGTTTATTTGGTGCTTCAGATACTGAAATTAGATAAGATAAATCATCTTCGGAGGTCTCAGGGTCTGAACTCAAGGGAAATCTTTCAACCTCTATCTTCTACCAGACATAGGAACTACTAACAATAATAGTAATAATAAAAACAAACAGATGGTAGATAACACTTTCTACCTATGAGTACCTAATCAAGATTGCAGTTTGGCCTTTGTCATCTTCAGTTTGCAGGCAAACTTGGAGCCGAAACCACTGTCTCTGACATGCTTCTTGCTTCTCAATTGTCCTGGCTGTCATATGGAGAAGAAAAAACAGCCTGCTCCTGTGCAGTTCAATGAAATATTTAAGGATTTCTGTTTTGAAGCTGGCAAACAGATGGTTATTTTACTGAAACAAGCTAGCATGTCATCTTTGGTTTTGATTCCCACATGCCACTTAAGATGGTTCTTAGCTGAAAATGTGAAACAGTCAGCCACTGAGGAACCCTTGCTTTGAATTCAGTGGGTAACACATCCTTGCCTGAAACAGCAGTATTAAACATTGATTTTTTTGATTAGCTATCTGACTGTCCTTTTTTTTTTTTTTCTGGGTTGACAGATTTTGGCTGTTTGATTCTTCATGGTAATCTTCCTAATGATTTTTTTTTTTTTTTTTTTTTTGGAATTAAAAGCATGTTAATAAACTTCTTGTCTATTGGCAGGCTATTGAGAATATTTTTTCTTGAATTATTGAATAGGAAATGGCAGCTGCTTCCTACAGCTGTTTTCTAGAAAGCTCCCTGGTATAAAAATTAATAGTTTTCCCAGTTGGTAGTCCTCTTTAGTGATAAAAATGTGTACTCACACTATGACCTCCTCTATAATTGCCTCCTAAAGTAGCATTTGTTGAACGCTGAAGTGCTGGGATGAATTCAGGTGTAGGAATTTGATTCCAAGTTTAATTTCAAGGTAAATTATGATACTATATGTAATGCTTGATTAATAGCAATGTATCTAAAATTACAGTGGTTATGGAAATTCACTAGCTTATGCTAGTAATTAATGTGTGCATTTATATGCATTTTGTTAAAATATTAAAGCATTAATTTATAAATTTAACGAAACTACATTGAGAAGTGTGTATATATATAAATATATGTACACATTTCTACTTGGACAGTACCAAGTATTAAAATGTTTATAGTCAAGCTCATTAACTGTACTGCATCCATGGTTATTTTCTCTTCCTTTTTTGCTTCTAGCTATCTGTGGCAGATATGCATCTGAGAAGACCACAGATCAATCCTGCCATCTCATTCTCCATGTATACAAGCTAAGTGCTCCTTTGAACACAGAGAGGCTAACAGTGGACATACAGATGTAGAAAATCATTACTGACATAGAAATTGTGAAGTGTACAGCAGAAGGAAATAGGGTTGCACTCAGTGGCAACTCATTTCTTCTGGATTCCTAATTTTGTGGTAGGAGGGCAGCTCTGAAAGTAATGTCTCCTATTTTATTACATTGGCCCACAGTGTCAGAGGCAGTTGTTGGTGGAATGGTAGCAGATGATGAACCTTCCCAACAATATTCCCTTACATTTTGTTGCCGTATGACAGTTGACCAAATGACATCTGAATTAGATGGACATATGAATCAAAGGTGTGTCATTGCATTTCTCTGTACAGAAAAAAAAAATGGCACTCATTGACATTCATCAGTGCTAACTGGAAGCTTATGGAGACCAAACAGTGGATGTGAGCACAGTGAGGTGCTGTGTTTCAGCAGTGATGACAGCAACAGTAAAGACGATCCATGTTCTGGATGTCCATGCAGATGTTCATAGGGGTGGCATGCATGCTCTTGTTCATCACTGCTGAAAATGCACAGTTAATGGTGATGACTCTGAAAAATATTCTGTAGCTCAGAATTTGCTATATCAAATAGTGTTATTGTGTTCTTTGTATCTGTTAAATTTCCATAAGAGGTATTACTTTTGAAATGACCAGTGTATATTTGTAAACATTTATGTGCCTGAGATAGCTTAAGTAGTTACCGCATATTTTTGGCCTGCCTTGCTTCTTTAGATCTACTCTGCATCATCTTTTCTGCATGGATGTGGACAAGATAGTTACTAATTTTGTGCTCTTGTCTTACATTTACAATAAAGTACCTATGTGAATACACTGAATGGTGAAGGAGAGACCTGCTTTCTTTGTTACTATTTCTCCATGGAGGAATGTTTTAGGATAGGTTTGAGCAAGATGATATTGGAGGTTCTATTTCTGTTGCAACTGAAAAGATAACTGAAAGATAAATGCAGCCTCGCTCCCTCAAAAGTCAGTAAGGTCTAGGGTTCACAAAGAGTATCTTTGGTTTTCCCCTGGTACAGTAAAGAACTTGTTTCAAGATGCAAGGAGGCACAAGATCTGGGAAGTAATTTCTCATATAAAAGTATTCTACAAATACAAATTAAATTGATGGTCTAATGCAAAGTTCCCCACTATTTCAAAGAACAAACCACATCTTCTGAGGAGGCTTATCTTGAAAATGTTTTTTTTCCATCCATGATGACACCAACTCTCTCTTCCTCCAAACAGCTACAATAATGTATCTTCCCACAGTGGCCTGTGTATGTACATTATATTAGGAAACCTGATCATTTAATACAATTTAGCAGTGGGAAATGAAAAGATACAGCATCATATAACCATGCTGTTCTTTGTGGACTGCAGGTAAGTGCTCCACAGAGCTGGAACTTCTTGACTAATGTATTTCCCAAATGCTGTACAGCCACTGCTATCCTTTCCTGCCACAGTGGACTCTGAATGCCTGATCCTGCCCCTCACTCTAACTCATTGCAGTTAGCTATAGCTAAGGCTGCCTTACAATTTCAGTTGTGAAATACTGCTTTCAATTGCTTATAACTCCTCAACTTGTGTTTTTTTCATTCTTTTTTTTGTTGTTGTTTTAGCTTTCCACAAGAAATGTTAGAATACTTCTTGAGGGTGACAGGAAGGGGGAGGAGAATAAAGAGTGACCGTGGGGAAAAAATGAAAAAGCTGAGATTTCTGTAGTAAGATGGTGTCCGTATTGCTCTTATAGGAACGTGTATTTTTGTCCTGCCAATCTGGGATCAAGGACAAGAGGGTGTCTGTGGTGTGGAAGACTGTTCCTTTATAAATGTAACTGTGTGTCTGAAATCCTCTTTTTGGATGGTCAGTCTTGTGACTTCTGGAATTTAATTTCTCTGATGTTGTTGTGTGCAATGCATGTGCTCCTACCCCTTGCCATCTCTTTGTTGCCCTTGTAGCACCCATGTCCCAGCAGCAGATTGTAGCTGAAGACCTCTCCTCTGGGGATAATGGGGTGGCATGGGACTCATTGGGCCTCACCACGACTAAGAGCTAGCAGAAACTCTTGATTCAAGGGTGTGAGAATACAGAAAGGGAGAAGGGGACCAGACTGCTGGAGGAAAGGAGCAGGGAGTTAGTGTGAGCTGGATATTAGCATCATGAGGAAGCAAGGAGGAAGAAGGGAGTCAGGAGACTGAGGAGCTTGAAAGCAAGTCAGCTTGAAGTCTTGTTTCAGTCAAAAATCACTCAACGCTGCCATTATACATCTTCTAGAGGAGTTGTTCTTCTAGAGTGGTTGTGTATGCATATACACACAGTTATATAGTCATACTGGTCAGGCCTCACCTGGAGTACTGTATCCAGTTCTGGGCTCCCTGGTATGAAAAAGACAAGGATCTCCTGGAGAGAGTCTGGCCACAAAGATGATAGAGGGCCTGGAGCATCTCCTCTATGAAGAAAGGCTGAGTGAACTGGGTCTGTTCAGTCTTGAGAAAAGAAGACTCAGAGGGGATCTGATTAATGTTTATAAATATCTAAAGTGTAGGAGTCAAAGAGACATGGCCAACCTCTTTTCAGTGGTCTGTGGGGACAGGTCAAGGGGAAACGGCCATAAACTGGAGCATAGAAAGTTCCACACCAATATGCGAAGGAACTTCTTAGCAGTGAGGGTGACAGAGCACTGGAACAGGCTGCCCAGGGAGGTTGTGGATTCTCCTCTGGAGATATTCAAGACCCAGCTGGATACGTACCTGTGCAGCCTGTTGTAGGGGGCTTGCTCTGCAGGGGGGTTGGACTTGATGATTTCTAGAGGTCTTTTCCAAGCTATACAGTTCTGTGATACAATTCTTAACTGCAGGAGCACTAATAATCTTTCCACTTTTTTTCCATTTAATTTTTCATGCGTGCCCAGTGCTCAGAGGGTGAATCAGGGCTGCACAAAGATGACAGCTGACCCTCTCTTCCTCCTTTGTTATAGATAAAGTTCAGGGATGGGGGACTGCTGAAGGAGAGAAGGTTGCTTTTGTATGTGGTTGTGAGCTTAAGCCCGTGCTTTTATTTTTTCTAATTAATTGTTTGTTGTATGGGATTTTCATTGTTGTTTGAATAATAACTGCTTAATGTAAAATACTTATTGTGCTGATGAACTCCATGAAAATAAGCTTTTATAAAAGTTACTTTGTCTTCAGAACAGATTTTCAGTAATGCCATAGTAAATAAGCTGTAAGCCTACATATTTAAACATTTAAAAGTTTTTATCCGTTTTCATTAAGTGTCTTTTCATTGAGAACAGTCCATCCTGTGCATTAAATGGATGGAGACCCTGTGGGGAAAACCAGATGTATGATTTGATATTGGAATGAAACTTTGCCTTGGCAAGGAGCAGAGAGAAGAAAAATATAAGGTTTTTTTGTGCGAACTTATTTGGATACTTTTTAAATTTTGAAAGCTTAACTGTGTTATCCTAGTATCCTATTCAATTGAAATTGTTTGTGTTTGTTATTTAACTTAGTCTGGAAGTTGTTTCACTGAGTCCTTTCATGTATGTGTGTGCTCAAACATATGTGTTTATGTAAGGTTTATTTATTAGGTATGTATAGAAGTATGTGAAGAGAGAGATGGTGGGCCAGAATTCTCTCATTCCTTATCTGCCTTACAAGACTTTCAAAACAATGGTTTCCTGTTTACTTGTTAATTCATCATTATAAAATCCAAATGTTATTAGTGTTTCCAGCATTCCTGGTGTATAACTGAAGTTTTAAGCATACCATTTGTTTTGAAAAATGAGATATATTACATTGATGTAACTTTTACAAAGGGAATGCAGGATGTATTCAAAAATCATTTTCCCATCATCTCAATGGTAACTATTGGGGACATTCACTCTATATTTTGAAAACATAGTTTTTAAGCTGTTCTTGTACACAGGATATTTACAAACACTATATTTAAAAGCAAATCAATGTGTCACTTGATTTAGGTGTTATCAGTGATTATGCATGGTAAGGGGACATACTGAAAAAGGGGGAAAAATTTGGGCTGCCTGCGTATTGTAAGGGTTAAAAACAGTTGTTCTGTTCTGTTGGCCACCCAGCATTTTTCCCAGGCTGCTTCTTAGGGCATCTGTTGGATCTGCTGAGTCAGCCTTCTCTGAAGCTCATGGAGGATTTGAGACAATAGCAATGACGAAATTAGATGGGGGCATTACAGTTCTGTTCCCTCCAAATGTTCAGAAAAGCACAGGTTTGGGCGGCTTGACCTTGTAATTCACACAGAGCTAATGCTGGAAATTTCAGTTTACTGCCATTGGAACAAGCACAGCTTCTATCCTGGAGGAGCCTCAGGCCATTCCCAGACATTGTTTATGGCAGGAGTTCAGGAGGATGTGAGCCAACTCGCTTAGCTATTTGTACCGTTTATCTCCCTGTCCCCCATACAATCTTGACTTTTTCCACTGTTAAGAGAAAAAAATAAGTTTTACAGTCTCTCTGCTCAAGTCCCCAGTAAGCATAGTCTTCTCAATATGATGTGATAAGTCAGTCCTAAAGGGGTTTTCAAGTATGTGGTTAGTGACCAGCCTTGCATATGTTTCCTCTCCACATCTTTCATTTCCTCTCTATATGTGTTCTGCCCTCAGACTGTAATGAATACTTGGCCGGAAAGTATATGTTGGCGCAGACACCGATCCCCATTTCACATGCAGAGTTTGACTAGCAGCAGTTCTTCCACTGAAGATGTCTTCTATGATAACCATTACAATGATTGGGTTTCATCAGTGCTTTGACAATTAACTGGTTATTCTCAAAGTTTCTGTCTTTCAGAAGCCTCCCAAGTACGTTATAGTTAGTCTTCTAGTCTGTCTTCACAGCTTTTTAGATTGATCATGTTCATTGCATTTTTTCTGGGATATACCTGATCCCACAATGCAGCATCATTTTTTACGACAAAAAAGGGTTTAACTGGTCATCTACCGATAATTTCTTTAGAGGTTTTTTAAACGTTTTTCTGTACAAAACTGTCTGGCATTTTTACACTTTTTCTTTCCATCTACTTTCATAAATTTTGGCCACAAATTTGTTATCCCAAGATTTTAGTGGATAGCTGGGTATTGTTGCACACTGGATGCATCTCATGTATTGGTTAAGAGGGAATGTAAGATCTCTGCTAGTACGCTTGAATGCTTCTTTTGACGTTAACCACACTATGCTCCTTGATGAAAGGAAGTGTTTCATGGATCCAGCTGGAAGTCTTCTTTTCTTTTTTGGTCAGCGCCAAGTCCTCAGCTGCACATCATGTTCTTGCATATGAGCTGTAAGATAAGGACTTTGAGGAATTGAATCTATCCTGTTGCGGTACCTGGACATCAATTATTACTTCAGGTGATGATGCAATCTTTCACTTACAGATTGTGTATCTTTGTCTTTGGCTGACACTGATGCCTCTGTAGTAGTTGTCCAAATTGGACATAAAGCATCTTGAATTCTTCTTGGAAATCAAGCCATAATCTGTACTAATGTTTTCCTGTGGGCCATTAGCCCACACATGTCTAATGGATAAAGTCTCTATATGTTTTTGTTAATGTTCTTTCTGTAGGGCAAACTATTTGAAAGATTTGAAGGAACGCCTCTTCATAGAGTGTTTTAATTTTATTAATTTTATGATCAAAGACATAAGAAANTTCCTCCAGACTATTCTCAGGTAATGTGGCTTCCCAAACTGCATCTCATGTTAAGCTGAGGCTTTGTATGTACTGATAAAACTGAATGATATTTCCACAAGTAGAACTCCTGGTTATACATGCCACTAAGTTTTTTATAAAAACTGCTGTGAAAGTTGTGCTTCCTGTTTTATTATGTTGGCCCACAATGCCAGACGTGGATGTTGGTTGTACAGCAACAGAGGCTGAACCTTCCCGACAATACTCTGTTGCATTTTATTGCTGTGTGACAGATAGTATCAGAGGAGCAGCCTGACACAATGGCGTCTGACATGGAAGTACAGATGTAGCAAAGGTGTGTCACTGAATTCCTCCATCCACATAAATCAGCTAATGGTGGTGACTATGTTGAAAAATAGTGTTTTGTAGCAGAAAATTTGCTCTATCAAGTAATGTTATTGTGCTCTTTGTTGTAGTGTCCATGGAAATATATAGGAGGTATTACTTTTGGAGCAACCTACATATCCAGTAAACTTAAGCTTAGATTCAGATGCATCTGAATGATCTGGACAGAGATTTTCATGCTGAGTTCAAAATTACACTCTTCAATTCATCTCCTGCCATTTGATCAAAGATAAAACAGTTTTGTGTTCTGTTTATTACTGTTAGATGAGATGAAGGACTTTGTGAGAAGTTGACTCTTGAACTAAAAACTTAAGTTTTTAATTTTTATTTTTAATTAAAGAGAAGTTTTTCAAATTGCAAGGGGAATTTCTTTAATGTTTTCTATTGAGGTGAGTTTTCAAAGATTAAATCAATGTTTCTCATACCCCCAGAAATATTTATATTCACAGGCAGGATCACTGATACTGGAGATGGGAAAGACAGTATTTTCCTCCCACCTGCCTTATGTCTATTTATATGGCTTCTAAAATACAAATAACCATTAGCATAAATAACACTAGGTGATTGTTCATCACATGGTTGGAATTGTATCATTGTTTTCTGTAGTCAGCTTTATAACCCATTTGAGACTTTGGCTGTTTGGATTTATTCATGCTCTCAAGGGAGGACTGAAAGCAAACTTAGTCAGTGTTGGCTGATTGCAATTCTGTGCAAACAGTGGCCCTTGTTAAAGTTTGTAGTAGGCAGGCATCCTTCCTGCCCTGCTTTGGTAATTTCTTGATACTTAACTTCACCTTAAAGTCATGAATCTCAGGTGATTCACCAGTATATCTTTCATTTATACTGAGCATTAAGCTACCAGCCAGAAAAAAAGTTTCTTTTAAAATGATAGGAACTGTTGTTTGAGATCTTTTTTATTTTTTATTTGATCACTCTCCAGTCCTTGGAGCCACCGAGAACTCTGACCCAGCTGGCGGGCAGCCTCCAAACAGCCCATACCTAGTTGCCTTTTTCATGTAGGAGCAGAAACTCATAATGTCAGTACGGACCCCAGAGCTGCAAAGAACACATTCTCTTGATCTCTGAGAATTTTCACAGGACTAACTGCCTACTATTGCAGGAATCTTCCTCCCTTCTGGTGGCATAATTTCTTTTCTTTAAGGTTCTAATTTTGTATATGAAAGTTTTTGAGCTTATTATAGAGTGAATGGTATGCATTTTGGTGAACCAAAGCTTTTAACTGGTCTAAAACTCTGCTGTATGGCTGAGTTCTGTGCTGGTGGACTAGGTTTGATAACCCAGATCAAATTAATAGGAGTCACAATCTCATTATTGTTATCTGTAATACTTTAGCACCTTTCTCCTGGCACTGGAAAAGCAGGAGAATGTCTCAGTCATGAACTGAAGAATTATAAAATAAGAGACTGAAAAGGTCATGTAATCTGAATGTAATCCTAAATTCCTCCATGTTGTACAGTACTAAGACGTAGAGTGTTTTCTAAATACTCAAAATTTAAATAAGCTACAGCACAACTCTAATTTTAGTACTCTTTCTTCATTTTGAATTTGCTGCTGAAATATATTTATTTTGTTTCTTCCTCTTTTGCGAGTGAATAAACCAAATACTTTTGTGATGGGACTTTTATTCATGCAATATTTCCTCTAGCCAACCTTAAATCCTGACCTTACAAATTGGTCTGTAAGATATATCTGGGCCCAAGCAGAATTTAGATGACTTAATGGGCAGATGAAAATCTAGACTTACAAGTTCAATAGTTTGGTGAAAGTTTTGATCTGGGACTGTTTCTGCTTTATTTATTATTATTATTTTTAATCTTTTTTTTTCATGATCCCTCCCTGGTCATTTATTCCTGTTTTAGATATGTCTTCTCTGTTTGACTGGAATTTTTATTTAATCCCTTTAATTCCAAAGAGAATTCTGTGTATTAAAGCAGAGAGAAATCTTCATAGAAGCTTACAGGCTCAGGACCATTCTGTGAGGTTGTGTATGCTTGCTTATATGTGTGTGTCAGCAAGAAAAAGGGAAGAGGAAGTGATCAAAATAAGGAAGCTTCCCTATGCCTTCTCACACTGAAAGTGGCATGTTTTTGTCTTTTGGTTTCTTTCTTCAGTTGCTACTTCTCAGAGTCTCTGTCTGTCTGTCTGCCTGCATCTCTCATACAATGGCAAATCCAGTCCTCAATAGTCAGCATGCATTTTAAAGTTTCATACCAATCTCATGCATCAGTGAACCTTTTTTTAGCCTCTTTTCATCAAATCAGCGATAATAAACAACTGGAACTACTTTAAAAAGCTTTACAATCATGATGACTAACTAGTTCCATGGTTTCTGCTTCTTCCCACAGAACCACTGAAAGAGATCTGGAAATGGATAGTTTAAAACTGCTGTTTGTATCAGTGGTGGATATACTTTTAATGGAATTCTGGCCCCTTTTCCCTCCACAAAAACAAACTTTATTTTGTTTTGGCCTAAGTTTGGTTAGTTAGAATGGAGTAGGACATGAAGTTGGATTTAATTTTCCCTCTGGCTTTAATTGATTAAGTTTGCTTTAGGAGATCTGCACTGGAGCTGAGACTGGAATAATTTCTCCTTCCTCTTTAAAACAAGCCAATTTAAACATTACTTCTATAATATTATAGCTATAGTTCCAAGGATCTAATGCACCCATCTTGCCTTGAATTTCCTTACTACACTTATAGATGGGATCCTTTGGTCCTTCGAAAGACCAACTATCCAGGAAAAAACCCCTATAGGCTCCTTCAGTATCCCTGTACAGAAAGTACAAAGGAAAGTGTAGGCAAAAAACAGTGAGAAGTTTTTAATGTCAGTTCTTCCAGCCTTGCCTACTCTGACAGTACACTGTAAAATCAGCGTCTGTACTACCTTCTGTACTATAATATGATTTCATCAGATGATTTCTGAGCTACACCATGCAATTTCTAGAAGATTCATCACAGAAAGACACACAAGCTGACCTGAAATAATGAATGACTAATGGTACCTTGCTCTGCACTAAGCTATGCAGCCAAGACCAGCTAATTAAAGACTGGATTTAGTTATTTGCATCAAAGATGATCTTTTTGAAATAAGCCATTTGTTCAGACATTATCAGGTGTAGTGGGAATGCTAAGTCATGGCCTGAAACAGTGATCAATCACTCGGTGGGAAGGCAGGGCCAACCCAGGGGAGCTCAGGTGCATGCAATGTACCTGAGTGACTGGGAGGGATGGGGCCAGGATCTACCCCTTCTCAGACCTCAATTAAGGGTTGGCAGTGGAGGTGAAGATATCTAGCTGGAGATCTCTGCTTACATGAGGCCTTCCAAAGGAAAGAGGTTGGTTAGTTTGTTTATTTATTTATCTATCTATTTATTTATTTATACTCCTCTCCTTGTTTCTGTGTCTATAGCTGCTGTATTTGGGCTTGTTCTCGTTTGCTGTAGTTGAGGGTTTTGCCACTCCACTATTATGGCTGTACTTTCCATCACAGTATAGCATTTCCTCAGGCTACGTAGTGGAGCAACCAGCACTGAAGGAAAAAGGCAGACCGTTCCTAAACCTCTTGAGACACTGGGGGATATACATGGTATAGGTAAGTTCATCTTATAGATATTGTAATTATTTTACTTTGACAAATCAAAAACCAACATCAGCAGTAGAACAGTTGGGCTTGTTCTCCATCTTTCAGTTAGACTTCAAGTTTATTAGGAGTAGAAAACAACTGGGAATACTTATGATGCATTCCTAACTTTGGTTTCCTCCCACCCAAACCAGAACATCTGAATTATATCTATACGTATACATAGTGTTCTCTGTAGTTGATGGAAGACATTTTAGTATGACTGAGGAGGCAGATAGTGTCCACTGCCTGAAAGCAGTTTATTTGGTGCTTCAGATACTGAAATTAGATAAGATAAATCATCTTCGGAGGTCTCAGGGTCTGAACTCAAGGGAAATCTTTCAACCTCTATCTTCTACCAGACATAGGAACTACTAACAATAATAGTAATAATAAAAACAAACAGATGGTAGATAACACTTTCTACCTATGAGTACCTAATCAAGATTGCAGTTTGGACTTTGTCATCTTCAGTTTGCAGGCAAACTTGGAGCCGAAACCACTGTCTCTGACATGCTTCTTGCTTCTCAATTGTCCTGGCTGTCATATGGAGAAGAAAAAACAGCCTGCTCCTGTGCAGTTCAATGAAATATTTAAGGATTTCTGTTTTGAAGCTGGCAAACAGATGGTTATTTTACTGAAACAAGCTAGCATGTCATCTTTGGTTTTGATTCCCACATGCCACTTAAGATGGTTCTTAGCTGAAAATGTGAAACAGTCAGCCACTGAGGAACCCTTGCTTTGAATTCAGTGGGTAACACATCCTTGCCTGAAACAGCAGTATTAAACATTGATTTTTTTGATTAGCTATCTGACTGTCCTTTTTTNAAAAAAAAAAGCTTTATGCAAGTTCAGTAAAATTGAAATCTAGAGAACATAGAGAATAAGGGCTGAGAATCCTTTCATTCTAGGTACCAGGGTTTTGTGTTCAGACATGGAAATAGAAATATTTTTGGTCGCAGCACACACCATGTGCAGACATGTTTTGGGCCTGATTCTCTTGACTTGGATTCTAGTACTAGAAATGTTCATATTTAAATAGCTCTTCATCCTGTTTAGCTGGGCTGTTTTCAGAGCACGTGCAGTAAATGACTTTATATATGAAGACTCAACCAGATGGTTTATTTTTCTTAAGCCCCAATGCAACTTCTTAAAGTACATTTTGTCCGTTTAATAAGCCAACTGTTAAAAACGCAGTTCAAAAGAGGACTTTAGTTTTTCCTTCCTCTCTTCAGAGAAGTATATTTTCTCATATCTCCTACTGCATTGTGTAGCTTAGTGGAGTCAGACTTTCCTGGAGGAAAGAGGAGGTTCTGATGCTGCACATAAAGACTTGCAGCAAAGCCAGAATGGGAAGTCACAGCGTGCTTTATTCAAGCTTATTCACTGATAGCAGTAATCCTTACACTGTATTTTACCAGTAGGCAGTTCCTTAGCTATTTAAAACTGCAAAATGGGCCTCAAACCTCAGCTTTGACTGAGAGTAAAGATATTTAATTAGAAGTTGAAAAGGAATCAGTGTTTTCTCCAGCTCAAGGACTTGGAGAAAACAAAGATTACTGGTGGCAAGTCTGGACAATCTTGATAAAACCAAGATGGAAATGTAAATATACAGCTAATTCTTACACTTAGAGGACTTTCTCAAAGGACAGATATATTGTTAGGCCAAAAATCATACCTTCAAAAGAACTAAATATTTAGTTCTTTCTTTTGCTTCTCTGCAAAGAAAATTGAGGCAGGTTTGCACAAATGCAAGAAATATTCTGCAAGTGCTAGTTAACTTTTATTTTTATTTACCCTTACATGTAAATACGGAATAGTTTGAATAGAAGAACAAATTATGAGCCTTCATTGAGTCTTAATCAAACTGCTTATCCTAACTTGCGGGGTATTTTCTGCTTATTTCTTGTGCTTAAGTCTAAGGGACTCTACATAGTACAGAAAATAATGAGATTTTCACTGGATTTTGTGGGCTCCAAATTAGTCTGTCAGCAATACAGCTCAGAAAGCTATCTCTTCACCTTGAGCCTTTTATATAGAAGGAGAGCCATTTCCCTTTGTTATTATTTTTAATTTGAATCCATGCTTCAAAGAGACCAGAAGAGATGACAAAAAAGATAAATTACAGAAAAAAATCACAGCTAAATGTAGAAAAAAGAGGAAAGAGCTGAAGAAATAAACTACAAGACTAACTTGCCAAGCAGGATTTGTCGTTTTGCTGCGAGATGTTATAAACCAAGACAAAAATATCACTCTGGATATATTAGAATATATTTTAACAGCTTTTTTGTTCTCAAAATATTTATTGCAGTTCTTTGGATTTCCATCTAATTTGGCAATGTTTAATAATACATTCAGATTAATGTGAAGTATTCCATTGATAATATTCTTTGAAATTTAGGAATCTTTATTAAATGAAAAGTCCATGGTTTCTCTTGTTTGTGTCATAGGGTGTCTTTCATGTACGGTCCAGATATTTCTTTGACTATTTTGACTATTAGAGAGGATTAGGAAACACATAGTATTGTCATGGCTTAATAAAGTTTGTGAGTGCATGCAAATGTCATTCTCATTTCTATGTAGTTCATCTTCTACAGAATCATCTTTATTTTTTATTATTATTTTTAATAGGCTTTTGTCTCATTCCACTGGTGTATCTATTTGTGTTATTCCAGAATGAGTATCTTTTTTTTTTTCCCCAAAGGTGTACTTAGACCACTGAGTAGGAATAGCAGAATTGTGCTTTGTGCTTTTGGGGGTCCTAATTGTTACAGCTTGTCTTTTCAACTGCCTCCGCACAGGATATCTCATCATGCACCGTGCACTGGAGGTACCTGAACTGTTGCCCAAGAATAGCAGGTAGAAGTGAAGACCTACAGAAGACCTTTGTACTTCTCATCTGTCAGCTGAAGGCCAGATGGGATTGTTTAAGCACTGGACACCTGTGTTTGATTTGTTGCAGTCCAGTGACGCGTTTCACTTGCTAAGAGCTTTTCTCTAGAACAGTCATGACCATATTAAATCAGTTGGAAGGCTTACTGTTCACAGCAGTATCTGCGCACCACCCACAGCATTGAACGTTTTTTCTAATTCTTGTTTAAGTTACAAGAAGCAAAGAAATATTTTGCAGTGGAGCGATGCCAGTTTTCACCACTTGGATTTGTGTGTTTAATATTAGTTAAACTAAGGTAAATAACACATAGGGAAAATGAATAGTGAGAAATTCACTGATTGTTTTTGTGGGATTTCAGTATACAGTTACCTATCAATCCTCACGCTACTAAGAGATTGATACAAAAAATTGATTTTAAGTTATTTGCTATCTTTCTAATGAAATACTCCAGTAAAACTGTGACTGTATTGTCTTTATCTTGGACTGAGCTCTCTGTGGCAAAAGCATGGGTTTAATTTGAGGGCAATCAGATGCTAATTTTTAAGACACATCTTGTTTATCTATGGTAATTTACTGCAAAAGAAATTTCAACTGTAGAAGACAAGCAGGAAAAACAAAGCAGTTTGGCTCAAATTTCGCTCACGCTCTTTGAATGGGGGCTGTACTGAGCATGTAAATCAGATCAGTGGCCTTAAAGAAGCGTTGAGGTCTCTAAAAGGCTCTAAATGAATGTATGTCTTACTATCCTTGCATCATTCCCACAGTCCTGCTGGCTAATGGGACTGAATTTGGCCTCTTCCTCTGTTCTCTAATCTAGCTATAGTCTTGTTCTCTTCCTTTGTGTATGATGTGAGGGGACAGAGACACATTTGTCCTTCAGTTCAAAGCTTCCCCGTTTATTCTAGCCAGGCAACAATGCCAAGCAAGAAGAGGGCCATTTGTGACTTAAAGATTCAAAAGGTAACGTGGTATTGGGGTGAATGTGTGCATTGCTGCTTTTTTTTAAAAAACAAGGATCTCTTTGAACAGCAAAGTTAACAAAACCTTGTTTCTTACGGCTTTAAACACTGTGCTTTAACCTCACTGTCTTCATCTTCCCCTCCGTTTTATGCTTCCTTCATTTATCTTCCCTTTTTTTTAATGCTTCTTCTCTTAATTCCTCTCCCCAGGAATTGCAATACAGCAGTTCTTTCCAATTTTTTGTGTGCTTTACGTTTGCCCCCTAATTGGTATACTATCCAGAAACTACACATACGCTGGATGGCCAGCTGAGCGCAGTCTGGTGTGAGGGAAAATGTTTTGAAATAACCTTTTGGATATCCCTTGGGATATTTCCTTACCAGAGACTTTCTGGGGATTTTACACCACTCTCCTTTGAGACTGCACTAGCAGCTTGAAAAGTTGACATCACTGAAGCAGGAGAAATCTTAAATACATTCAATAATTTTCTATATTTGGTGGTGTGATTTGGATCAATATTTACCAAGATCGATTTACCAGTCACTAATACTTTTGTTTGGGAAATATCTGAAGCATTATTTGTGGATCAAGGAAGTAACATGTTACTGCCGCACAGAAACTTGTTTTTTCATTTCAGTGGCAACAAAAAGAAATCTGTGGGTTTTTTTTCCTATGAAAACTGTGTGATTTTTTTATTTGAATAAGGGTTAATTAAATTTTTAAGCACTCCTTGTACTTTAATGAGAGTGGGTGTCTGCTTGATCACTAGGAAATATTAATTCTCAGTCCTAACCCTTGTTATTACATAAACATCTGAGTGACTTTTTTTTATTACTATAGTAATACAACACAGCACTGTTTCTGTTTTTGTCTACAGCTGCAGATTGACTTGAAGGCAGAAATCTTTTTATTAAATTATGTATTATATTAAATACTTTGGTCATTGTATTAGTGTCTTACCATATGAAAAATGATCTGTTTCTAATTTATTTAGTGGAAAGGTCTTCTATTTTATGCTACTTTGTGTAGAAATATTCTAAAAGAAGGCCAGATATTCTGAAAGAAGTGTCAGAAGATTTACATTTGATATTCTGATACAGATTTACTGGCCGTTCTGTTTAGCATGCTCAGAGTAATTTTATTATCACTATAAAATTTAAGATTCGTAGAGTAAAAGGGCAAAAGGAGTCATTCTATCATCTTGCTTGATTTGTGATTTCTTCATAGAATCATTTGAGTTGGAAAGGATCTTTAAAGGTCATCCATTCCAACTCTTCTGCATTGAACAGCAAAAGCTACAGCTAGATCAGGTTGCTCAGGGTCCACTCTAGCCTGACCTTGGGTGTCTCAATGAATGGGTCATCCAACCACCTCTCTGGGTAATCTGTTCCAGAGCCTTACCACTCTTACTGTAAACTTCTTCCATATGTCCAACCTAAATCTCCCCTTCTTTAGTTTGAAATCATTTCCCATGTCTTGTCACAACAGACTCTGCTAAAGAGTCTGTTCTCTTCTTTCTTACAACCAGTACAGGAACTATGGGTGAGAGAACCTCATCTCGGTCCATAGAAATATCATGGAGTGTGTTCTCTCTTAATTTGTTTCCAAGTACATCAAAGACAACAAGGCATACCTTCTATGATCAAATACCTTCAGTTTTGAATGAGCAGGGAGTAGTAGATGCAATGTCTTGACTTCAGTGAGGTTTTTTATACTGCCTCTGTCAACATCTTCATTTAGAATGTGAGGGTCATATGGACTGGATGAACAGACTCTTGCGTGGCTTAAAACAGGCTGGACTACTGGGTTTAGATGAGTACTATGACGAATGATAAACACTGAGGCCCATATTGTTCAATAATTTATCCAGACTCTGGAGGTTAAACATCCATAGATATTTTTCATGGGAAAATTGAAAGTGTAAAGGACAACATTAAATTGGTGTTGAGCTTGAGCTTAACATTTTCTTGTAGAAAGAGAATGAGTGGCCAAACAAACCCGCAGCTGACTTGGCCTTGAATTGTAGATTACTGCACAATGGACAAGAAACTGGAGTTGATAACCTCCAGAATGACCTCCAACAATGATTCTGTGACATATGGTTGTTTTTCTCTGTATCAAAGTAGCAAAAAAATTCTACATATTCATTCAGATCTTTGAATCGTTTAGTATTTTGTTAGACTTCTTACCCCATCAGTAATCTTTGTCAACTATATGTAAAATGTACTATCAAGTTATTGTTGATTATGTGGAATGCTCACAATGAAATGATAAATTGTTACTTTTTTTTCCTATGATTTAGCTATTTGTTAACTTACATCACTGATGCAGTGTTTCTGTTTGGTAACAAAATGGTTTTTGTGTTTTACAAAAGTCTAACTATAAAAAGTATACAGATGTCTTTATCAATCAAGTATGTAATTTCCCCTCAAAAATTAATATCAGATTTGGGGTTTTTTTGTGACCATTTTTCCATAAAATCACAGTGACTAGTACTGATTATCTTCCAAGCTTGCTTTTTGTTTTGCTTTAGTTTGTTGTGAATACAATCCTGTGTCAACTGTCCCATCACTTTTCTTGAGACTAATGCCAAGTGGCCCTGAACCTTGTGATGCTATTTTGGTAAATGGTATGTAGTTTGTCATTCCTTTGAAATTTTCCCTGTGTTCCAGGGCTTGCTATACATGAATATCAGTAGCTCTGATGAATCCTAAGTTCACGTTATCTGGGCTAGTTTAGTTTAGTAGAAAAATCCTTAGTCTTGTGAAACTGGTTCCATATGGAGTGCTTGCATGCATGTGCACATGCAACCTGTGGATACTCTTCTTTGTTTAACCTTTTCTTTATACGTGTGTTCTTTTTATTGATTACAAAGAGAGATGAAATACCTACTTTGCACAGCTAGGTACGTTGTAGAGTCAGATTATTCTCTCCTTGTTCCTTTAAACGTTTTTATCACATTTTTTTTATTCAGATGCATCTTGTAATGACACTGTAATCTTTTTCACGTAAAAAATTGACCTTGAGGAGTAATTTGTCTTCTTGTATACTGAGGTCAATAATCTTTTATCTACTTTGATCAATAGCTTTTTCTTAGCAAGCTAATCTGCATTTGTCCAAATTCCTTCAGATATGAGTTAAGTTTGTAAGCTTTTGTTTGCATGTATATAATACTTATTTATGCATGTATTTGTCTATTGCGTTTTTTTTCTGAAATATAGTCAGAGATATTTAAAGATGAGGGCTTTTTTGGCAAAGAACAGTGTACAAAGATCAAGTAGTGTAACTGATGAGATGAAATACAGAGTCTAAGTTATTTATATAATTGTCATTAGTACAGGATCTTAATTTGTGTTTTCTACTTGAACCTCTTAATAACCCTCCTTGTATTATTGGAAAAATCCTAAACCCTGGTAAATGCTTTAAGTGATAACATTAACCTCTTATTGTTTTTAGCATTCTAGTAACAAGAGTTGTCTAGGAGGAGGAGTTCTTTGGCCCATGCTCTTTCTTACCACTCTTTTTACTGAGGAAACATTGTATGAAGGAAATGCACTGCCCCAGCTCCTCTTCCTGCTCTACAACACTTTTCAACCACTTTGCTTAACAGTGAGGTACTGTCCTTAGGACTTAAATAAGAACAAGTCACTTTTTTTTTTTCTCCTTCTGCTATCATCAAATTTTTCCAAGGTGGGGCTTACTTTCTACTTGATAAATATTTCTAAATATTTAAATATCATTGTTGGTACATGTTAGTCCTCTGCAAACACTTGCCACAATACAGGAAAAGACACAGAAGGGCAAACGGAAAAGAGTTGACTGTAAACTGAGAACTGAAGTCTGTAAAAAGGAGTTTTGTATTACCTTAATTATGTAGATAGAATGGTGTACTGCTTTATTGCCCCTGTTCCAAGATTTTTGACCGCATCTGCTTAGGGAGAGCATTTAGAAGTCTGGATAACCTCACTGCAATAAAATGCTTGAACTTAAAGAGAGAATCACTAGCTAAATAAAGCAGTGAACATTGCTGCTAAATGAGTTGCAGAGTTATCAGTTGAAACTGTCAGGTCTAACCTAGGTAGGAAGTATTTACAGGAGCAATGTTGACGATTATTCCCTTTGACCAGCACTTCAGAAACGAATTTTTCCATTTTGTTTTTCCTTTCAAAGACACTTTGTGTCTGCTCTAAGTTAAGGATATTCGGTGGGACAGTGAATTTATCAAGGATAAGTGAATACTGTAATTTCAACTACACATTTCCAACAATCAACTTCTTCACACTTTTTGAATTTCTTCTTAACCTATTTACTACTAAAGTTTTTGAATTGTTCTTTTTGCTTTTCTCCTCATCTTAATTATTCCTCATGTTTATGGTGATGAAAGTAACACTCAGCTATGGGCATCTATTTCAATTAAACCTATGACGAGGTTTAAAAATGAAGATGCTGCTATAGCACCTGGGCAATAAACTGATTTGGGCTTTTAGAACCGCTGTATTGCTGCAACATGTAGCACTTCCAGCCTCCAAATTCCTTCACTCAGAGCTTGCTCAGAAAACTTCGTTCTCTCTCGTAGATAAAGCCTAGAATTCATCTTTACTTAGAAACTGCAGTTTGGTTGCCTTTGTAGAAAGCTCCATATGGAAAGAGCTTTGAGTGTTTTGAGAACATGCTTTTACTTGTCACTTGTGTTCCAGTAAATGTCAGCATAAATGAGATCTTCATGATCAACGTCTGGGCTTTTTTACAACTTTCCTTTTTTTATGCATAAATGCTTCCTGTTCTGCCTTCTAATCCTGCCCTGGAGATGCATAACTGTTCCTTATGACTGTTCCTTTTTCACTCTTTTCACTCTCATCTCAGTCCAAACTCTTTCAGCTGTGGTAAGCACACTATATTTGTAAACTTTTTCCTCTACAATAATGTTCTTCCTCACATATTTTGCACATGTGCACACTGCTACTTGAATACTTACACTGCCAGTTCTGCAGTTTATTGGTAGAGAAATGGGGTAGTCATTATCTGCCACTTCATTAGTTTTGGTAAATGTACATGAATAAAAACACACTGGATCTACCTTTAATTTTTTTTAATATTCTGTTTTGTAAGTAGGTTGAAAACCAAAAGGAAGATAACAAAAAGCCTGTTTTATTGACATGAGCCTTTCTCAGCTCATCTATGACAGAAGACATTGCCTTAGAAAGGCATTGTCTAGTGCAGTCTTATGTTGAGATTGATGTGAATTTTCCCTGACACTGGGAAATATTTGATAAAACTTGTGAATCTACTTTTTCATAATGGCATCTTATAATATCCTCTCAATATCAGCTTCCATTTTTCTTTTAGCCCTCCTTTCCTATTCCTTTCTCCATGTATATATACACACATGCGTACACACACTCACACACACACACGTATATATAGAAACAAAGAGTCGGTCTTCTCTTATACAGCCTCAGATGCAATCTTTTTCTCACAGCCTATCTCCTGTGAGATTCAAAATTGAATCAACTGTCCCAATGAAATGGAGAGTTAATGGGGAAATAATGTAACCTATTCTATTTCTTTTCCTCTCTTGGTAGCAGCAATCGAGTTATTCAGAAGCACAGACACTGAATCACCATAGACCAAAGCATTCTCTTTTCTTCACACCTTCTGAAGTGTTTTTTCCCCTTTCCTTCACTTTGAGAAAAAGCACAAAATCCCAAACCAAATCAACAATTTCTCCCTTTCTTTCAAGTGCTTGTTGATGCTGTGGTCATGTCCCAGATGCTTCCCAGAATCACCTCCTCTGGCATCACTTCTCTTCTCGTGATCCAAAGCAGGAATATTAGAGCAGTCAGCTGTGCAAAACCACAACTGTGTTTAGTTCCTCCACATATGCTTTCTTTGTTCTACTGACCTTCAAATTCCTCTTACCACTTTGATGAATTTGTGCAGATATCACTGACCCTCTTAAGTATAATTTATTAGTGTATCTGTTTCACTTCTTTATCACTTGCTGTCCTTTGGATCAGAAACCTCAGTCTGGTGAATGTCTCTCTTTTGTGGCAGTGAACCAGCACCTTCATGGTACTGCAGGTCACTGCTCTCATACAGAAATCGTGAAGCTTTTCTGTTACTTAGTAGTTCTAACCAGTAACTCATACCAGAGTATTTCACCAGTGAGGTATACAGGCAAAAAGAGGACAGATAATCTGTGCTATAGACATATGCTCAACTATATCTTTTCTTGAACAGCAGTGTAATAGTGGTGGAGGATGACTTCATTGTTTTATTTGTACACTGTTGAGTATTCCCGTAGTGTCAAAGTTTTAACTGTGAAGGCTGATTTTTTTTTTTTTTCTCCCCAGGAATTAGAAGGCAGAAATGAAATAAGTGGAATGCATTTTCAGAAAATTAGACACATTACAGACGTGACTGTAGACGTAGTTGAACCTGAGAGAAATTTAACTTCTCCATGACCATATACTGATTTTACTCTGTCCCTCCTGAGGTTCATATCTGCAAACTCTAAGTAGTTTTATACACATAATTAACATTTTTCTGCCTCTTTTAATTAAAATATAGAACTTGGGATACTTACTTTAGTAATACCTGAATGTAGAGGGGAAATTTAGATTAGATGTCAGGGGAAAATTTTGTACTCTGAAAGTGGTGAAGAGCTGGAACAAGTTACCCAGGAGAAGTTGTGGAGGCTCCATCCCTGGAGGTGCTTAAGGCCGGGTTGGATGGGGTCCTGGGCAGCCTGAGCTGGTGCTTGGTAACCCTGTTCATGGCAGGGGGTTGGAAATAAGCAATCTTTGAATTCTCTTCCAACCCAAGCCATTCTGTGAATCTGTGATTCTATAGTTCTACGATTCTGTGATGATTCTATGATTCTATTTTATATAAATCATAAGTAAAAACATACACTTAATTTGATTTCATGTTAAAAGTATCAATGAAAAATAATAAAAGATACTCAAATTTGGTTAAATACAGTTCTAGCACTCTTGAGGGAAAACTAAACTAAATGCAACTACAAAATGAGGGGGAAACAGAAAACAACACTCCCCAAACAAACAAAACAGCAATAGAGACTAATGCTCTAGATGTGACTTGGCAGAGTAGTACAGACCCTGATGAGCCATGATGATACTCGGCACAGCAATACCATATTACTCAGACAGGCAGTGATGGGCCTGATGCACTGACTTCATCTTTTTCTATCTGAAGTAAAGAACTGCATTACAGAGTAGAAAGAAAGTAAGTGAAATGCAGGGAGTGTGACAGCGAATGCTTTTAAAGAAAACTCAAAGACAGCAAAATTCATCAGACCACAGGGAATAAGGTATGTGGTACTAGAATCCTGAAAAGACCAACAGGGTTGTTGTATCTTTGCCCTTAACACAACATCAGAAGCATCAGGCTGGGATTAAGACAGGGATATTTCGATAAAACTTTAGGAGAAAAAGTTTTATTCCTGTTTTCTGCCATGTAAGAGCAGAAATTGTGTGCCAAGTCATTAATCCATTCAGATCTTTGTCCATTCAGACACTGAGTGGAAAATGTACCTTAAGAAATAAATCTCTGACGTATTCCCTGCCCATATTTTTTTATTTTCCTTTTTCTATGCTAATCATATACCAAAAACCCATGCACTCCTTCTTTTACTGATAAGAGTTAACGTTCTAATTGATAACACTGAGTATCTAGGTCGCCTACTTCTGTTCCTTACAGACTCTTAATGCTACTCCCAAATTAGAAGACAAAATTAACTACAGTTCAGAAACTTCATTTCAGGTGTGAAGGAAGAAAGCCTAGGCATATAAATTCTTCTTTCTGTCTGCTAAGATGATGCAGACCTTCTAGGATATCCTATGCAACACCAAATCTTTCTCTCCAAAACTTTTGTTGTAAAGGTTGTGGTTTTCAGTATCTAGGAAACTGATGTGAGAAGAATGTGATGTGGGAAGAAACTTCAATACAGTTTTGGAACGTATCATATTGGAGATTTTGCAAGAGTTATTCTGACATTGAAATTGTTCTCTTAGCCTCACTTGGACTGAATTATTTTGCAAAATTGCTCGATTAAAAACAAGTATACAAATCAGACAGAATACGAAGGCAATCTTTTTGTATAGGAGAACATAAAACAGGCATCTGAAAGTAAATGAAATTAGAATCTTGTAAACTGCAGCAAGCAGAGCTGGGAAGGGATGAGTTGACATCTTATTAAATCATCAGTGATGTAGAAAACGTGAGCAAGGGGGGGTGATCAGTCTTCATTTTTCATGGATGATCTAGTGGGCCTCACTGAAATTTTACTGCAGCAGTTTTAAAACAAACAGAAGAAAATCTTTATGATGCATAACTGAACTGTAGGAATCCTTGTGGGACATGGTGGAGGCCAAAAGCATAGACAGATCTGGAAAGGAACTGGACAGATTAATGAAGATTAGGTCCATTTGTGGATGTTTAATGTAGCCATTCGATGCAAGCCTAATGTCAGACAGTCCCACTGATCGCTGGAAGTAGGGAGCTTACATCAGGAGAAGAGCCCTTTTATGTGTGTTCTCTTATTGCACTGCTCTATAAATATCTGGATACTGAATATATGAACCTTCTATCTGGGAGATAGCAGAGTCACTTGTATGAAACAGCTGATAGCTTTCAGGAACCCAGAAGGATGAAGCAAATCTTCAGATGGCTCTGTTTCAAGCAAATAATTAATGTGAGATTTGGAGTCAACTTTACAACTGACAAACATAAGGTCATTTGGTAGTAACATTATCATAACTGTATCTCCTCAGTTAGCTGCAGTGTACCAGGTAATATATCTTTCAGCTTGGAAATTATAACATTAATTTACTTACATAATACTAGTATTAATTATACATTAATAACAGACGCATAACATGTCCATTGTATATGGCATAAATGAAAAAGCAGAGATTCCTACTGATGTAGAAATTCTTCACTGGTGTTCTGAAAGTCTGAGGAATTAAGAAAGTATTAAGTTGGTTTTTTTTTTCAGATGCTGATATCCAGAAAAAATAACATTGTTTTATATCAGAGATAGTAAAAGGCCCTATATCTGAGTTATTTTCCCCTCCCCTTTAAAAAAAAATGTAAAAAATGCTCTTCCACAGCGTGGGAAATTTTATTTCTTCTCTACTTTTTTTGTAAATAAGTAAGAGTTAAAATGGAGAACTGATGAACAGAGGTGATGTTTGGGGTCATTTAAGAGGAACCTTGAAGCATTAGCATGCACAGTATATGTTCTAGGACATATCTGTTGAGCCAAAACAGCTCCAACACAGTTGAATCATGAATTGTGCTCTGAAGAGGACAACCCACAGAATCATACAATCATAGAATGGTTTGGGTTGGAGCAAAGATCATCTAGTTCCAACCTCCCTGCTATAGACAAGGACATCTCCCTCAAAGCCCCATCCAGCCTGGCCTTGAATTCTTCCAGGGAGGGGGCACCCACAACCTCACTGGGCAAGCTGTTCCAGTGTCTCACCACTCTCACAGTAAGAAATTTCTTCCTAATTCCTAGTCTAAATCTATCCTCTTCCAGTTTAAAACCGTTTCCCCTTGTCCAGTCACTGAATGCCCTTATAAAAAGTCTCTCCCCAGCTTTCCAGTAGGCCCCCTTCAGGTGCTTGGAAGGCTGCTATGAGGTCCACCCCAATGTCTTCTCTTCTCTAGACTGAAGAGTCCCATCTCTCTCAGCCTGTCCTTGTAGGGGAGGTTCTCCAGCCCTCTGATCATCTTTGTGGCCCTCCTCTAGACCTGCTCCATCAGCTTCATGTCCTTCTTGTGTTGGAGGCCCCAGATCTGGATGCAGTACTCCAGGTAAGGTTTCATAAGAGCTAAGTACAGGGATAGAATCACCTCTCTTGATGTGCTGGTCATGCTTCTCTTGACACAACCTAGATCTGACTGGCCTTCTGGGCTGCAAGTGCACATTGCTGGCTCACGTTGAATCTTTCACCAATCAACACTCCCAAATCCTCCTTGGGGCTGCTCTTAAGCCATTCTCCACCCAAATTCTATCTGTGCCTGAGATTGCTCCAACCCAGGTGCAGGACCTTGCACTCAGTCTTGTCGAACTTCGTGAAGTTGGTATAGGCCCAATTCTTATGTCGGTGCAGGTCCTTCTGGATAGCATCCCTTCCCTCTAGCGTGTCAACTGCACTACTCACGTTGGTGTCATCTGCAAACTTGAACCAACTGTCCATGTTGCCTATAAAGATGTTAAGTTACACCAATCCCAGCCCCAATCCCTGAGGAATGCCACTCATCAATGGTCTCCACTTGGACATTGAACCACTGGCCGCAACTCTCTGAGCTAATCCATCTAATCCATCCAGCTAATTCTTAGCTAGCAAGTGGTCCATCTATCAAATCCATTTTTCTCCAATTTGGCAGGATGTCACGTGGGACAGCATCAAACTCTTTGCACATCAATTGCTCTTTCTTTATCCACTGACATTGTAACTCCATTGTAAAAGGCCACCAAGTTTGTCAGGCATTACTTGTTCTTGTTGATGCCATGTTGGTTATCAACAATCACCTTGTCTTTATTTTCCATTTTCCATTTTAAGGCACATTTTCCATGTGCCTTAGTAGGGTCTTCAGGATCTTGCTAGGCAGATATGAGACTGACTGGTCTGTAGTTCACTGGATCTTCTTTTTTTTCCTCCTTGAAAATAGGGGTTGTTTCCCCTTTTCCAATCAGCGAGAACTTCACAACTCTGCCATGACCTTTCAAATGTGATGGATAGTGGTTTGGCAATTTCATCCACCTGCTTCCTCAGAACCTGTGGATGGATGTGGTCAGGTCCCGTGGACTTGTTCACCTTCAGGTTTTTTAGATGGTCTCAAACCTGATCTTCGCTTACAGCAGGCAGATCTTTCTTCTCCCAGTTCTTACCTTTCTGCAGCCTGGATGGTGTGGCTAGAGCCCTTGCCAGTGAAGACTGAAGCAAACAAGTCATTGAGTACCTCAACTTTCTCCATATCCCTCATGACTAGGTCTCCAGTTTCCTTCTGGAGACGGCTCACATCTTCCCTGGCCTTCCTTTTATCACTGATATATCTGTAGAATTTATTCCCCTTTATGTCCCTGGCTAGATTTAATTCTATCTGGGTTTTAGCTTTCCTAACCTGATCCCTGGCTGCTGGGACAACTTCTCTGTAGTCTTTCCAGGTAACCTATTCCTGCTTCCTCTCTACAGACTTTCTTCTTGTGCTTAAGTAAGTCCAGGAGCTCCTTGTTGATCCACAGAGGCCTCCTGGCATTCTTGCCTGCCCTCCTTTTTCTCAGGAAGTACTGCTTCTAGGCTTGGAGAATATGGTCCTTGAATACTGATCAGCCTTCTTGGGCCCCTCTTCCCTCCAGGGCTGTTCCCATATCATCCTGCCAAGCAGTTCCCTGAAGAGGTCAAAGTCTGCTCTACCGTACAGTCTTCTTTCTCAACTCTTAGTCAAATGCTTGTTTTCAATAAGAAAGACAGCCACAGGCTAAGTCTTCCCTCTGCAAATGCTTTTCTCCAACTCTTCTGAGATCTGCCTGGAGAACTAACTGCTGAAATACATCTGCCATTTGCAGTTACATCTCATGGGCTTAGAGAGAAGCAACCTCTCTGCTGGAGAGTATGTGCTGCTTGAACTATAGGATGCGTACAGGAATAAAAAGTGTTCTTTCTCAATGTCTGACAACATTTTCTCTACTTAAAGGTAAGGTACCAAGCAAGAGCATGTATCAAAATGCAAATAATTTACAGCTGGATATGCAAGACAGGGCAAAACATTCTGTGTCAGGTGGTCAAAGATAAATGCTTGCAAGACACAGTTAAAAATTATATATCTCTTTTTCTTCTTTGGAACACATTCACTTTGGCAGTGTTTGCGCATTCTTGTTTATTTATTTTAAAGCATTTGCCAAAAACAAATCTACTAGGAAGAATTTTTACAAATCTAGCAAAGGTCAAGTAGCTATCACAAACTTAGAGAACAAAAGTTGTAATTACAATAGTTGAGAGTTTATGCTGAAAAGGGCAAAAGCTTATTGCTTCAGATATGTGGCTTATATAGTACCGTGTGGTCCTATTTTCCAATGGAAAAAGGTCAAATTTCAGCTAGCAAATAATTTCAAAAGAAAGTGCAAAATTATTTTGAAAGTAGTTTCTGAATATGAGTATGACATTTTTGGATACATTTGAGGCAAAATAACAACTTATAGGGAATAACTACTTTCAGGAAGAGTAAATGTTTTGTGACAAATGATTCACTGTACCATGCTTTAGATATTGAATTGATATCTCTCTCATGCTGTTGTGAACTCTGAGACAATCAGTAAGATAAAAAGGCAAAATATTGTCCATTATTATGGTATGGCACATGAAACTGACCTCTATGAATCACTTCCCTGGAGAACTTGATCTAGAAGGTTGTAAGGTAGAAAAATTGCCTACATATTAAGTCAGTACATGGTCATCTGACTTCTGTCTGTGTAGAATTTAAAGATTCCAGGAGAAGGTTCACCAGTTCTCCATGAAGAATATTTGATAATCTATACTTGCATGGAGGTGGTGCAGTGACAGATATCAAATGAGAGCAAATTCAGTGAGGAAATATATTTGTTGTACATGTTGTGCTTCAAATACAATGGTAAAATAAAAATTGTCTTACCTAAATAAACCCCAGTTCTACCTCCTCTACTTGAAGTAGCTGAGGATGTAAAAAAAAAAAAAAAAAAGCTTCTGCATTAATCAGTGTTTGCTATTTGTTTTCTACAATTCTGCATTAAAAGTAAACAAAACCAACCAAACAACAACAGCAAAAACTACAACAAAAAGAAAACTGAAGAATCATCATGCACTTATTTGCTTTTTAAAAATTATATACTATATACATAAATTATATATATATATATAAATTATATGTTATAAGAAAGTTAAAGAAGGTCATTACTTATAAGTGTCCGACATAAACTTCATCGTTCAGCATGAGGCCGTAAGGTAAGATTAGCCAAAAGTATTGAAAATTATGTGCAATGTACACAAAAGCCCACTGAATCCTAAATATCTGTCCCTGAAATTCTATGGGAAACAAACAAACAAATAGACACCGGGAAGAAGCCCTTAAGCTGCCAGTGGTTTCACCTTACTGGTGGCATTTACTTAACTGTGTGAAGGATGGGAGTAGCCGTTCCCAAATTAAAAGTGCAGCTAAAAACAATTCATGAAAGAACTGCACTTAAATACATGGTAGTTTGGAATCTAGTGTTCTGTATCTTGGCCTTGCTGTCCTTTGTGGTCTTGGGGCTAGAATGCACATTTTGTTCCAGCAATTAAACTTTCATTCATATTTCTTAGGACCAAAACTTCTGGCTGACAAATTGCCATCTTCAGAAAGTTAAGATTTTAGTCCAAGGGTGGAGCATGAAATTGAATAAATTGTATGCACTTTCTCAGAGGTTCTTTTTGTTGTACCGTACTCTATTATACATCCAGCCTGAAAATAACATTTGCTTTAAGTAGGATAAATTTATAATTTTGACTCATTCGTTAGGAGTGCGGGACTGCAAAGATCACATCTGAACTTCAATTTCCTCTGAATTCCTTGATTCTTGGACAGACTCAGCATTTCCCAGGGCTCAGTTCTTATGGATTTTGAAGAAACGACGTGTACAGTACTGCCTGTACACGACTGAGATTACGCAAGATCAGAAGAGAAATACTGGAACTGATGGACCTGCTTGACAAGTTTATGAAGGTCAGATCAGATGTTTTTCCTGCTGTCTTGTTGTTTTCCATCCCATGGTTGTAGAAAATGTTAGGACATGTAACCTGATCAGTCCCTTATAAACCCTGTCATTCAATTAGTCATAATTAACTAAACAAACAAAGTGTTTTCACTTTCCATTATCTCATTCAATATCAAACATGTGTAGTCAGTTTCCCTTACATAACACTTTTTCTTTGTTGTATTCACATCTGTATTACTTGTTCTGCTTGGTCTCATCTTCTTTAAAAGGAGGGCAACTGTGCTGTGAAAGTAAGTGATCACCCGGTCTCTCAGCTTCTTAGATCTCAACATCTTGGAGCTCATGGTCTAACTTGTAGACAATCTAGCAAGAAGAGGACTGAGTGGTTCTGAGTATAGGTCTGAGTAATGCTCTTGAATTTAACACAAAGATTGAAGCCTTCAAACTAAGAATCACAGAAAAAATTATTCTGTTTTCCTAGAAATGCCATGGGGAGATGTCAGCAAGATGTATCAAACTTGGCACATGTATGCTCAGGCAACGCGTAGGTTCCAATTTCTTTGAAAAAGTTGATTGATCCATGGGATCTATTGTGAATTACATATATCAGAACTCATAGAATCATCATAGAATCATAGACTCATAGAAGGGTTTGGGTTGGAAGGGACCTTTAAGGTCACCTACTTCCAATCTCCCTGCTATAGGCAGGGACACCTCCCTCTAGACCAGGCTGCTCAAAGCCCCATCCAGCCTGGCCTTGAATGCTTCCAGGGAGGGGGCATCCACAGCCTTGTTGGGCAATCTGTTCCAGTGTCTCACCACCCTCACAGTAAACAATTTCTTCCTAATACCTAGTCTAAATCCACTCTCTTCTAGTTTAAAGCATTTTCCCCTCATCCTGTCGGAGGGATATACAGATATTTTCTCTGACTCTTGAAAAAAGTCTCTTTTCTATACCTTTCTTACAAAATATGACACAACTTGGTTGTTTTCAAGGTGTACACTTCCTGAATGGAGAATGAAAGAGCGTGTGATGGCAGACTTGTGTTGCTTCATCTCTATTTCCAGAGCCCCTAAAAGCCTCTAGATACTCAAAAGCTCAAAGTCTAGCCAGTGTTCACCTTTGGGTAAGTGTTCTGGCAGTCTTCTGGCATGGTCTCTAACATATTCGAGTGGTACCTACTTTCACATCCTGGAAGTGATACAAGAGTATACAGGTTATTATTATTATTTTTTTTTTTTGGATTGTGATTATTTTTTTTCTGTGCATGCTTAGTTATTCTTTTTCTTTCTGGTAGATCATACTGATTACAGAATTCTTTTGTTGCCTGAAAGAAGCAAGGAACTGATAGATGTACTTATTCAATCTCCCTGTTGCTGAACTTGGCTGAAAAGCTGTTCATGAGTCTAAACAGATGTTTAGACCAATGAAACATTTATGGAGACTATGTTTATCTTTCAAAAGAGAATGTTTAACTATTGATTCAGACTCAGAATTCAGTCTTTTCTGGAGAATGCCTAGCAAAACCTGATGATCACATGAAGTTATTTTTCAAATAGCATAAAAAAGATTTCTTTCCTTTGGAAAGCAAAGATTAGAACATAATAGAATTGCATTCCTCACTACTTTTTTGAAGAACCAAAGCTTGGACCTAAGCTCCTTCCCTTCCCTTCCCTTCCCTTCCCTTCCCTTCCCTTCCCTTCCCTTCCCTTCCCTTCCCTTCCCTTCCCTTCCCTTCCCTCTTCTCCCCTCCCTTCCCCTTCCCCTTTTATTCTACCAGTTTTCAACTGTGGTATTTGTTAAATAATAACTTTTCTTTTTGTTGGTGGTGGATTGTAGAACCTGAATCTAAAATACGTTGCTTACTTAAAATAAATTAATGCCTCATTCCTGTACTGGGAAATATTTTAAAATGAATTGATGTTTACAGAAGTGATCAAATATTTACTTCTGGAAAGTCTGCTTGTGTGCAGTTCTACAGTTCAGTCGGTGGGGAAAAAAAAATAACAAAACACAACCAAAAACCTCCTTTTTATCCAAATATTATGGGCTACTAAAATTAATGCTGAATGAAGAGATTTCTTTGTAAATTACCTTAAAACAAGAACAAACAAAGAGACAAAACCCCAAACAAATAAACCCCACGCGGGGTGACCTAATTGCAGCCTTTCAGTACCTAAAGGGAGCCTATAAACAGGAGGGGAGTCAACTCTTTGAAAGGGTAGAGAACAGCAGGACAAAGGGAAATGGTTTTAAGTTGAGGGAGGGAAGATTTAGATTGGATGTCAGGGGGAAGTTCTTTACTATGAGAGTCGTGAGGTGCTGAAACAGGCTGCCCAGAGAGGTTGTGGATGCCCCGTCCCTGGAGGTGTTCAAGGCCAGGTTGGATGGGGCCCTGGGCAGCCTGGTCTAGTATTAAATGGGGAGATTGGTGGCCCTGCCTGTGGCATGGGGGTTGGAGATTCATGATCCTTGAGGTCCCTTCCAACCTGGGCCATTCTGTGATTCTGTGATAGTATTGAAAGTTTAGTACTGAACTTTCTAATTTCCCCATATTTTCTTTTTTTTTTTTCTGTGATACTTTGTGCTAGTGACCTTATATTTACCCAGGGAATATTTCATTCCCCTTTAGGTGTTGAACATTTTAACAAAAACTATTCAGTCTGTACATAAACTACCTTTTGAATTATGCTGATATTAAATGAAAGAGTCCTTGCATGACAGACAGAGTAGGCACTAATAAAACTACAGAATCAACCGTTCCATAGACAAACAGATGCAAGGACATCTACCGCCTGCGTAGTCTGATACAAGAAAATAAGGTCTCCAGAATGAAGTGATTTCATAATAAAAATGTTACTATCTTGGCAAATAAGTATCTCGGCTTTGTTGCTGTGTGCAGCACTTGAGTTCTCTGCTTTGTTTTCTGTGAAGAGGAAGCATTAACATGTGACACAATTGTAACTTCTTGAAGTGATCTCTTTATTATGTTGCAGAAAAAGTATATGCAGCGATACAAAGAATGTTTTATCCGCAGAGAATGGGATACAGAGGGAAGGCATCTCTCCAGTGTACGTGACCATCATGTGCTATTGGCACCATGCTCCAAGCTGGGGAGATGCAAGCCTGCTCTTAACGCAGAACTGCACAGACACTTCAGTGCCTGTTCTCACCAGTTCACCTAGGAGGCAGGGTTCGTTAGTAAGAAGCAAAATTATTCGCCTGAAGGGATTGTAAAGGTGAGCAGGCTTCTGTTTAATTACCTAAAATTATGGGCAGAGGTTGTGATTTGTTGATGTGTTTGATGATTGAGATTCTTAAATAATACTTCAGACAGGCATTGTTTGAGGGGGTTTGAATAAGCAGATAGATAATTCACTGCAAGGGGTGAGGATCTGGAAATGATTGCTGGCTTTACAGCATCTCAGAGAGCAGCATCATTTATGTTTGACCCTTGTATTGTAGGACAGGACTCAGTGCATTCTAAACTCAGGCTGCTTCTGGATGAGCTTACAACTAAAAGAGAGAGTGAATCAAACATCAACTGGGATGGCTGCATCCTTGAGAAGTGAATGCACACTGCAGTTATATACATGGCCCATCAGTGACTATTTCCATATCTCTTTGCCCACAGGAATCCCAATTTGTCAGATAAATGTTTGTAAGGACTCCCTCATTGGTTATTTCAAGACACAGAGAAAGGAAATCATTCAGTAGAGGCTGACCTCTTATCATCCCAAGGCTGGTGTCAATTCAAAGCATTCTTGGGCAAGGTGCTTAATGGGAGTAACAAAAAAGCAGCTGACTATCTGCCAGTGATCTGGGCTCTGGCATCTGTGAAAGGAAAATAATAACAGTATATTTCCTTCTCTGAAGTCTTGGTGACTGGAAACCAGAATACATTATGTAGGACAGTAATTCAATACTGTATCATATTTTCCCCAGATACATTTTTTGGGGGCAGAATTAACTCATGAAATAGCTATGAAGCTTAGAAGTGTCATAATGTCCATCTGAAGCAACTTCAGATGTGAAGTCAGTAGTTTTAACTCAGGTTAATAGGATTACGGGAGAGCTTAGGCTTTAATTTGACTTGCTGATCTATGTGAAATACAAATCTTGTTTTTTAGTGAGGTTTTCTACTTGTCCTTTGATCTATATGCTTTATTTTCTTCTTTGCTTCTTTTTATTTCTTTTATTTCTTTTTTTTTTTTTCCTACCCTTTTTATTCATTAATTTTTGAACAGAAGAATGAGAACCCAGAGTATGTGTTGTAGAAGTCTTGGGAAAAAGATCCGTGAAATCTCATTTATCTGTGCTACTAATTTACTTCCTGAGGAGTGGTTCTTGATCAGCCCACCAATATATTCTCAGCACCTCAGTCCCATTGCTCGAACACAGATTGCAAGCAAAGTCAAACAATGAGGAGGATATAACTTAAACACTTCTCTTTCAAGCTTCATCCATGTGATATATAAGTGCTTGGCAGAGGAAAGGAGAGAGAACTCAGCTTATAACGAGAACAGTTATTTTAATTCAGTATTTTGGCACATTAATAAAAAATGATTAAATGCCTGTAATTGGAGTAACTCATTTTATTCTAGAAATGTAGCATTCTGCTTGTCGGAGTCTTGAACTCCAGTGAAGAGTAGTCCTTTAAATCTTGAAATCTGACTGCCATTTGCCTGGTGGGCTGTCTTATCTGATGGAACCAAGGCCAAGTGAGGGTCTCCTTATTTGACCTTAATCTTCCTGTTAACCACCTACATCTTTAAGTCAAGATGCCAAGAATTTTCTTGGCAGACTTCCACAAACTGCTAGGCCAGATTTTGTTCCTAGTTACAAGAGCGTAAACTTAGGATCCAATCGGTCCTTTACTCCTTCAACCTTGTCTGGGTATCAAGGCTTTTTCTGTTCTGTAGATCTGACATCCCTCCATCGCTTGAGACTATACAGACTATAGCTTTTTTTTTCTTTTTCTTCTTTTTCTTCTTTTTCTTTTTTCTTTTTTTCTTTCTTTTTCCTTTTCCTTTTCCTTTTCCTTTTCCTTTTCCTTTTCCTTTTCCTTTTTCTTTTTCTTTTTTTTTCTCCTTCTCTTTCTCCTTCTTTTTCTTTTTCTCCTTCTTTTTCTTTTTTCTCTTTTTTTCTTTTTCTTTTTCTCTTTTTTCCTTTTCCTTTTCCTTTTCTTTTTCTTTTTCTCTTTTTTCCTTTTCCTTTTCCTTTTCCTTTTCCTTTTC
>JACDJE010000405.1:358041-436543 GCA_016647715.1 Pavo muticus
GATATAATCATTTTTTTTCTGCCTTATCTTGTTTACTTTGGAAATTTGACAGAAATCAATATATTCTCTTGCCCGACCTTAGATAGTTGCTTTCCAGTATCCCAGATCAGAGTTGGGTGTGTTTTTAAATTTGAATATTTCTTACTTTCACAAAAGCTTTTTGTCAGCAGTACCTTTCTATTTCTTTCTTTTTATTTTTTTCTTTTCTTTTTATTTCTTTCTTTCCTGTTTTTCTTTTCTTTTCTTTTTTTTAAATTATTTTTATATGAATATTTTTACACCACAAAACATTAATTAGGACTGGGTAAATGGAGGTAAAATAGTGAAATAAATAATTTTATGGAATTTTACTTCAGTTTTCACTCCCCTTTAGCCTCTATGAGCAGTTTATATTTTAAGTAAAAGGATTTTAATAATCTCATGTTTTTCCATTTGCGTATGAGTATATTTGTTTTGGAAGGGCCTGTAATCTCATCCAGCCAGGTAAAAGAAACCGCTGTACATGAGTTATTACTATCTCATTTAATCTTAACAGCTAGACTGCCAAATATTGAACACCCACATAACTCCTCATTGCAAATTATAAGATAAGCATTTGCACACCAAAAAATCAAATGATAATAACAGTTCTAGAAAGAAGCAGATCTGTTTACAGACTAATCTTCTTCAGGTTATCTTGTAGGCAGAAAAAGTGAAATAAATCAGTAAGTCATTAAAATGTACTTGTTCAGCTCTAACCCCAAATGATTAAGTTATTGCTGCTTTGTTGAGTCATGAGTATTTCTACAATGCTGTGCTCTGTACTTTCCTTCCAAGGCTACATCAGCTATTTTGCAAAACCTCTCCTCATGGACACTGCTGAATCTTGAAGAGAGTGGTTAGAAGCTAAAACACCAAATCTGCTGAGCAATTAGGTACAGCTTCTGAGTGAATTCAGCTTGTGGAGGGTGGAGAAAAGCTGGGAAGGAGCTGACATTTGTGAGTCAAAGCCCACAGTAATTTCTCTCATCAGACTCAGGCGTTATCCAGAATCCAAGAGGTCAATCAAGTGCAGTGTTGGTGAAAGGGCAAATTAATAATTGAATCATAATAAGTCCATACATTCAGGTAGAGGCAGATATATTATTTTTAATTGCCACACTTACTACTACTGTTTGGAAATTCATATTATGTCAGAAAGGATATCCTCTGCTATCCCACAGGGTTCTGGCTTTCAAGGTTTAAACTTGTGTGTAAACTGATTCAATCCAGATGCCAAATTAAGGTATGGTCTGTTTCCAGTGGTGATCACATCCCATGGGCATAATCCAACACCTCTGCCCCTCAATTCTGTTTAAGTGGACACTCTGTTCCTTTTAGTTTGGAAACTATGTTTTCAATATCATACTGTTGTCATATCTTCACATATGATTTGAGAAAGAACTTTTGGATAAAAGGTCAGAACATGCAACTTCAGTTCCACAGCAGATTTCTGTGGACAGGAATGCCTTTTATCACCGTATTTCACTGTAACACATGCTAATTCTCATCCTCACTGTTGTGTTTCAGGCATAAGTGTTTTAAGGGCCATTTCCAGATTCAAGTAAAATTATCCCCATTTTTATCACTTACGAGAAGATCATAACAGTCAACAGCTAGTCTGTTTTTCTTCTTAGAAATGTGTTTGTCGGAGTTGTAACTTTTTCTCTTCTGCAAAAACATATATAATAATTTCTGAGCAATTTACTCGAACCCCAGGCCTACATCAATATCAACTCAAACTGGTTTGTCTTCTTGTATCTCTTTAAAAGCTGCAAAACCTTTTCAATCTGTAATTACAAAGAAGTTTTAAAAAGTTTCAAATTTTTTTTTTCCCGTTGCTGCTTAGGAATCTCTTCCCTCTCTCTTGCAAACAGGAAATGCAGAAAGTAATGTAAGAGTTCATTTTAAGGAACTGGAGAGATAAATGTGTTTTTATTGATCCCATGGTGCTCTGAGTCATGATGTTTAAACACATTGCTGCCAAAAAGTTAAATAAAAAATATTCCTTTTCCCTGGAATGCTTTCTAGCTTTATGACACACTAATCTAAGCAAAGGCACGTATAACTATGAATTGTAGTAATTTATAAAATAGTAAGAATTGAGCTGAGACATGTTTATACATAAATGCCAGACAGATGTTACAGGTGAGGGGAAAACAAACAGGATTATTTCAGAAGAAGGTACTTCTCAGTGTCAAAGATTTTAACCTCAAAGCAATAAAGATTTTTGACTAAATTGTTATAAAAAATACAGCACATAATTTATTCATTCTTTCTATAAAAGAAAAATGGCATTCACTTTCTGACCCAAAAAAGTACAATATACTTATCTACCACATTATTTTAAAATTTCACATATTACCTTAGAAGGACAATGGTCTCTTTAGGAGGTATTGACAATACAGTCTTTCAAGGCAGTCAAAACTAGACAGCCCCACTGCAATGGCCTCTGCATTGCAATGAATAGCCCTCAACTTGCAGGAAGATGGTTTGTGTGACTGACCTACTACATCCTAATAAACACTGTCATTCTTTTCTATGAACCTTCTTCCCAGTCTTGGCTTAATATATGTGAGCTGTTGTGTGAGCTTAGATGCTCTGTGGAATGTTCTTAACATATTTTATTTTTCATCTGTAAAATAATTCTTTGGCTAACTAAGCCAAGATTTTTACAATGAGGTACTCAAAACTGTTCTTTAAGTATATTCTGAAGTATGTATATACGTGTCTTTATCTTCTACATGGCCACAGGATTCATATAACATCTGAAATCACTGAGCACCAAAAGAGTTCATGAGCTTCAAAAGCTGCATTCATTCTAAACAGGAGAGACATTTTTAAAGGACAAGATGTCAATGAGTCTTAGATCTCTCAGTCACATGAATGTTGGTTGCCTCTTGGACATGTGACAAAAAGACGACATCAACCAAACTTTCTAATTGATTATCTAGAATCTGAATTTCAAAAATTCATGTTTCAGTTTGAATTTGTTTACAGATAAAAGTATTTGTAGTAAATTAAGATAAAAGGCATGAATTCAGGTCTGTGGAATATTGGTTAATGTAAACCATATGAAAACTAAAAATATAGTGTGGGGTAGAATGTATATTTAGACATACAGCTTTTTCCTCGGGACTATGAAAGGAAGTTAGCACCTCAAGTAGATATCATTTATAAATTACTCTACGTGCTGAAATGCATTTAAAATACTGCCTTTTGACTTGCTAAACACTGCAGAGGAGAGGTTTTTTTGTTTGTTAGTTTGTTTGTTTTGCAGAATACATCATAGACTGAGAATAATATTTCTGTTACTGGATTCCTTCATAGAGTAGTCTAAGATGCACATCAGGGTTGCAGATAGATAGCATCCTTTTCAGTCTGGTTGACAGCAGTTTCCCAGCTGTTTTCAGGTAATTGCAACAGTTTACACTTTTCCACACTTTTCCTTCCATAATTAAGAGTGATTCAGAACCTTTTTTTAACTTTTTATTTTTTTTTTTAATTCCCACTTGGATCTTCTTACTTAAGGGAGAGAAGGCTAAAATGAGATCGCATAATGTGTGCAAAATATGCTTCTGCTCCCACACTGCTACCAAGCTAAATATTGGGAAAAAGAATCTTTCCACCCTTCATCATATTCTGCTTGCCCAGGACTCTGTATAGGATTTCCCACAGCTAGTGGCTTCTCTGTGGCCATTTGCTGTGCCCACCAGTTCTAAACTGCTCCAGAGGAAAAGCAGAACCAGCAGTTTTCCACAAATTCCTGGACTCTGTTGTAATTCTATGTTGTTATTAGATGTGAGGCTGAAAAAGCTCTCAATAGCTGTGCTAGTTGGGTTGGAAGGCTCTTTGCAGCTTCAGATGCTTGATGTGCGGAACTTGGAGAATATGTGCAATTGATGTTCCTGTACCAGCTCACTGAGGAACAAAGGAGGCTCCACAAGTGCACAGTGCTCATTAATTTCCTTGTTACATTAATTAAAATATTTTGTCAAATAGTTCTCCATATCCACTGAGTTTCCTTGGTAGATAACCTTCCATATTAATACGTTTGGATTTTTTTGTGTGTGTGACTAAATGTTTCTGCCATTAGGTATCTACAATTTTAATGAGTTAAATACACATGGAGTTGATCTTGATCAGCTGTTCACAGATTCATTTAAATAAGAGAATTGTTCTTGAATAGAAAAACTTATGCAAGGAAACAGCCAGGAACACTTGCAAGTGTAAAAACACCTGGTGTTTGAAGTAGTGTCTCAGGTATGTACATGTTTTCCAGATCAGAAATGTTAAGTCTAGCCTACCAAGGTCAGCTGCAGAATTTGGATTTTATTTCATGAATTCCCCATATATTTGTCTTTCCTTTCCTTCTGACTCATCCCTTGTATCCATAATTTAAGGTATTTTGTTACTTTGCTTCTTTTCAAAGTGGCCTGTATGATGGTAAAAGAAAATTTAACACTCCCCTTTTGGATCATAATTTCCAATAATCATTCTAACTGATTTAAAAAGAGATCATAATAAAAACTGAAGGCTAATAAAATACAATTTACATCACTTTTCTGTAGACAACTCTTCTATCTCTCTCGGGCAAGTGTTGAAAGTACTCATTTTAAGTCGTCAAGTAATTAAAATTGCTCTTGAGTGATTTCATTAATGTTGGTTATCCTTACAGTTTTTATTTTCTGTGTAATTCAATGTTATAAACTGTGTCTGATTGCCAGATGGAAACTAGGAACACACAAGGACCATTAGAGATAGGATAGAAAAATATTAAAATCTAAAAAAGAAAGAAATGAAGAAAAATAAAAGGATAAAATACCAACATTAATTACCTCTGCCTGCTTTGGTATTGTTAACCAATGTGATATACTTATTCTGTGATTCTTGCATTGACTTTTTCATTGTCTCTTCCATCCATGATTTCACAAAAATATTGAAATTGCAGTGCCAAGCAAAGTATCATCATCAAATTATGCTTTGTCTGCAAAATTGAGAGGATTTTTAGGTTTTCCTAATGTGTTCTCAATGTCTTGTCAGTCCCATAGAATGGGAGCTGAAAAACCCCAGAGGCATAGTGAAATATTATATGTCTGGAAAAAAAGCAGTGAACAAAGAAGTGCTAAGCTCACCTCTTATTTACCAATGCAAATCTTTGGAAGTAAACGTGGGCAATTTATCAGATCTCTTCTCAAGTGCAAAAACTTAGAATCAGACAGGAGGGAGACACTGAGGTGGTTTTAATCTCTCATGGAGATCAGCGTCAAATTGTCTTGTACATATTCTCAAACGTGTCAGAGTCTTGCCCTTGCTGGTGCCATCTTCAGCCTTGCATTTAGCACATGTACCTCCCATTTATAAAGTTTATTAAAGGGCCTGGAACAGCTTTGATGTGTCAAAGTCCTAATGATAGTAGGTCTTCCTTAGCATTTAAATATTTTAGCTAATGTGGGAGATTGAATAGTGTGACAATCTTACCTTCCTCTTTTCTACAGTTACCTGACTGCATCTTTGGATAGGACAAATAATAACACAATCATGCAGTACCTTATTTGCTTTAAATCTACATATTTTCTGCTTCCTAATTTGGAGTCCTTGCATTATTCCTCAGCCAGTCACCTTTCTGGAATGCTCATACAGATTCAGTAGATTGAGATCAGAGACTTTTGGTGTGATAACAATATCAGTCACTCAGTTATTTTATCTGGAGAAAGCCATGGGCAGGCAGATTTGAATGCAAAAAAAGTCTTAGGAGGTTATTGGCAACCAGGCAGGGGGGAGCAGACATCCTGCCCTGCTGCTGTACACCCAGCCATGAGAATTTTCATAAACTAGTTTGCTCCCAGTTCAGGAAATACCTTGTCTATTTTAGTAAATTAGGAAGTTAACACCTTGCAGAAAAAGAATGCACATACGTATATATCATAGATTAAAAGGAATGAAAATAACAAAAAATATATTTTCACTACTAGAAGTATTTTCTTCCTGAACTTCATGCAGTTTTCCAGTTATGTTCCTGCACACGTTTTGCACATCAGTAGATAGCATCCCCTCTGGAACCATTTTATACTACAAATTAATGTTCTCTACGCTTGTTTATACTCACAAACAATTGCAAATGTATCAAACATGAAAATGTATTAATTGCAACGTGTTACTGAATAAGTTAGACAATTCTTTGTTTACCAATTTCTCATGGGCTGCTGATTTTGAGTCCTCCCTATTCTCAATTATTTATTCTTGATGTATGATCAGTCACCTGATTTGTAGGGCATGGAACAATATGCTCTCTGATAACTGGAGTATATCAAGAAGTATTTTAGATAGGAGAGCAATGAAAGTCAAATGTTCAGTGACAAACAGTGATTCAGATTATCAGCTGCAGAAAGCTGTGTAACTGTTAAATAGGATGGCAGACAAAAAATAAAAAATAAAAAATAAAAAATTTATATCTCCTTCCCTAATAAGTGTGCTATAAAAATAAATAAATAAGTAAATAAAGAAATAAAAGGACAGAAATGGCAAAATACAGAGGCAATCTATTTATGATTATGATTTACCTAAGTGTTCAAGATATCCTTTGTCCTATGATTGTGAAAAAAGATGGTGATGAATGTTATCTTTTGAGTGCAGTGGCACAAACGGATCACACTCAGATGCCACATAGCTGTAGTAATTATTTAGCATCTGTGTTTTGTCATCAATGAACATTCGTGCATCACACAGTAAAACAGATTTTGCTTGCCAGCTTATTACACTAACGACTAAATTTGGAATTTGATGGGACTCATTTCCATTAATCCAACTAACTTTCATGAGTGTGGTACATATTCATTATTCTTAGAAACAAGGACAAAGATTAAAAGGAAAGCACTTGCTACCATGAGTTATTGTCAGGGCTTGCACTGCAAAATGATTCTGCAGATCAAGTGGAAGCCGGGCTGTTCTCCTTCTGAAGAGCATCTTTCCCAAATGGCAACACACACTATTATTTTTAACATCCGTGCTTTCAAGGGTATTTAAGCTTCACATTTCAAAGGGCTTTCACAGATTCTCGGATCTGATCATACATAATGAAATAATAAAAATCATGGCTCTGAATAATGTGACGTGTATTTAAAATTAAAAAAAGAAAAAACACAACACTGTGGGGAAATAACCAGCAGATGAATCAAAAGCTTTCTCCAATTAAGAGAAAATAATGTTATGTATTACAGGAATGGAAATGCTATTTCACTGTCTCATCCAGTGCGTATACATTGTATTAGTACTTGAAGGTATATGTTTGAATTTAAAGCTCTGGATCCATAGAAAGCATGGACAGTGCTTTTGAAAAAATACTAATTGAGTAGATAATATTGTGTGTAACAGTTGCACTGCAACATGTTGAACCAGGAAATATGGTCCTGTAACCTCTTTGCAACTGAAGAGATGGAATGGGTTCCACAATGAATGGAAATAAATTCAAAAATATATATTTGTGTCAAGACATTATGAAATATGAAACAATTATTATATGGATAGGCAAATGCTTTCTGTTTAATAAAATTGGCTTATGGAAGATAGAATTTCTTATTGGAGAATTATCTTGTCCTGTATTCAGTATAAGGCACAGTTAAGTCTGCGATGAGAGGCTGGAACAGGTCTTTAGCTGGGAGGCAAGGCGACTAAAATGAAAAACAGAAATAATTGTTCTTTTCAGCTCTGAGCAAAAGAAGAATTCCCAAACAGATGATCTGCTGAAAAGCCTTCGCGGGCCAGATACCTCTGCAAAACAAGCACAGGTTCACAGAAAATTTTCCATCCAGCCATCTGAAAATGACAGCTTATTCTGGGAGCAAATCCATCAGAAAGATAGAAGTTGAAGAGCATTAGGATGCCTGTGCTTTCCAGGAAAAATTCCTAAGAAAACACAAGCAAGGCCATGTGAACTAATCTACTTAAGTCAATTCTGTTTGTCGTCCCTGGAGTAACTAGTGACTCAATATCTAGCATGCAGAAAAACACACAGATGTGAGAACCTTAAATTGCCACAGCCCCAAAAAGAAGCCCAAGATGTACTGAAGGTGCAGTGTTTGGCTGTTGATAGTTATAAGTACATCCACAGCTGCAGCTAACACTTTCCTCATGGAAGCTTGGTGCACATTGGTGCAATTAATTCAGAAATATCCTGATAAGCTCAGCCAAAAGGAACATAAGCTGTTTTTTTCAAAAAGGTGCATTGATAAACAATAGTTTTGATCAAACCTATGCTGTGAATGAGTCAGTTACACTGTTCCACATTGTATTAAATTATGGCTTTCATCCATTCTGGGACAAACATGCTTGAGCAGTGTATGATTTTACAGATACTTTAAGGACAAAACTGATGATATCATTTATCCTGTCCTTTCTTCAGCTGAAAGTAGTCTCTATAGAAGAATATTTTCCTGTAATTGTAAGCCCCTTTTATTCCCCTGAAGATCTGGAAATTTGCAAAGGATTCTATTCTCTGTTTTATATAGACCCAAGCTACAAGTAGAAGATGAAAAGCAGTTATGAGTCGCATCTGCATAGGGTGCTGCCCCCAAAGCCTATGGTTGGGATTAATTCTGTTCTACATCAGGACAGCCACAAAGGTGTCTTCAGAGAGACCTCCATGCTGACAAACCTGCAAAGTATGCAGCACCCTGCTTCCAGTTCTGAGCAGTTGAAGGTGTCTTCTTATGCACAAAAGACAGGTATGTAAAACTACAATTGGACTGTTATTAATTGGATTAATTTTACTGGTGGTGAAATTTTATTTTATTCATCGAAAAGGGCCCTGATTTGGATATATTAGAATTACAAAGACATGTGGTTTTCATTTTAAGGAATGTCAGTCTAAGCATTGAGAAACTGAGAAATAGGTACATTCTGGTGTTTTAACTAAATATACTGTGGTTGTTGTCAGTCTTTTCAAACCAAAATTTTAATTCCCAGATAGCTACAAATTCTAAAAATTGCAAGCTCAAACCATGTCCACAGTGCCTCATAGTTGCTTTAATCCCAAATCTAAAACTATGCCATTATTTGTTCTCCTTGTGTCTATGTGTCAAAAGTAAAGGAAGAAAACGTTGACAGCAGCAGAATCATACTCAATTTTTGCTCTTCACTAGAATGGATTTTGAATGTGTGAGATCAAAAAAGCCCAGAGCACATCTGTAAATGATAGCTCAACTCTCCTGAGGAAAATTGGTTCATTGGTCTTATTATCTCAACCCTGTGTGCCTGCCTGGAAACTAAATACACAGATAGTTTGCCAAGATGAAACTTCAAAATCCAGAGCAAGAAGCTTGACTTGAGAAGCTGAGCTCTTGAACTAAGATGGGCTATTGACCAAGGCTGGTAGGACATCTTTCAGGATTAAAAAGAGTAAAAGCTAAGCAGGAAGCTAAACAGACAAATCAGTTGTTTGTCCACAGTACAATTGTTATTAAGAACATAATATAAAAAAATCTCAATGGTAATTTTTAATGCTATGTCTTCTTTTGTCAGTGTTCTCCAGCTCTACCATTAAAACTGGTATCTCTAGTAAGAAGTTGATTAGCTAGAAGTTAATCTGTTACATCCTGTCAGTAATCATTGTAATTAGGTTATTATGTAACTAGGTGAAAACTGTTACGTACAACATTACCTGAAAGAGAATAGGTCAAAGACTAAGTGACTGCTTTGCTTAGGGCAGAAAGCTTCACAAAGGTGCACTGCACAACAGATAAATCAGTTCCCAATATGGCAAGTTTCTATGCTGATAAACACTTTTATAAATATATGCCAAATTTGACCTAAAGTCCTAGTGCATAAGCAAGCCAAAAAATTTCATGCAGTTGATGGGGATAATATGAAGAAAAGCAGACTGCTTTTTATTTTTAGAACAAACAAAACTTTATTTGAAAGAAATAACACATCTATCTTTTAATGCCAGATACATCACACAGAGCATTAAGATAAAATCCAAGGAAGAGCAAGTATACCTGAGACACGAATTTCATTTCATGCCTCAATGTAAAGGGTGTTCAAAGGCTTTGCAAATGCAGGATGTCATTCTTGCTAAAACTGAGGTGAATACTTGACGTGAATTTACATACTATCTATATTCACTCTTTAAACAAAACTAGTTGCTGTTGTGTTCCTCTGCTCGCTCTCATGCCTTTTGAGGCAGTTGTCTTACATTATCGTTCACTAGTTATAAGAAGCAAGAAATGAAAAAGGGTAGATCTCATGATGGTCAAATAGTACAAGATAAGAATCCAGTTTATATACTGAAAGAAACCTTGATAGCTAATTCCAAATGTGGACAGCATTAGTTTAGTGAATTCAGTTAGCTCAGATCATGAAGTTATTAGGAAGTTACTGCTATGAAAATTGCTACATCATGAATGCCTTTCTGTCAGCGAAGGTTGGCTTAGCAAGACCTGCCTGACAAGGTGATCATTACATCCTAACAGACAACTTACTGATCTGAAACTCCTTGGGGCAGGGGGCTGGGCCAGGCCTTTGTGATCAAGGGGATTTGGAGCTGCAGCTGTGGGTACTTTGCCAAAGGCTGAGACAGAAGGCAAGTGTTAGAAGAGGATATAAACAGAGTGAAGCTTCACAGAGATGGTAAGAGTGTTTGATGAGGGGGGAGGGGGAGGGAGGAAAAAGAGTGAAAGGTTGAGATCCAGGAACAAGGTAGTGTGAGGAGGATGTTTAAGGTGGTTAGAGCGCTCACCATGTGAATCTATGATTGTTCTGGGGATTGGTCACGTGGTTCAAGTCCTTTGCTCTGGAAATGCTGTTCTTGGATATTCTTGGTGCATTTTCCAGCTGTGAAGTCACAGTTTCTTTCTAAAATCCTGATCTGTGATAGCTTTCCTCATGGAGGATGCGCTACCACAAGAGAGGGTGCCAGTAAGTGTTTTCCAACTACTCTCACTGCCTTAAGGTCAAGGGTCAGTCAAAGATTATCCAGTGAGAAGTACAGGGCAAAGTAAAAATGTAACTCTAAATATAAGTGTAGCCACTGAGGAGAGTCCATAGGTGAAGGTCTGGTTAATCCTTTTGGAACTCTGAAGTGATGTGGAGAGAAGTAAAAAGAAGAGAGTGATCACTCTAGTGTAAAATTCACACTTTCCTGTCTGTGTTGGTAGCCCATTTGATTAGCTTTCCTTTCAGCTCAGCACCATAGCATGTGTTACAGTACTTACAGCTCTGTCAACAGTCACAGGCTAGTCTTGCATGCCAGGAGGAGGGACCCTCCCAAACACTGGTGACCTCTGGGCTTGATTGTTATCTACAGGAATGAGCTGACTAAGCTGGAAAATGCTTAGTTGGTTCTTAGTTCAGCAATTGAACAAGACTGGCTGCTGAGAAGACAGCATCCATATGCCCTGGAGATGAGTCCCTCCAAAGATGGAAATAAACTAACTACTTCAGCACCCTGAACTAAAGCATGCATGAGTTAATGGCCTAACTTTCTGTGATTTTCTATGTTGGCAAATATTGTGCCTGAGGAGGTAAAAGTTAGCTTCAGCAGTAAGATTCGTTGATATGAAGAGCAGGAATTCATCAGATGGTTTGTGGTTTTGTGTGTTAGTCTGTAAATGGTGGGAAGTAATGTAGGCCTCATCTTTTTTTACAGAAAGAAGCAGAATATGCTCTTCTGAGATAATGTACTTGTTCAGTACCTGGAAAAAAGAGACCTCTCTTGTCTTAAAGCTGTGTAATTTGAAAGCATCAGCCAGAAAAATGTAATGATGTTGATTTAATCATGGAATTATGTTTTTTCCCACACATCTCCTAATGTATTCTTTCCTTTGTGTATGTATATTTGGTGGGATTGAAGAATGTAATATATTCTCATTAGTACTATCATTAATAATCCATCTTGTTTCATAAATGAGGTAACACATTCTGCCTCCTCCTAACTATCTAGCTGAGGATCACATATAATCAGTTTAAAGAAATGTAAAATATGCTCAATAAGCTTTTTTTTTTTTTTCCTGAAAACAATGTGCCATAGTCCTAAGATTGAGTAATTTAGGGAAAACTGGTGGGTGTTTATAGCAGTAAAAGAACATCTTGCAATCAGTTTTCAAGATTTAATTCCCAAAGAGATACAAACCGTATCTATGTATGTCAGTTTATGTATAGAGATTGTTTCACTCATTGGAAAAACATAGCCAGTTTTTGGGAGGCTGGAAAAGAACAGCTGCTCAGTAGCTGATATTCATACATTTTAGGACAGAAAGTGAAGAACAATGGTAACACTCTTAAGTGAAAGAACATATTTTTGTCAGAAAACTAATGAGCGTAACAACTCTTTTATATGTTGTCAATGACCACTGGTAGCTCACCTAGTGTATAGAATTTTAGCCAGCAGATTAATAATGATGGTATTACACTGTTTTAAAGAAGTTTTTGTAATTTTGTTGTGTCTTTTCTAAGTACAGATTTGTCCTTTTTGCTCCAGTTGTCAGATTTGTGACAATCAGATTCAAATACATTCCTCTCTTAATTGCTGTAGTTAAGGTATTCTTGCACTGTGNTTTTTTTAATAGAGTAACAGTAACTCACTTTCTATGTTATGATAGTTTACTTCAGGCTGTGCAATTGCTGCAGGACAGAGAATATGGAATACAAGTTGAAAACATCTGTGCTCTTCTAAATGAAACATAACAAAAAGAAAGATTTAAAGTAGGAAAAATAGGAGAAATGAAGAGTTTTAGAGACAGAGTAGTCAGCAAAATGCAGCTTGAGTTGAGATGCATCCAGTGGGTGTGTACAGCTGGGGAAGCGTGTATGGAACATGGCTATGAAGGAGCCACTTGCACCCCTCCTAGGAAACCTGTATGTTTGATTACCTCTCTGAAATTTTTATACACCAGTGCATACAGCATGAGGAATAAACAGGAAGCCCAAGATCAATGCATCCCTATGAGTAAGAAGTCAAGCAAAGGAGGCAGGAGGTCTGCACAGATTAGCAATGAGCTCCTGGCAAAAATCAGAAGAAGGAAGTATACAGAATGGGGGGAAAAAGGAACAGGCTACTTGGGAAGCATGTAAGAACACTGTCAGAGTTTACAGGGATGTGACATGGAAGGCTAAGGACCATCTGGAATTAAATTTGTCAAGGAACATCAAAGACTACAAGAAGGGCTTCTTCAAACACATTAGTAGCAAAAGGAAGACTAGGAAAATGTGGGCCTGCTCCTGAAAGGAGTGGGTACCCTGGTGATGAAGGATACTGAGAAGGTAGTTACTGAATGCCTTTCTGTGCTTCAGTCTGTACTGCTAATGCCAGCCCTCAGGAATCTTAGGCCCCCGAGACAAGAGAGAAAGGCTGGAGAAAGGAAGACTTTCCCTTGTTTTAGAGGGATTTGGTTAGAGATCACTTGGGCAAACTTAACACCCACAAATTCATGGATCTCAGTTGGAGTCTCCTTCCCTGGAGGTGTTCAAAGGCCGTCTGAAGGTGATCCTGTTCAATGTGCTCCAGGTGATCTTGAGCGAGGGGGTTGGACTAGATGATTTTCAGACGTTTCTTCCAAATAAACATTCTGTGTGATTCTGTATGAAAATAGAAAAAAAAATCCTTGAATGTATAGCTTAATTTCTTGGCAATATCCCTCCTGGCAAGAAAATCACCTCCAGAACAGTTTGCAATAATTATTCCAATACTTTTCCAGCTGAAATCAGCCAGGATTGTTCCTCTGTAGCAACACTAAGGCTGGCCTATTTATGTAGCTATGCTCAGGAAATGCTTCTATATGCAAGTCCAGCCACATTTGGTTGAAAACACTGAGCACATTTTCCTTCCTTACTTAGAGTGATGGTTTTATGCTTCAGATTATAAATTCAAACTTGCATAGTTACTAGACTCACATGGTACAAAGAACAGGCCAGGCATAGCTTGTGAACATCTCTTTTGTATTTAGTTTTTGGACCATCCAATTTTTTTATTGTTTTAAGAATTGGCAAAAGCATAGACAACAGTATCAAAGCCCCAGAGGTTAGAAAACAAAGCCAAATGCATGAAGGTCAGTTACCCAACCAAAAATCTATTTTGTGGGGGTACGGGCTCACAAAGAGTTGAAACTTTTTGAAGCTGCTCAAAAGTTGAACTGATATTCATAATCGCTTAACCTGGAGTGCCAAAACTGAGCCACTCCCTGCATGTATAACTAAAGGCACATACTGAATGTAAGAAGCTAAAATGATTAAAGATTTAAAAAAAAAAAAAAAAAAATTGGAAGGAGAAGGGAAAGATGGGTTTATGATGGCATTTGATAGCATTGAGTGGCTACACAGCAAGACGTATAAGCCATTTGATGCTAATAAATGCACAGCTTAAAAATTGCCTACTACCAACTCTGTTTACAGATTCAGTGTTCTAAATGAAGACTGAGGAAATCCGCATACACAGCTGTGTTCAGGGCAGTGAAGTAAGAAGGTTTCTTGAAATGCTAGGACAGGCTGCTTTACTAAATGTGTTTCCTACAGTTAGATTTTGTTTTGATATTAGAAACTAAACCAAATTCTTCTCAAGTAGGTATTTTCTGATAAAGTAAAAAGTTTCAATGGCAAGAATATGGGGATAATATGACCAGTCACACTGTAGCAGGTATATGTTTTAGTATAGGAATACATAAGACTTACAGTTTTGTTAAATTTCATCTTCACATGGTGACGATTGTATGCAGCCATTAATTGGTTCTTTTTGCTTCTACTTTTTCAGCGTACTTTTCTACAAGGAAAAATAATAATATGTCACGCTATGGGAGTGACCAGCTAAGGCACGAAAAGCTATTTTGACTTAAGCTTATTTCTATATTGCATAAGATTTGAATAATACCAAATGTTTGTCTTAATAATGCAGTTCTTGTTCTTACAAAACTGCCATTCACCAATCTGGGACCATACTTGCTTATACTAAAGCCACGAGCAAATTGTCATCAAAGAAAGCTGATAGAGAACCTCAAATTAAAGGTACTAGTATGCCTATGCATGCATTGCTTTTGGTTCTGTGACACTTCATAGAAATTCTGTTAAAATGCAAAGGCTTTGGAATGAAACACAGAAGGAGATAAAGTTGCTTGGCTGCTGCTGGTCACTGTGATATGATGTTCCTGAGAAAAAGTCCTGAAAATTTCAATAGTGCCAATACAAATGTAGCAGTAGTACAAGCTGAGGGTTTTGAGGAGAAATGAAAAATGGTTCAATTGTTCCCTTAAATGCTACAAAATGAACAGTAAGTGGCTGGTTTTACTGTCTTCTAGCAAGGCTTTTCCATCAGAGGATTCTGTATTCACTGTTTGGACAACGATACCTCAATACAAATTGCAAAATCAAGCATATAGCTTTGAAAGTTACCTCATGTGAAAACGTGGCTTAGCTCCATAGATATTTCTGTTCTTGGGTGGTGGGAGAGGGGCTTATTTACAAGTTATTTGGTCTGGATACCTGCAATGCATTTTTTTCCTCCTCATTATGAACTTTTGAGCTTTGTCAAGACAAAGAGTGGACTATGGGAGGTACTACACTTCATAAGTGAGTATATGCAAGTAAATGATATAAAACCAAGGGTTCTGGTGCCTCTACTGTTTTAGCATTGTCAAATATGTTAATGAAAAACACTAATTATGATGTAATTATGACCCTTAACTATTATATTATTACTTAACAGGCAGGTGTTACAGTAATGTCTTGCCTTCCTAATATATTATAATTTTTAATATACATTTTTTTACTGCACTCACTTTCATAGAATCATAGAATCACAAGGTTGGAAACGACCTGCAAGATCATCTTGTCCAACCATCCTCCCATTACCATTGCTACCACAAGCTACTAGACCATATCTCGCAGCTCCTCATCCAGACGCCTCTTGTACACTGCCAGGGACAGTGACTCCACCACCTCCCTGGGCAGGCCATTCCAGTGCCTGACCGCTCCCTGAGAGAAAAAGTTTTTCCTTATGTCTAATCTAAACCTCCTCTGGTAAAACTTGCAGCTGTTTCCTTGGGTCCTGTTTGTTGCCTGGGAGAAAAAGCCAAACCCCTCCTCATCACAGCCTCCCTTCAGGAAGTTGTAGAGTGCAATGAGGTCTCCCATGAGCTTCCTCTTCCCGAGACTAAACAATCCCAGCTCCCTCAGCCGCTCTTCATAAGACTTGTGTTCCAGACCCCACACCAGTTTCTTTGCCCTTCTCTGGACACACTCCAGGGTGTCAATGTCTTTCTTGTAGAGAGGGGCCCAAAACTGAATGCAATACTCGAGTTGTGGCCTCACCAGTGCTGAGTACAGGGGGATGATTACCTCCCTGCTCCTGCTGCCCATGCTATTTCTAATGCAGGCCAGGATGGCATTGGCCTTCTTGGCCACCTGGGCGCACTGTCAGCTCGTGTTCAGCCGAGCATCAACCAACACCCCCAGGTCCCTTTCCTCTTCACAGTCATCCAGCCACGCAGCCCCAAGCCTATAGCGCTGCATGGGGTCATTGTGGCCAAAGTGCAGGACCCAGCACTTGGCCTTGTTGAACCGTTCACCTCAGCCCAGTGATCCAGTTTATCTAGATCCCTCTGAAGGGCCTCCCTACCCTCAGGCAAATCGACACTTCCTCCCATCTTGGTGTCATCTGCAAACTTACTGAGGGTACACTCAATCCCCTCATCTAGGTCATCAGTAAAGATACTAAACAAGATGGGCCCCAGTACCGACCGCTGGGGGATATCACTTGAAACGGGTCGCCAGCTGGACTTAACTCCATTAACCACTACCCATTGGGCTTGGCCCTCTAGCCAGTTCCTTACCCAAAAAAGGGTATACCTGTCCAGGCCATGGGCAGCAGGTTTCCCCAGAATAATACTGTGAGAGACCGTGTCAAAGGCTTTGCTGAAGTCTAGGTAGACTACATTGATAGCCTTTCCCTCATCTACCAGTCTGGTCACCCAGTCGTAGAAGGAGATAAGTTCGGTCAAGCACGACCTATCTTTCATGAACCCATGCTGGCTGGGCCTGATCCCCTGGATACCACGCATGTGCCATGTGATAATTTATGCACATTCATGAATAAATACATATTTCAAATGATTTGGAAACTGAACTGGCAAAAGTTTGCAAAGGCTCTGTAGTCTATATTCAGCCTCAAGAATTTATCTATGCCTTTGCCACTCTTGGCAAATAAATGTCTAACCTCTCCTTTACAGCTCCCCTTGACAGAGATTTCACAATCACCCAGAGTAATCTATTCCCATGCCTAGCGATTCTTACAGATAAAAGAGTTTTTCCTGATATCCAAACTGAATTTTTCTTACTGTAATTCGTGTGCATTTGTTCTTGTCCTCTCTCCAAGGACATGAAGAACATATTATTCCTTTGCATTGTGCAGCAGCTCTCTCTGTACTTGAAGACTGTTATCAGGTCTTCCTTCAGGCTTCTACTTTGTAGACTAAACAAACCCAATTCATTTTCTGTTACTGCTCAGTGTTACTTAACAGTCTGGGAGATGTAGTGTGGAAGAGGCATTTGCAAAGAACATGACATTATCAGAAAGTATCAGAACATACACATGAAGAATGCCTCACTCTGTGTTTTGTATACTTTATCTACTTCCTACATGTGGATTTAGAGCCTTGTCTCACACTTGTTTATAAGGCTTTTGTTAATTGCTGCTCTGGTCCAGATCTGGATTCAGATTCCATTTGCTTATAAAGCCAAGGGAGTGTCTTACTGAAGGGTTTTCAGTGAAGTCAGCAGTTCCAAAAAGTCAGTTAATATTGGCAGTTAGAACAAATGAAAGATCAGATTGATGACTTACTTAACATTGTACTATAGCTGAAAAGAAATAGACTGTTATTAGACTTCATTAGAAGGTTTTCTCCAAAGACAAAAGAGAGTTCTTTCCATTAATTTACTTTTCCATATGCCTTTTCATTTTCTATTTAAGGATTGAGGTAATTAGAAATTTGAGAAGAAAAACTGAGTAAATTTACCTCTGATCTTAAGCTGTCTCATATTTTAATAATATTTAAATTTATCATTTTTTTCTGTATTAAAAAAATATTATCTACTCAGTTTCTCACTACTCTCTAACTGTTTTTCTCTCAGCTGTATTGTTATGGTATTTTTTCAAGGTGTACAACTAAGAGATTACAAATTTGTTTTTGTTGAGTGACAGTGATCTGCTAATTTTGCTTTGGTTAGTATAAACATGACTATCAGACTGGTAAATTAATAAGACTTCAGGCAGAATAATCTTGAAAATTTATTGATGTGTACTCACATAAAAAATGCCTTTGAACGTTCTTCATTTAAGACCATGGAAGTCAATATATACAGACAAATAAGGAAATGGTTTGGCAGCTCACAGTGCTGTAATAGATTCCAGGATGAGAACAGACAAATGATACAATGATGTGACTTCCAAACTGACAGTAAATAAATTAAAATTAAAAAAAAGAGCAGAGCAGTAAGAACAAGGAAGTGAATTTGAAAAAAATTTTAAAGACTGGGAGAAGGACTGGAAAATGCTGTGGTGTAAAAGATGGGCATTACAGCCATTTTTAATTGGAGAAATAAGATTAAGAGGTGTGCATAAGCTTGTCTGGAAAAGGACAGGCATTAAAAAGCTCTTTATGAGGCAAAATCATAAGAAAGATGTTTGCAAGCCAGAGATGGATGAATTCAAGAAATGGAGCATGTATCTTTTCAGTGAGATAGCAGCAACAGACATTAACTACCAAGAGAAGTGATAGGCTTTTCATCTCTTCAGATGAAAACAAACTGCCCTCCTGAAAGTTGTGCTTTTGCACAGCACAAGTAGCTGGCTCTGCTTGGAAATGGTGAGATGGCATGCATTTGTGCCATATGAGCAGTGAGAGCTGATCCCATGTTCTCATGGCGTTGCCTTCCAAGAGCCAGTGCTGTAAGCTTAAAACTCTGAAATATGAAGGAAGTCATTAGTCAGTCTCTATTCAGGTTGATAAATCATTATTCCCTCCTACAGAACTGGCAAGTAGGTCTTCTTTATCCTTTTGCCAACTACTAAGTGTCAGCAGCTTGCCTTTCATCTTGCTTATACAACCCCAATTTTGAATTTCTCCATTCTTCTATGAACTGCTATGCTAAGTGCTAGAAAGATGCTAGCAACAGAGGTTTTGACAGAACGGTATTCAGTGAGAGATGAGCAGATTTTCCAAGTAAAGCTCTCAGGCTCAGAGTAGTTTGCTCTGTATTTCTGTCCACTAGAAGCATGGTGGGACAGCTGGCATCACCTCCCCGCATTTCTCTCTGGCCGGGATTCCAGTAGGAGGAATGAAAAATCACTTCAAAGCACCACTGTTTTGTGTAAGGAGGATTTTCTGCCAGCATCCCTTAGCCAAGCTGTGTGTAGCTCCTCTTCATGATGGAGAGTGAGGAACTGAGATCCTGGTTTTGTTGACACTGAGCAAATGCTTCAGAAAAGTAACTCAGGAACCATTATGGATGTAAAGGTTTGTGACATTAAGATGGGAAGTTCTGTGAATACTAAGCTACATTTGCCTTCCATGCTGTGTGTTATCCTTACTTGTAGCATTTCCATCTCTATCCTGCTTTTTTGTCTTCAGCAGGATACCTTGTTTTTGGGCATTTCTGTTGGCTGAACTCCCCTCATTGTATCTCAGATTTTCATAAATACCTGACAGCAACAGCAGGAGACTAGTTCCAGTCTTTCATCCTGAATAGTCTTTTCCAGGGAGGAACATCAGCCTAACAGAATGCCAACTTCTCTTGCTGATGTCACTTACCTAAATAAGAAGTAGTAGAGTTTGTCTCCTTTCATCCATACTCCCCTTGGCTATTTCACCCATATTGTAGGGATGTCTAGGAGATGTGTTGGAGAGAAAAAGCCAGCACATGCCGGAGTCTCCTTTTAACTTCACTGACAAGAACTGATCTCTCTCTCTTTTTTTTTTCTTTTTTTTTTTTTCCTTTTTTTTCCTTTTTCCTTTTCTTTTTTTCCCAGAGACCTCTAGGAAGGCAAAGGCAGGAAAGTTTCTTAGGGAGCTTCCTACCTACACTTCTGTGGTCCATTCCCTGTTGGGGCTAGAGTGGAACCAGTGCTGTAGGTGCATTTGTTATGCATCCAAGTTGTATAGATCAACAGTAGGCCCTTTCCTTTCCAGAGACAGTACATTCTTATTTCTCTGCTGTACCTGCATATCACACAACAGAGGGTCAGTTCAGGCCACCTACGTTCTTGACACCCGCTGCTTCCATCTGAGGCACTTCTGAGCCCCACAGTCAAGGAGGTGTTGTGGGAAAGGCAAAGAGACAGAAAGGTTTGCTTGTGCTCTTACCCACCTCCTGAACTGCAAGAGACATCCTGGGCAGCAACAGTGTTCTTCATACAGGTAACCCCTGAGGAGTCCCCTTTCTGCAAGGGATATGAGGTACCTGTTTACCATCCTTGTTCATCTTGTACAGTTTTCTTGTTTCTTATTAACATTCCCTCTCCTAGTCCCACCCAAACTCTGCTTTCAGATCTTCATTTTAGTTATTTTTAAGAAGCACCAAAAAATCCTCAGTATTATTAGTGTTCTCTTCTGTTTCCTCTTTGCCTTCCCACCTCCTTTCTCACCAGCTCTAGTTTCATTTTGTTTTTAATTGCAGCAGAAATGAAAGACTGTTTGGTGATCCTGTCCCCACCCTTTCTTTTTGCGTTACAGTTGGTCCTTGCAATATGATAGAATAGTAGTTCTGCATGTTTTCCCCACCTCCACCCTCCCCCTGACTTCTAGAAATGAATTTTGGTATAGTTGAAAGATCCTAGATGAAACTGTCAACTCAGAATTTCTAAAACAGACCTTTTGTGAGAGAAAATGAATTTAACTACTTATAAAACTACAGTTAACGTGTAATTCTTGATTTAAAAAGTGAATGAAGGGTGAAAGAAGGATTGGATTATTGTTGATGGACCTGACATGTGCTTTGATCTGTTGACTGTACTGAAATTTTGATGGACTATCTTGAGTAAATTCCATTTTTTATCCTTTTGACCTGCTGACAAATAACCTGGGAATAGGATTAGACATCTGAGAGAAGAAACCTTTTGTACTGAGTAGGAGGTATTCCATTATTTCTCTTTCATTTTGGACATTGACAGTAAAAGCTGAGGAACAGATTACTTGGAGAGGGGGAGTAATGAAGCAAAGTTTGTAGGTAAAGATGCTTTATTTTCAAGTTAAGCAGAATGTGCAAGGCATAGTGATACAGGTATAACACAGACGAGAAGAGGTGACATAGCTCAATCATCTCCAGCTGACGATCATCTCCAGTGTTTGACTATTTCCACGTGCAAAGTTTACTAAAAGTAGAATTTAAAGAATCATGCAAGCAGCTAAATAAACAGATCTTTGGCATCATTTCATGAAAGAAAGAAGGAAGTTGAAGATTAACAAAACAAAAAAGAAAACAAGCAACCCTCTTTCATATTGCATGAGATTTATGTGGAACATTTGTTAACAGCTAATCTAGTTAGATTTATAAGTGATTTGTAAATTCACTGAAGACAAATATGATCCCAGTTTTCATTGCAGCAGAGGTCTGAGCAACAACTGGTTATTATGGTTGTGTCCCAGTCTTGCAATGGAGGCCAGTGTAATAATGCCCGGTTCCTCAAGGAACCATTTGAAGCTGATAAATGATTACACAGTTTCAGTATTTTAGCTGAAAAATGATAGTGACAAAATTAATTCTCAATAAGAGTATGTCTGAAATCTGCCTTCTGCATATGCAAATACATCTTTGATTCATCTTCATATGATAAATAAACTTCAGATTTCTCAGCCTTAATGTCAGAGTAAAATGCAAATAGAAACATTTCTTCAAGTGTTTCATGATATCTAATTTGTCAGAATATTTAGATACAAAGCAGAGAGATAATTAATTCATATTTGCTTAAATATTGCTTGACTTTAAATACTTTAAACTGTATTTAAGTACTTTAAATACAAAGCAAACCACCAAGAGCCATAGAAATATATTTCTTGAAAGCAGACAAGTAAGTCTAATATGATGTCATTTTGGAGAGGAAAATGTCATCTTGACATACAGTAAGGTCATAGTTACCAAGCTAGCCCTGTCTCATAGATAAACCTGAATTTAGAGAAGGAAATAAAATATGTATGTATATAATATGTACAATAGATCAATCTCAGAATCTTCATGGTTGGTCCTTTTCTATTGAAAGTGATGGTGAGCTATGTCTGTATTAAAATGATATTTAGAAGTTCAGATTAAGTTCAAATGGTGACTTGGTACATTGTTCGAAAACAAGTTAATGCTTAAGACAGCAAACATGTTATGCTATGTTATATGTTTTATTCATAGCCCAAAACTTGACTGGATAAATAAGCTTCAAGTTTGAATTTACTGTGTTATGGTTTTTAACTGAGTAATTGTTGAACAGTTCAAATATTTCATAAGGCAACTGAGGGGAAATGTTAAAGTGCTATCCTGGAATGTAAAATAAAGTTATGGTTCAGCTAGCACAGGAAAAGCATGTGTGGTTGCATCTCTCAAGAGGAGAGTAACGCTGAATGATGTTGATTCTACTGAATATCCCAGTGTCTCTCCCTTCTCTGTTGAACTGATTTACTCCCTTGGCACAAACCCACATCTGCATCTTTAGCTAGCTGTTTGAACAGCATGGACAAGGAAATACAACAGCAAAAATTCTGCAGCTCCAAACTGCTGCTCTTGATATGTTCATATCTACTTGCAATACAGAGCAAGAAACCCGTATCAAGAGTTACTGAAGATTTCTCATACTCTAGGATATATGTGTTGCCTTGATAGGAGATTCAAACACAGGAAAGCTCTACTCTTTGTCTTTATGTGTGCGGGCACTTCTAAATGTCACTATAGCTGCATAGCACAAAAGGAGATAATATTCATCAATCACATTGAAAGAGGGAAAAATCTGTCTATTATAATACATAAGCTGAAAATTTTTTGCAACTACTGATTTATTATTATAATATTTAGATTATTATGGTAGCAGAATCCTTTTGAGGGTCTGCAGAGTGTTGGAGATATTTGTATACATCCATAAGAGATCCCATGAGAGAAATTTTAGAGGCTTGTATTAACAGAAGCTTATAGAGCTTTTACCAGCACTGAGGTTATTTGATATTCACGGTTCTCAAGATGAACTTCTTGGGAATGGGGCCCTTAGGCTGTAAGGAGGGAGGAGCTCTGACCTTTGCCTCTCTTTGACACTTTTGGCCAACTAGGGAAGCAAGAAAGGCTGCAGATGTAAGGGGAGGGTGAAGATATAGAATAGTTTCTCTTCCTGCTTGTAGGTGGCAATGGAAGGGGCACATTCAGTGCTACAGCCTTTTAGAAATGTGTCTTTCAGTTTCCATTCAGTGATAAGCTGCATTTCTGCATCTACTGTGAGAAGTGTAGCGCTTACAGTAGCACATGAGAGTGGTACACAGCGATATTTAATTGGAAAACCTTGTTTGTTTGTTAATCATCCTGGGCGTGTGAGTAACTGAATTTGTGTGGTCGGTCCTGGAAGATGTCCACCTTGAAGATCAGTAAACCTGAACCTATGGAGTTTAAAAAAAAAAAAAAAAAGTTATATATTTTAAACTTAGAAATTTGTTAAAAATTAGAAATCCTCTCTCTTAACCCATTCAGAAGTTGAATCACTAAATCTTTGCCAATTGTTAAATTCTTTTGGCTCCACAGTGATCAACCCTTTCTTCTGCACTATCGACACTTTTTCAATGACAGTCACTAGTGATAACATATGCAGCTCCATTTACTAGAATATGTAATACCTTTATTTGCAAGCAGTCTTCTCTGCAGCTCAGGTTTGTTCCAGAAGTATTGAAAGGAACTGCCAGCTCAAGCACTTCATCTGTACAAAACCAGAGCTTTTCCTGCCTGCTTTTTTTTTGCAGCCAGAAAAACATCTTTATTTTTTTCTTACCTAACTCTAAAACCAGCCATTCAGAGAATGGATTTTATCTTGCAGATATCAATCAATAACATGAAACTAAAAAATTCCTCAGTGACTATCTTCATCTGTATTTCTGTTTTGTCCTGTATATCCTGTAATATGGTGAAGGAGTTTGTTGTTCACTGTTTTTGAAGGAAAAGAAAGCAACACAAAAAAGAATATAGTCAAAAAAATACTATGACAGTATCAGGTAAACACTTCATTAAGCTTGGACATGAAAGTATGCTACTTGTATTTAAAAAGGGTTACTTGGAACTCCTCAATATTTTTGCTCGCTTATTTCAGACAATTGTAGAATCACAAGTGTTGGAAAAGACCACCAAGACCATCTAGTCCAACAGCCCACCTACCAGCAGTATTTACCCACTAAACCATGTCCCTTAGTACAACATCTAAATGTTTCTTGAGCAATTATTGCTGAGAGTTTTTAACTAAGCCTGATACAACTAATAAATAAAGACTATGTTCAGGAAAATATTTATTAGACAAATACATAGCAGCTTCAAATTAAGTATTCATTTTTCAGAGAGGAAATATATTTTTTTGTAATTCTTAAGAAATACTTTCACCTTTGGTTTTGAGAGGCAATACTATGTGAAATTTGTGGCAAATTCCAGGGTTCTGTCTTAGAAACTAGAAGATCTTCATCCTACTAACACACGTTCTACAACAGTGATAGCAATGAATCTCAGAGATGTTGCACAGTGCAATAGAGAGAGAACAAGACATCTATTCAGGGGATGGAGCTTCTGTTCCTGACTCTCACATTGTTCTGTCCCATGACTGGAGGGGAAATATTTCTCCTCTGCTGCAGTTTGTCTATAAAGTGAAGGTGGATATTCACGCCTGCTTTCTGATGTAGTCTGGAACATTAAAGAACAAATCAAATTATTTGATCTTACACTTACAAGAACGGTGCTTACAATTACATCTACAATTTTGCCTGGAGAAACTAGCAGGGCAAAAAATCATTTATTATGACATGACTTTATGAAATATAATCTTGACCTGACACTACTTTTTGCCAAATAAGTTAATTAGTTTCTTTTTCAAACTTGCATTTCTAACTGCTTATATTGACACTTAAAATGGAATTCCTATTACAGTTTAGGTTCTATATGTTAGTGTGTATAAGTACATTACTAAAAGTCAGTATCTGTGCCAAGAACAGCGTCAGCAAGACAGTCGTGACAAAAGACCTTCACGATGCCCTTACCAGCACATATAGGGGATAAAGGTTTGAAAGAAACTGATGTAACTATCTTAATCTTTCTTGATGCATCATCTAAAACTGAGCAGAGCCTCTCCTGCTTAAAGATTGAATAAAAGTGTGCTGGTAGCAAGCTCTGTAAGCCAGTGGGTTACTGCTGAATAAGTAGTGATAGACACAACACTGATGCTGTGAAGACTGTAAAATGAAGAGAAGTAGCTTACATTAATGCATAGAAAATGGAAGGGAAGTGAAGAAAAATGGTATTTTGACTACTATCCTGGTTGGATATGAACATTACTGGTTCCACAAAGCTGAAGAAAAGGAGGTGTTTTGGGGGACGGTTTTGTGATCATCCCTTGTGATGCCAAAGGATGAAGTAGAAATGAATGGGAAGATTCAGACTGCTGAAGGTCTCTTTGAGTGCTTCACTCTTCAGTAGGGTAGACATAGATCGATATTAGTATAAGAGCCTACAATTTTTTTCTTTCTCACTAGATAAATGAACAAGCTCGTCGTATTTTTTTAATACAGTACTTCTCTTATATGATTATGTGTAAGTCACTGATCTGTGTTGTTTTTGATTTCTCCTTTTCTATAAGTACTTGACTTCTGAATATTTTGTTTGCTTGCTTTTGTAAAGGTCTGTTTGGTACCTTCTTTGTGTTTAGAAGAGATTTTACAACATACTGTTAGTAAAATATGTTTATGGTGTTCCGCACTTCAGGACTTTTTTTGCATACTCCTCCTACAAGAAGTCTTACAAAATGCTTTTGTTGTCCGGAATGCTACAGGATGGACCTTGGTTCTTGTGTCACTTCTGCTGAAAGCTAGGAGAAGGAAAGGCTGCAGTGCTTTTTCATCTGGATCAGCTCTTTGTCCAGAATGCTAGATGGACAGAATCATAAACTAGAAAGGAGATACTTTCTCATATCTGCCAAAGAAGAGGGAAAATATTTTCATATGTGTTATACAGCTGATTGGCATAGAACTTAATCTCAGCACCTGCTGGTAAGACCGTAAGATCAATTTGAAGTACACAGATTTGAGGACTGGGAAATGATAATGAACTGAGAAATGAGCACATGGCTACTACTTGAGAGTCATCTTATGATTCACTTTTGCACTGATTTGGGAAGAGGCATGAGCAGCTGTCAGTACAATATTGATTTGATTCCACTTTTGAAAGGTCTTTCATAAAATACTGAATAGAACGAAGCCAGCAGGTTTTATTTTTCTTTTTGAAATCTCTCCTCTTCAGACATCGCATAAAACAGAGATCACATTAGTGGCCATAGATAGCAAAGTCACGGGACAGGCCAAGGCACTGCTTCCTTCCCAGAGGGCTAGAGGAGGGCTGGAGACAGGCATGTGAGAACCACAGACACCATCCCGTGGGTTGGTGGATGGGAAGTGATAGTGCTGTGATAAGGACGATTTTGACTTCAGGGCATTTAGAATAATTGGTAGAAATGATGGTTAAGAAGCCATCAGTGAAACTTCTGTTTGTGTGTGAAGGTCAATTATTTGGATAGTCAGTCCATAAACAGATAAAAATGGGAATGTGCTGTGCAGCAACATCCATAATCCAATGACTGAGTGCTATCAGAGCAGAGGGGAAACGTATCTCAGATAATAGTGAAGTTTGAGTGCTTTTCCTATAAAGCATATCCTACAGCAACTTTTGGAGTTAATGCTGGATCTGATGTACTGGTAGTTTGACCCACAGAGCATTATGTTAATTTTGGTAACTGCTGTGCCTTCTCATGCCAATGTCAGTGTAGGGTTTGTTTTCCTGTACTCTTTTGCCCTTTAACAGAATTCCCCTAATGAGTTTTAGAGTTTGCCACTTCCTCTCCATGTGTATGACGCACTTCTTTAAATGTGCACTCTGTCATGCAGAAATACCTAGCAACAGATCTGCGTGTTTCAAAACCAAGCCAGATCCCAAACAAAACCAACACCTGATTCTGCACGATCCTTACTCTGGGTGAAGGACAAGAGAGCAAACACTACAAAGTACTCATAAAAGTCATTTGAATGTCATACTAACATACTTGTGAGAAAATTTTTTGTCTTTATTCATTCTTCTCCCAAGCTTACGATTCCTGGTTTTAAATTAAAATGATATAGACCAGTGTTCTTTTCTAGAAACATATGAAATGTTTTTAAAATGCTTACTCCACTGTGGTAAGTGAAAGACCTTACTTATGTTATTGAAAAAAATAGTTGATAGCTTTTCCTAGAGATGTATATCACAACATTACAGTAACAGCTTGACTCCAGAAGGAACCAGAAACACAAGGACCCTTGTTAGCATCTCTACAGATTGCACTCTAAATACATGAATCAACAAGTCATTATACAGCATGTCCTGGAACAAAGGTTAATTTACAGCTTTAGGCAACATTCATTCATTCATTCAGAGAAGGACAACTCCATCAGACTGACACTGCTCTGATTCACAAGGTAGGCAATATCAAACCTTTAGGAAGATTACTGGGAAGATATTCCTAGGAATGTGAGAAACTCAGCAGAGATGACAGTTTCTGTTAAAAACTTGCCAGGAGTCCTACCTCCTTTTCTCTGAAGAGGTGTGTGACAGAATACAAACAAACATGTAACTGGGAATGAGTCAGCCAGAACTGAAATTATGAGTGCCAGTGTTGGGATAATGGTTTGGGGTAAATTGTGAAAAATTTCCTTGAATATAAACAAGCTTAAATTCTTTGTCCCTCAAATGAATTTCTTAGATGCTTTATTGAAGCAAGATTGGAACACAGTGATAGGGACAAGACTATTTTCTGGCACATACCAGAGTAAATTTAGTACTATTTTAGCTTTCCTGTTTAAGTGAGGGACAAGGAAGACACAATTGCTCTTAATTACTGTTGCCAGAGGCAAGTGTCTGCAGACTGAGCAAGTAAAAAAGGAGCAAAGCGAGAGGTGAGAGGCAGCCAAAAGTGAAACCATTTTTCAAGAGCAGAAGGATGGTGTCCCAAGATTGAAAAGCACCGTCACAGTCTTGATTCAAAAAGAGAGGTGCTGGCTGGAGTTTTCATTCACACAGCAAGGAGAAACACAGTTTTGTCCCTGTGACTAAGGCAGTGGGGACTGTGCATGGCTATTGCTTACCTGGGAATCTGAAGGGTAATCAGAATGATCTGCTATGCCTGTTTTGTTTATTTTTCCAAAGTGGGTAGGACAAAGAGTGGTAAAGGACATAAAAGTCACCCCTGGTAAAATCTTTCTCAGACTACTGAAAGCAACTAATCATTAGTAGAGATCCTTCTTTTTATTGGCTACAAACTTTGCAGCTGCTTTCTGGCAGTTTATGTCAAGTAAAGAATGGTAAAAGCTCTTTTAGTTGCTGCTTCCAGCATACAGTAGTAGTTATAAAATTAGAATATAGGAAGAGTTGCCTTATACCACGGGAAAAAATTAACCACCTTAAAAAGATTTTGTTCTCAGGATCCAATTAAACTCAGTGAGGAAGGCTAGAAGTAATTTTAAGCTCTGGTTGTGCAATGCCCCCTTCCACCTCATCATACAATCTCACCTTCTGTCTTGCAACAATGTCAGGGAGCCTGAACAGGGAGTCATCTGGCTTCTTTCAAAGCAAAAAAAGGATCAGATTCAATGAATGGTACCAGTCATGATGCTACTGAGTGAAGAAGCAGTCTGACCTGAGTGATTATGTTTATGTGAGTTTTGGATTTCTTACTAATTGTCCAGTTACTATGGAACTGTCAATGCCTGCCAAAAAATGCTCAGGGTGTCACAATCACTATCTCACAAATGTCAAGAGTTTCAGAGCACAGAACTGGACAAACCCAATGCTTTCCCCTCCTGTTTGCCAAAGATTGGCCTTTATAGATAAGAGCCAAAATTAAATACTACAGACATCTGTGAGTAAAGGAGGATTTCAGTTAAGGTTTTCTTTCCCTCTGTCAAAATAATTGGACCTTTCCGTAGAGTATGTTTGTATTGTCTCCCTTTTTGAGTGAGACTGTTAAAACAGTTTACCTGCCCCAGGAGCTGACTCAAGCTCTTTATTTCCGTTCTGTCAAAGTATAAACCCATCCTGTTCTTGTTAGGGGGTATGCAATTGTACTTACTATAGGCAGTATGTTTGTCACATACTTCATATCAAAATCAGCTATCACAGGCAATGCGTACTCAGGCTGTTCTTCCATCTGTGATAATTTTTCATTCAGAGCAATCTGAGCAATAACAGGAATTCCCTGAGATTAAAAAAAAAAAAAAGAATAAAATAAGGATTTTAAGAAAAATATGTATCAACAACATTCCCAACATACATTGTTTGGGCACATTTATTGTACATCAGAAGGCAGGTATGTGAGGCAATTGTGTTGTCTGCTTTTATGTGCTCTTGTGATGGATTCTGCAACACAGATCAGCAGCAAAAGCTTAAGCTAGGCAATTGAACAGCAGAAGTTCAAGCAGGATTCAGATTTGAACCTTTATTCCTGGTCCCATACAAGGATACCATACAAGTCAAATGTAAAAAACACATAGGTAGGGAGAGAGATTTGTGGAATATTGAATTTGTTTCTACTTATTTCTACATATATAAGTAAATCAAATTATTTATAGCAGCTAAAGTGTAAATGCATTTGAAATATTCTCATTTTCCCAAGGTGCTCCAATTATACTGGATTCATTCCAGATGTCTTGTGCAAACATTTTTATCTCTCCACACGCTGGAAATGTTTGCTTATTTGTAGGATTCGTATTTCATGACAAATTGTTGTGAAGAGAAAAATGTTCCGTTCTAGTGAATTGTGGAAATGCACTTTACTGAAAAGTCCTTGTGAAAATCAAGAATATCTTTTTATTTCAGTAAAACTGACAAAGGTGCCAAAAATGGGACTATTAGCAAGGGTGGTGCCTGTGTCTGAACAGTGGTGTAGATGGACATTGGAGGTACTCTCAGTATCATCTTTTCGTTATAAAGCCTGGGAACATACTGAAGTATGCTGCAGCTACTCAGTTTCATATCAGTGTTTCATTCCATAGGCAACCATTGCAGATTAAGGGAAGGTGCATGGCCAAACTTGGAGCCAAGGTTTGCATGGGAGACCAGGACAATAGGATAGGCTGTATCCTGCTAGCGCTGCTCCTACAATAGACTGTAGGCTCAATTAGATTTATCTTACGGGAGTATCTTTCTGCTTTATAGATTCTGTTTGCCCGCAGGTAAAGCATGAATAGTGAAAAAAAAAGAAATAAGAAAAAAAAAGAAGTGTGTTTTAAAGAAAATGCGTTGATCATGAGATAGGTGAAAATATTAAGTTCTTTAAGGTGATCTTATTAACTGTATAAGTATTGCATTGTGTGAGGTTGCTTCATTTGTATTCTGCATAAGACTCTGATGGCATTAGCATCACTGTTCAGATAAATGGCATGTGCCAATCAACTCTTCCCCTTCGAAAATTAGTATGTATGCTTTTATGAATATGCGGCATTTTTAATATACATTTGTTATAGAAAAAGCTTTTCATCTATCTTGTTTGCATAAAGATGTCTTTGTACATGAACCGGCCTCAAGGGGAAAAATGCTGTAAATTTTTTGGCAGTCTGGGAAATTGTTGCAGTAGAAGTATTTGTAATAAGCAATATTTGTGTTACATCTATATTTGGCAAGAGATTGGCCAAAGAAAATTTCCCTCCTAAGACACAACCTGGGCAATCATTTTCTTCTGTGTCATCCTGAGGACATGTAGGTGACACAGATGAAAAACTTCTGACGGTTTTGACATCTAGAATTTATTGCTACAGAATATTAAATACACAATGCGTGAAGCTGAGAAGTTTGTTTCCTCAAGAAGGCCTTGAGGTTTAAAAAAATGCAATGATTTTGCTTTCCATTTAGGCAGGTCTGTACTGCCCCAGTAGGTTCAGTTTACCTTGGAGGACATATGTTGAGCTCCGTGGCTGTGGTTCACGAATGTTGGCAGTAAACTGATCAGAGCAGGCTCTCTTAGAGATATACCTCCATTTTGCAGCAGGAGACTAAGCATTGCACTACAGCCTGGTCCCAGCTCCTGTCTGGGACTGCACTGCTGGGTTTAGCGTCAGTGATAAAACAGTTATTTACAATATTTCCCTTTTGACCTTAATTTGTTAGCTGACTAAGCAAAAGAGGACTCTGATAATTTGTGGACAAGTGGGGGAAAAAAAATCTAAACATGCGTATTTGGTTTAGCCTACACTTTTCTTTACAAATTCCTATTTGGAAGATGTAGGTCATCACCAATAAAGTGCATTTTCTTCATACCAGAGTTGTAGGGTGCATAGCTGTTTGAAAATGGAAGTATTTTAAACTTGTGCCTACAGAAGTCTGTTTTTAAAGACAGATTTGTAGGAATAATATAAAATAAACTCAAGCATTTCCTTGTGTGTTTTTAGAGTACAGTCACTAAGGTTTGACTCAACAGAATTCTGCTTTATTTTAAGGCGTCCCTTGTTCATCGCTCTCTTCCCCACAGGGGACACTTCAAGTGTACAAGTTTTATGCTTTTAAGGTTTTCCATTTTAGACCTTTCTCTTTCTCCGCATTATGTTACAGACTGATTCTGCCCCTGTAGGGTTTTTACAGAGCCCCGTAAGGACTTTCTGAGTGATGGCCATGAAATGGTAAAATCTAGTGCACTGAGACTCCAAGACAACACGTTTTTCCTTTTGAAAATTATGCAAACAAGAGTAAATGGCAATAGATGCCAGGTTCTTGCTGCTATAATTGACCAAAGGATTACTTAACTTCTGCAGAAGTTAACTGTTGTCAGAAAGGAAAGCCTGCCTGATCTATAAAAACATGGAAGAGAGCAAGACATTATCTAGCAAGCAGGAAGCACAATACTCTGTTCTGGCCGACATGCAACTTAGTTATGACCAACAACTCCCCACCCTGGTATTCCAGTAAACTTCATAGGCTAAATGGGAAAACAGCAAGAAAATCTGCTAAGCCAAAGAAAAATAGAAGCAGAGGTTGACAGTGAAATTCTTGAGAGTTTAAATTCTCTTACTGTAGTCAGCCAAACTTGGTTTTCCAGCTGAGGTGCCAGATTTTCAAATGGTTTGTTACCTACACAGATGATATAAATACTGATTCTGAAGTATATTGGCGGGTCAAGCAGCCTTCTCCCTTTCCATTAGAATGATGTACTGAGATGGGTTTGTAAGGTAGGAATTTCACCTGCTGGAAAGATAATTGTGGATGACCTAGACTGCACTGTCTTTAGGGCACAGATTAGACCTCCCTTACTTTTGCAGAGCTTTGATTACCCTTGTAGCAATGTAGAAATAGACAATATTTTGTGACCTGTGAGCTAAATTCTGGAAATCTGTGACATTCTGCTAACTGGACATACCTATCTGATTTTGGATTTTCATAGTTCATGCAGAGCTAAATAGGAATGAGAAAAACATGCAGAAGGCACCTGCTCTTATGAAATATCTGTTTGATTTGGATGTAATTTTATTTTAAAAACACCACATTTTGAAACACATAAGAAAAGAATTATCTACCTTCCACAAAAGGGGCTGTAAAAAGATCTCTGCATTTGGCAAGTATTAAAGTTGTATTATCTATGGTTAAGCTTGCTTGTTGTTTCCCATCATCAAACTCTTTTTAACCTTGCTTTTAAAGTTGCTTTTAATCTCTCCGAATTTGGACTTAAGTTTTCCATGCCATACCTTTGCCTCAGGCTGTGTTTCATATTTTATACTTGGAAATAAATCAGCCATGTCTGAAAGTAAGGTAATAGTTTTAGTGTTTCCTTTTGGAAATCTTTACAGTTTTATACTTCGATAACAAGGCTTAAAACTTGTCTTTGGAATACACCTCATAAACATCTGCCCTAATCCACCTCTAAAATATTTCATTTATACACAGCTAGGAGACTTTGTAGATCTCAGCAGCCTGTCCCTACTCATCATGATCAGCCTCCTCCTAGCTCCTAGTGCCACACTTTGCACATGCAATTTCCCTACAACAGTTGGGCATATTCCCTGGGTCTGGTGCATGAGAGTCACGCTCCTCTTGAAAATAATACCTCATGTGAGGTCTGGTCATAAGTTGTTGGTCCCAGTTTGGTTACTGAAACTGAAAATAAAAGTAACTCAGCTTCACCATTGTTACTCACACACCATAGAAGAAGAACAAAAAGAGGGAAAAAAGCTAGACTGTGGAGGAAAGAAGTGAGAAGAATCAACAGAAGAGCCCCAAAAGGAGTTTCCTTCCAAGGAGTTATAAGCAGGTCGTGCATAGAACACATTAATGAGCGCAGCATAGTAGCCAAGTGACGATAGGAGTCTAACAGGAAAAAAATTGTGCATTCATGTAGTGAAAGACCGTATAGCCTGATTAAGTTTTCCCAGGCAATTTTCATTCTGGCCTTTTTTGACCTCTGAATGCTTGACTTTGAACTAAAGAGTTCTTCAAGTTCTTGCAACATATAACGTGTCATATACAAATGATGTCTTTGTTTTAAGTTTGTCACTTCACTGCTCCTTCCTCTTCACTGAAGAAAAACAAAAGTCACAAAAGAAGATCACCAGCAAAGAAACGTGTAGTGGTAAAAAGTACTTTGCGCAAAAAATTGAATTGGCAATTGATATCTGACATCTGACAAAGAAATAGACACTTTCAATATGAAGAAGAAGACAGCTGTACTCTTCATCAAATCCTTCCTCTCTGATATGCAAAAGCAATTGCACATTATCTCCACTATAGTTTCAACAGAGAAGGTGCTGGCTCACTCCAAGCTTTCTACAGAGCACATGAAGTGGACTTTCAGAATTATTTATTTATGAAAAGCACAAGAAACAAACCCTGAAAATTCTGCTTTACAAGCCAACCTGTATGCACAAAAAGAAAAAACATAATAATTAAAATCATAAGATTGGATAAGGACTGAAACAGCTGTGAAATGAAATGAACTTCTGAAGCTGTAATATTGATCTTGACTGTCTTCACCTGTATTTTTGCCACTTCTTTCATTTGCTGGTGAAAAAGTGATTCAATTCACCTTCCCCTTCAGTGGAGGAGTAAGCTGCACAATGTTCCTATTAGTCATTTGCTAATAATTCAAAGAAAGTTTAAAGTTAATTTATAATTAAAAGTCAAACTGATCTGATATAGGCTGGTCCAGAATTGAGTTTAGAAGAAAGTAAACTTTTTTTTGTGCTGAGTTGTTTGTTTACTTCTTATACTTTTTAGCCTGTTTTTCAGAGAGAAAACAAAACCACCACAAAACAACCACTAAAAAAATACTCAACTACTGCTTCCTGAACTGGAGATGTTTCTGATCTCAAAAACTGGCTTGCCTGCCACATCAGTGTATTGAGGGACCTTCAGATATGAAAGAAGTAGTGGCTGCCTGTTGCAAGAGGTTGTGCTTTGCAGATGGACAGGCAAACACAAAGACAGAAGATGTCACATTCTGGAGACCAGAAAATAGTTTCTAAATACTTTCTTCTTCAGTGTCTGGATCATGTTTTTCTGATTTTTTATTTATTTATTTTTTCATGAGAAGAGCATTTAGTAAAAGAATGGAGTCTGGGTTTGCTGTCAGAAGGTGCTTATGCAGACCTGGCTGTGACGCTCTATTTCCACCTCCTCTTGCCCTCTCCACATTTCTCCCCTCTATTTGTGCAAACTAACAGTCTCCTTGAGATAAGTCTCCAGATTTTATTTATTTCCACATGTATACATGTGTTCACCTGCATCTGCACAATTTTTGGCTTCCGGTCCTGTATTCACCTAGCCTACAATTCCTTGAGTTTTACACTGCAGAACTGTAGGACTGCTGCTGTGACTCAGATTACAGCTCTTTACTTTTTGAATCCAGTCTGAGAGAAAATCCTTTGATCCACCCTTAGTTTTCTGTTTTTTTCTTTCTAATCCCAGAGTTAGCTTGTTTTTTAGTAGCTCTTACTTTGTTGTCCATTAACAATCTGTTAAACTTCTAAGCATTTTGTCTTTAGTGAGGCTTGCATTTGAAGACTTCCCCATTTGAACAGTGGCCACACCACAAGTGGATGGATACTGAGTGTTTCTCACTGGCTTAGAGTAGTCCCAAAGTCTTTTATCTCTTCAGCTCCCAAACAAAAAAACTGACAAGGTACTATTTTTACTGCCAAATAAGTGTTTGGGGAAAATATCCAACCTGAGTTCATGTATTATTCTTGAACAGGCAGAGCTGCAAACATGACTTAACAGCCTTAAGGACTTCTACACCTGTCTACACCAAGAAGAGGTAGAAATTCTCATTGAACAAAGAATGTGGCAGGAAAACCACAGAGCCAGCTTCCAGACAGACTGTTATAATTCACATGCTCCGCTGCTAACACGTATATAAGCTATCTATCCTACTTTCTCCCAGTAGAGAAAATTTGTCATTCTCTTGAGATTCTGGGTCACCTCTCATTACTGAAGTGGTCCTACCATTTTTTGATCACAAGTAGTAGATCATCTGCAAAGACAGCTGCTGGAAAGACAGTGGAAAGTAGCTAGAAATAGAGACCAAAGCACCTACTTGGTCTTTAACCGATCTTACGTTCCTTGGGGACCCAGAATTCATATGATTGAACTTTGTCATGCTGTACACTCTGGAGACAAGGCACAGAAATCCCAGCACAGCGTGTACAGTATGGGGACTAGATGTTCAGAATTCTCTGCACTAAAAAAGTGCATCTTAATGGGACATTCACATAGTTTAAAAGGAGAAGCATCTTCTTATTCTCAAAGGAAAGTTATTCCAAGGAACCAATTCTGCACTATTTTAGGCTTTATGTCGTAAAATGTAGCGCAGAAATATAGGAAAAATACTGAAGTGTTCAGATAAAATTTTTATTTTTGGGGTGACATACTCAGTGTTGCTGAAAAGAGGGATTTTAAGTTCCTTTTAATTACTTGTGCTCTGACTTGTGCTCTGCTGCTATTATTGGCTTTGAATTGGCCATAAGTTCCTGCGTTGCTGGTAGGATATGCTGAAACATAGAGAGCAATTGCTCAGTTACAAGTGAAGCTTGGCTATGGATGAACCTTCAGGAAACAACTGTAGAGCTTAGTGTTTCACACCTATTGCACATCTTTTGCATAAACTGGGGAAAGCTTTTCTCGTCCTCCTTTTAATCTTGCTGGATTTGAAGTCCAGTTTTCTAGAAAGTCAGGCTTAATAACATCACATTTTGAGAGGAATACTTTCATTTACAAACCCTTAGAGCTCCAGGGTTGTAAACTTGTTCCAGCTCAGAAGCAGAAAATGATCAGCTACATTCTACTTAGTATCAATAAATCCATATGTATTCTAAGAAGCATTTTCCGGTGTTGTTTCAGGGGCAAAGTGCCCAGCAGGGCTTTTCTGAAAGCTGGTTACTGAAAGATGATCAAACATGTTTGCTGTATAGGATATATCAGGGACTTTTAAGAGACCTGAAAAGCAGAGGTTTGGCTTTTTTTTTCTTTCTGTAGTCAGGCACTTCCAACAGGGTTTTAGAAATTTTCACTTCCTTCTAGTTGATAGAATAAAAAATATTACATGCTAGAGTTCTATATAAATATTTTATTGCTCATTGTTACTTTTTCTGACAACGCACACATCAGAAAAGCAAATAAAGTACTCTTATTCTTTTCCTACAATACCAACACAGATACTTACTGGAAGTGGAGAGTTTGGTCCCTATTGTTTTAGGTTAATGTGGAGCTGGGAGTGCAGTAGAATAATAGAAAACATAGAATGGTTTGGATTCAAAGGGTCCAATATAAACCAGTGTAATTGCTCCCCCAGAACAACTGAATGCCAAAAGGTAAATCCTGCTAGAAAACACAAAATGGATCCAGAGAGAGAAAGAGACCTACATAGATATATACTGGGAGTTGGTATATACCTGGAAAAGGTCTGCAGTGCTCTGACTGGAGTAATAGAACATCCAAGGGAACAACTGCGTGTGATATGTGTTGGAAAGTATGGAAAAATTAATGATTCATTTATTTTTTTTTTCCATGGAAGCATGCACAGCGAGCTGGAAGGGAACCATAATGGGACATCAGGTGAAATTTAATGAAAGCTTGGTACTTTGGAGGATTCCACACTTTCTTTGCACATTCTATTAGTCTATTACAGCAGTTATGCTGCTGTTCAAATGATTAGGGAAGGCTTTATATTATTATTTTTATAAATGTTTCTATAAATATGTATTTACATATAAAGTGTTGAAAAATGACATTTTTACTGACTTAAAATATGCCTGGCTTTTCTTTAATCAAATCCAGCATACCACACTAGAGAGGGATGCTACAAGAAAAAGTTAAAATCTATTGTGTGGGAGGTGTATCTTACTTGTCTTCAGATATTTACAAGTTAGTTAAGTAAAAGCTTGTTAACCTTTACTTCATTTATAGGGTAATTAATTTTTCTTTTTTAAATGCTCAACCTCTGTGAGGTGAAAACTCATTATTTCCTGCAGCTGTTTCCTCGAATAAACCTCTACATCAATTCTTCCACTACTTTCACCAATTTCATCTTTGTTTTGCAAGAGTACGCAGGTAACAATGTTTGGGATATCTTTGTGGAAATAAGAGCTAGGTGTCAGAGAGCTAAAATCTTACAATGCAGTCATTGTATTCTATCATAATAAATGCATTCAGTTTAAATGCTGGATATAAAGTCTGTCCTATGAATTCCATCTGAAAAGTATAACAAACAATGCACTTTTTTAGCAAATTATTTCAAATAAGGAGTTTGAGATTGGTCCTCTTGAAAAGATAAGATAAAATTTTCATTTAGGAGTTAATTCTATTGTCTACAGCAACTTTTCCAAGACTGATGGATTATTAGTGAATTAAAAAATTTGAAAGAATATAAAAATTCCTCTGAAATGTTTTTCTTTGAATGTTCTATATGTATAGGCCAACAAATAGTATATTTTACAGAATGAATATTATTTTCATGTCAGCTGAGTATATATTCTACTTCTGTGAGGGTCGCTCTGAATGTAATGCCTCCTATTTATTTCCATGAACACTACAACTGCTGCGAAGAGTACAATAACACTGTTTGATAGAGAAAATTGTCAGCTACAAAACACTATTTTTCAACATAGTTGCCACCATCAGCTATGCATTTTCATCGGCGATGAACGTAAGCCTGCATGTGGCACTCATAAACACCGGTGCCAGCAAAGGTGGACCACTGTCACTGTCACCACTGCTGAAATGCACCACTCACTGTCTCACTGTGCTCACATCCACTGTTTGGTCTCCATAAACATTCAGCAAGCACTGATGAATGTCAATGAGTGCAGTTTTTTTCTGCATGGAGGAATTCAGTGACACACCTTTGCTTCACATACACTTCCATGTCAGACTGCCTCTCTGCTACCACTTGTCACATGACAATAAATTTAATGGAGTATTGATGGGAAGGTTCAGCCTTTACTGACACACCACTACCATTTGACTTTGAAGTTGTGGGCTGATATAATAAGATAGGAGGAATTACTTTTGGATCAGCCTTGTATTATTAACAAGAGCAGATTCTATAATGCTGCAAGGTTGTGTAGATTCACACCTTTCACTCTTTACTCCCTGTCCTGAAGGTTTCTCAACTTATGCTGGTATTTCTTCTTTGGAATCACAGCATAAAATATCCAGAAGGAGAAAGCAGCCAGTGGGATGGCCACTCTCCAGGTTGCTATTAATATTGTCTACACTACTTCAAATATTGTAAGAATATTTTTGTAAAACTGATTTCACCAAATTAAGTCAAAATTTTAAAAGGTCCGCAGTGACTTGATTGATGTCATAAAATCCTATTCGAAGAGAGGACCTATATTAAAACAACTAAGAGTTGTTTCCAGTAGTTTATTGAGTGAAGATTTGAGTTCATTAGAATATTTTTACTGCACATGAGTAACTTCATTCTTAAATGCTAACAGCTGTACAAATGTAAAGGTCAAACCTGTAAAGTATTACACTCTCAGAATACTTATTTAGTTTCTCTTACTAAGTCTAATATTACATATTCTGATCACTACTCCAGTAGTTTTGCTTCCAAGAGAGCTAAAACCTCTCTGAGGAAATAATTATATAAAATCATAAATATTACTCATTTTACTTTCTTTTTAGCTCTGTTTTTGTCACCTGCTCATCTTATTGCTTTCTTTATTTCTTCATTCTCAAATGTAACACTATTTAACACTACTTTTAAAAAATATTTACAGCATTAATTGTTCTCTAAAACAACTTTTAATATTATCAATTTCTTTTATGTTAAATCATTTAAGATTTTGGTAACATTTTCTTGGATTTCTCAAGCTTGGCATGCATATGCCGATTTTCCTTTCTCCATGAAGATAACATTTCTTTTGTCTGTACTTTCCATGTTGTGGTGGTAGACGTTTCCCAAAGGAGAGAAAATAAATACTCCTATGCAGATAATTGCACAAATAAGTAAGCAAAGTGAAAAATCCACTGGTCTTTTCTCTGCCTTTTCAGTTAATTGGGTTTTTCTTCTCATGTTTGGTATCATGATGATACATGAAAGCTGTTCTTTGTCAAATTTTTGCAGCATGAGATGCAAGTGAAGGTTGTTGTGATTATTAATGGAAAATAGTTTTCACACTGTACTGGATTATATCACTCACATCAGAATGTGTTGGTCACTTGCACTGGGAGAGGGCATAGCAAATGCTACAAAATGCTTCTGGTCAACTTTGCTGTAATTAATCAACAATTTAGAGAGTTCATATTAGATAGTTTTGATGGTTCTCTATATATATAAATATTTAAAGACAAAAAAATGGATCTGAAAATGTTTCTCAGATAACATTCAGGAAATTAGGCTTGTTGGTAGTTTTTCATCTAGGAACAAAAAAATAGCTAAATTCTTGTATAAATTATTAGTTGTGGATTTATTATGTTTTGAAGAAAAAAAGTGAACCATTAAAATAGGTGCCATCTTCATCATATCTTATCATGTTTTGACTATGTGCAACATTAATTCATCAACCTTTCTACATGTAATTTTTTTATTTTATTTTTTAATCTCTGGTATTTTGGTAGAAATATGTTCCTAGAGAATTCCTAAACTATAACGTATCTTCTGTGATGAAAGCACTGGTATGAAAAATATTTAGCCTGAGCTGCCAACACACATCAACACAGTACCAGGAACAGTATGGAACTGAACTACTTTGCAGTGCCTGTGTGTAACACTGTTTGTTTGCTAAGTTGTAGGCATAACAGTGTGGGGTGTCTTTCCTTGGAGAACCAGCCCCAGTTCTCCCTCTGGCTGCAGCTTTCCTCACCTCAGTGAGCAGGGTGGTGATGAGGAGCATTTCATTGTGACACCTCCTAAGAAAAGCCAAAGGGGAACAGATGATGGTGGGTTCTCATGGCTCTTTCACAAACATTGAGGAATGTTGACAGTATAGTGAATAATGTACTGAAGTTATATACTATAACAAGTTGACATTGTTTACACAAACTAATATTTTTCTCTCCAAGCTCCCTGTTCCTCTATTCTTTTTCTGTTTCCAAAAAGATGTGTGATATTAGCTATTTTGAGAGACAGAACAGTTGATACTGAATGGATTTAAGTATCTGTGGCAGAGTAGCTGAACAACTGAAGAATCCAGTTATCGATCATAAGTATTTGGGCAAAGTACTTCAGTGTGACTCTTGAGCCTCTCTTAGTTCATGCCATTTGCTACTGCTCTGTTTTACAGGAGGCTGCCAGTGCTCTGCATTTAGCTTTGCAATAATCGGAATCTAATCACATCGACTTTCTAACAAACAAGGAGTGTAACTGGAAATCTGGCTAGCATCTTGCTCCCTGTTATTATAGTAAATTCGCTTTTAATATATAGAATTAGTGAGTATAATTACAGGGGTAGGGAGTGCCAGCCAAGAGTCAGGAACTACAGTCCAGGTAGTTTCGATGTGCTTAGCAAGGGCAGTTTATGCATAGCTGCCTGCTATGGAGATAGCTATTTTATCTAATCTTGGCAGCAAAGTTATTCAGAGGGCAGTGCTGAGTTAATGCGCCATCCCAGGAGATCTGGTTTGGTGACTCTGAAGGCTATTAATTTGTTCATTGCTGGAAGAGATTTCTGTTTTTCTTTTTTTTTCTTTTTTTTTTTTTTCCTTCTACGATGACCATAAAGCTGATCAGTATGAGATAATGGTCATTTCTTTTAAATGACAGCTTTCTTTAATCTGTCTTTCTGACCATTGTGGAGACATCCTGGAATGTATCTGCCCTTCCTAAGGAGCTCGCTCACCACAGGGAGAGCAAGCAGGGCTATAGCAGGCTCAGTACAGTGCTCCAGAGGCAATTTATTCATTGCATCAGGTCTGCCTTTGTGCATGGAGAATACTCAGACTGCAGAACTATGTCCCAGCATTTTAAGATACAGGAGCTTGCAATGTGAAATACTAAACAGACAGATTATTTTAAATCCTCGAGAGTAATGGCATATTTTCTGCTCGTACTCACACGGTTTTGATTTTTGGTGCCAGTAATGCACATTTGATCACAGGTAAACAATCTTTCTGTGATTTTTTAATTGACAGTGATTTTTTAATTGACAGTTACTGCTTTTGCATTCTTAAAATGCAGAGGCTTACAGTAAACAACAGATAGGATAGGGCCAGTGAAAACTTAATTATTACTGCATTAACAGTCAGACGTGCCTGTTGGTTGAAAAAGATACATGTAGTGCAGCCTACAAAGCCCTGACCCCAGATTCATGGCATCTTGCCTGGAGAGTGAAATCTAGTCCAAAAGTAAATCACCAGAATTTGTTCTATTTGACTGCATTAAAGCAACAGCCTGTGAAAGCTAGGACCACCAACCAGGTTGATTTTGTTGCATATCTGCTGTAACCAAACCACTGCAGCTTTTTAAGAGTCAAATGTTACTAGGATGACTGAGAATACTATTTAGCAGGTAGAGGATTGTGCTGCTCATCCCCCAACAATCTGATATACTTAATTTTCAGTGCACTCTTATATGATTTCCTTGGTGAAAGTTTCACTATACTGAAATCATATTTTTTACTTTTCAGATACCACAGCCTTCCTGTTCTTGCTATGAATATTCTAGTCATCACTTCCATTTGCAAAAAAAAATAAAAACAAAACCAAAACAAACAAACAAACAAAACCAACTTTGAGATAAAGCATCATTTCAGCTTGCCCTAAATAAGAGGATAAAATTTTAAAGAACAGTTAACTGTATTGCAAAAATTTTCCATTGTTGGAACCTAATGCTGCTGGACCAGACACTTTCCTGCTTTTCTGACTCTTAAGAAATATCTTGCTATTACAGCTTGTAATATTTCAAAAAATTTTGGTTTGTTTTCTTTATGCAGAAAAGAGGGCAAGACAGCTTTCTTCAAGGAATTCAATTGAATTTCTTAGGAGTATTAAGGATACAGCCAAATGTTTTGGAGGGGGCGGGGAGGAAGGGAGGCTGAGAACAGCAAGACTTTGCCTAAAAAATGCTGCACATCTTAAAAATAATGTCAGTAAGAGTTTCAATTTGGAAAAGCAGTGACCCATCAGCATTTCCACAGGTTACTTCTTCATAATTTGGAAATATACTGGAAGTATAAAATGTTACTGCCTAGGCACCTTTGAATTGATAGGAGCCACATTATTACCTGAGTAAAAAAGTAACAAAACCCACCTATTTGTATGCAGGAATAGCTACACTTTTGGATGAGAAGACTTCTGAAAAGTTATCATAGCCTTACAGATACACAGAGATATTGGGATTATGGGAGAGGTACATTGGTTGATGAACTGGGCCTGGAGCAAACAACAAGTATACAAATGATCTGGAATTGATTTTACGTGGAATCTTTGATTAATAACAACCCCAACCTAAATGCTTAGTTTCTAGCACAATATTGGATTTTGCTTTTTGTTTGTTTGTTTTCGTGGTGTTGGCGTGGTATTGTTTTGTTTTTTTTCCATTTGTTTGATTTTTGATGAAGAAAACATGATGTTCCTACAGATATTTCCTTTAAAAGACTCTACCTTTTCATTTTACCTGCAGCTTTCTCAAAGGAAAAATGTCTGTCCTACATGGTAATTCCCACACCGCTACAGTGAGCATATGACTCAAGGAAGTGTCTGAGAGACAAATACACAAATTCTTGGTGAAAATATCTGAGAAATAATTAAGAACATTGTTTAATTAATTTTGCTGCATATCACTGGTGTGGGAGGTGTTGAACTTCCCGTGGATTCCCATGCACCTGCAGTTTGCGGCCCGGACCACGCAAGCATGCACCAATATGGTGTAAGAAAGTGGTCCGTTTATTCACGTGGTGCAACACCTTATATACTAAGCCTCTACCATGTGTACGCCCCCAAAGGGGGGAGGGGAGGGGTTATCCTATCCCGTGACATCGCGAATCCCCGCCTTCGCCTATTACAACATCTCCCCCTCCCCATGCTATTAAAACCTATCCCGTTACATCCCGAATCCTCGCTGTCGCCTAATACAACCTACTAGGTACCTGCGTGCGCCTACTAAAGCCTACTAGGACCTACTAAAGCCTATCATGCATCCGGCGATATTCCTCCTGTTGATCAACCAGCACTTGTATCATCTGCTGAAAACATCACTGTAGGCACTGTAAGAGGCAGGATACACAAAGCATACATACTAAAAGCATCAATAATCCCATCAAGACAGCAATCAACACATGCTTCAGCCAAGGTCCTATACTCCCAAACATAGTCTTCAGCCAACTTCCAAGAAGGTCATCCTCAATCTCAATCTTATCCACATGCCTTTTCAACCATTCAAGTTTCTTATGCATAAACTCTCCATGGTCACTTAAGTTAAAGCAACACATGCCCTCAAAGTCCTGGCATCCATGCCCTTGAGCCCGCAGTAAGAAGTCGATAGTGGCCCTGTTTTGTAGAACTGAGTGCCGTATACCGTCCACGTCGAGTAGTAAGTCAGACAACAAAGAGGACGCGACATTGGCCTGCTTGACAGACCAACATGCTAATCTTTCAAGTTCTTTCAGCGCCTGGGCGGCCGCTACTCCCGGGGCTAGGATTGAAGCAAAGATCCTCGCTGTGGCCCCCCACAGCCTGACGTCATCTCCGCAGTCTTTTGTCAGTCGCGGAATAGATCTCCTTTTCCGCCCCTTATAACGCCCAGCAAAGTTCTGCATAACCTTTACCATTTCTGTATGATTTGGTGTTAACATCATAAGTTTCCCTATGTAACAGGGACCTCCCACTGGGTTTCGCGGAATCCCTTGCCATGCCCTGTCCCCACATATCAAGAATAGGCCCATGTTACCCATAAATTCTCGGGCTGCTGTATCAAATGTGTACTCCCCACCCCTGTGGGGACTATCATGGTGATGCACAAAACACACAACAACCACTTATCAAAACCCAAACTTCTCGTCGGCAGTAAAAGGTCTTCATCTGTGCCGCCATTTTCATCCGGGGACTCTGGAGGAGGTCGTGGCTTCGGTTTCGGATATCCCACCAGCAGTGCCTGTAATAGAGGTGTCTAGTTCTTGTTAGCTTCCAGTGGCGCATCTTTACCAACATCTGGTTTAATTTTTCTGGACGGTACCCACACTATTTCCCCAGATTCCTTGTTTTTTACTGCCGCATAACCCCTGCCCCAGACCAAGATGGACCAGCCCCTCTCCCAGTCTCCTCCATCTATTCTTACTTTGACCGGCGGCCCTTCTTCCACTACCTTTGGCTGCCAATGTTTCTGTATCGGGGTTCTCCTATTCTCTCCCCGCTCATAATGGTTTAGCGCATACAGGGCTCGTGCCAGCAATTCGCCCTGATGCGCCACAGGAATCTTTCCCCCAAAACCTTCCCCCTCCCCAAGGACACGTAACTTATCCTTGAGGAGGAAGTTAGCCCTTTCCACAATAGCCTGCCCCTGGGAGTTTCCGGGGATACCCGTGGAGTGAGATATTCCCCATCGCTCGAGCCATTCACGCGTGGCGCGAGATATGAAACACGAGCCGTTATCAGTTTTGATATGGCTCGGAACTCCCAGCACCGCAAACGCTGTCACCCAGTGCTGTTGCGCTGCCGAGGAAGTGGCCTTGACGTGCTGCGTAGCAATGATCATTGTAGAAGCAGTATCTATTGTGACTGCAAGCCATTGGCGCGGGCTCATCCGTGGCTCCAGCGTGAAGTCCGTCTGCCAGACATCCCCGGGGACCAGTCCTCGGGGGTTGACTCCTGCGCCTATTGCAGGGGCCGAGTTACAATGAGGACACGCCCGCACGACGTCCCTGGCCTCTACCAAGGGGATAGAGCATGTCCGGGCCAGTGCTCGTGCACCAATGTGCAGGGTGGCATGCAGGTCCTTTGCCTGGCGGAGCGTGAATACCAGATTTCCTGCAGCTCTGTCTGCCACTGCATTGCCAGTCGTGAAGAAACCAGGTACTTCTGAATGACTGCGAACATGAAGGACAGCAGCAGGGGCAGAACGGGCTGCCAAGGCTTCTTCAAGCTCAACGGCCACAGCTGTACTTGGCTGCCCTTCCTGGCCCATGCGGTACAGCAACTTTGCAACAAACGCAGAATCAGTGATAATGTTGCAAGAGATGTGAGGCCACAAGCGTAGAGCAACCGCTACAGCTCTAGCTTCCAAAACCTGAACGCTAACAGTGCGGTCTATGATCCTTTTCACTTTCCATCCATGGTCCCTTTCCTGCCACACTGCTACTCCCTGACCTGTGGCAGAGGAGGCATCCGTAAACACGGACGGCCCCTCTACTGGAGTGGTGAGAACTCTAACGCGGAGGGAGATCTGCAATGGCACAGCAAACTCAAAAATAGGGAGTGAATCGGAGTACACGACTTGTCCCCCGAACCCATGAAGCGCTAGTACAATGTCATCTGGAAGGGGCTGAATCCCTTTGAATGTACCAGGTAGATATACCACATTAAGATCAAAGCCAAAAGCCCTTATTGCAGCCAAGCGTATCTTCCTGAGCAAGCAGGCCAGCAATTCAAGCCAGGGAAGGAAGGCCCGTGTCGGCTGTGCCGAGAACTGCCAGCAGAGTGGCTGCGGACGGGCCCCTAGGTTGTGCCCGAGTACTGCGGCTGCCCCTTGTTGACAGCGCGCCACAGCTCCCTCCAGAGGCAAGGCAGGATCCCAACGGGCAAGAGCCTTAGTCATGGCGGCTTCAAGGATCTCTTTCCAGGCTATTGCCATCTCGGGGGTCCATTGCCTTGGCTCTCTAGGCTCCTTCCCCTTTAACTGACCATAGAACGGGGCCATCAGCCTAGGAGGAATTCCCAGCGCATTACGGACCCACTGCAGAGCTCCCACTAATTTCTGCACATCCCACAATGTTGTAATTGTGGGCGTGACCTGTAGTCCCTCCGGGACTGCAGTCGTTGGCCCAAGCCGATACCCCAAGAACTCGACCCCAGGCCCTTGTTGGATCTTTTCCAGAGAGATTGTGAACCCCGCAGCTGAAAGAGCTGAGGTAACTCGATTCCCCAAGTCCCGTAGCTGAGCCTCACTGGGCGCGGCCAACAACAAGTCATCCATGTAATGCAGGATCTTACAGTCTGGCATCTGTTGTCGTACAGGTGCCACAAACTTCCCCACAACAAGTTGACAGATAGTGGGAGAGCATGCCATACCCTGGGGAAGCACCTTCCATTGATATCTTTCAGTCGGACCCTGATTATTGAGGGCTGGGACAGTAAATGCAAAAGCCTCTCTGTCCTGAGGTGCCAGGGGAATGGAAAAGAAACAATCTTTAAGATCAATGACCATCAAGGGCCATCCACCGGGAAGTGCAGAAAGAAGAGGCCCCCCCTGCTGGACAGGCCCAAAGGGGGCCAGCTGTATATTTACAGCTCGAAGGTCGTGCAGCAGGCGAAATGCCCCTGACGGCTTTCGAATAACGAAGACGGGGGTGTTCCATTCACTTAAGGAGGGCTCCAGGTGTTCCGCCTGAAGTTCTCGCGAGATTATTCGTTTAAGCGCTGCCAATTTCTCTTGGGGGAGAGGCCACTGATCTACCCAAACAGGACGTGTGTCCTGCTTCCAGCGCAGAGGAATTGCATGTTGTACAGCTAAATGGTAGACAGTGGCCCTTTCTATAAATTTGTAATCCGTGCTCCCAGCGTTCTGAGGAAATCTCGCCCCAGTATTGATCCCTCAATCGGTCCTACCAAAGGTCTCATCAGATGTCCACCCTCCAATGTCCCGTCTTTATCCACAACCGATATCTCCACCTCATGTACAGATTGCTTAGTGAGCATAGAGCCACCCACCCCTGAGATACCCAACGGGGAGAGCACCGCTGGCCAATCATCCGGCCAGTCTGCCGTGGCTATAACCGTAACGTCAGCACCTGAGTCAATTAATGCTGTGAGGAACACCCCCCCCCCAAGCCAGCCTCCCGCAGGCGGAGGTGGAGCTGTGTACTCAGAGGGCGGAGCCGTCCCTCCCCCTCTACTTACTGGACCCCCTCCTCTAGGGCCAGCCCATTCCTTCACCCTTGCGCAATCGCTCTCATTATCGTCCCTGGGAGTGGCCAGGGGCGGTGGGTTCCACCCCCTGTCCGTATTGGACAGATCTTTTGCCTGGCCCCTCCCTGGGTGGGCAGAAGGGCTGAGCTTGCTCATGTGGATCTCCGCCCCCTGGAATCCGAGTGTACTGACCAATTTTAGATAAGGATACAGTGAACTGCTTGATGTGAACGGGGGATGCGTCCGCAAGGAATGTGGATGAGACTCTGAATGGCCTTGATCTTGTTGTTTTTCTTCTTTCGAGCTAGGAGCGGTCGGCTCGGCCGGCGCCATTTTGCTGTTATGCTCTGTCTCCTCTTGGCTCCTGCAGACAACAGCTCCCAAACCCCCTTCAGACCCCCCCGGGTCCGGCGGCTCGCCTCCACCAGTAAGTCCCAGGATCTGTCGAGCCTCTGTTGATTTCTTACCCTCCTCCCGTGAGAGTGAAGGGTACAGAGATAAGGATGCGCATTGAGGTGATACTTCCGCATTCCTTTTCACTGACGGTGCCTCCTCCTCTTTGTCTTCTTTGTTCTTATCGGGTGGTCGACCGGGTGGTGCAGGGGGCTCAGGCGCCATCTCAGCTCCTGCAGAAACAAAGGAATCTCCCGGGCCGGACCCCCCTGTGCACCCCCCTGTACCCTCCAAGCCCAGGCAGCGACGGGCAATGGAGGAATTCTCCTTCTCCTCCTTGGCGGCCTTAAGAGCACGCAAGATAAGGCCCCACGTTTTCAGCTCCGCTGCCTTTTGCAGCGACATCGCGCGCTGCGAAAGTACAGAGGAAAAATCATCCCACCGCGCAGGCTCAAACACCTCCGTAAAGGTTGTTAAGAGCCCTTCCCGATGTAAGAGCGTTAGCACAGCAGTTACCTCCTTCTTAGAAGGGGCAGACTTACTACAGTAAGATTTACAAAGCTCAAGCATTACCTTTACTACGGATTCCATATCGGCAGCCAAGGAAACGTCCTCCCCTGCCCTTCCCTCAGACTTCAGGAAATCTCCTGCCTCCCTCAGAGAAACCGAGGGCCGAGGGGATACACAAAAACCGTAAGCCCAGGGGGTGATCAGTCCCCTCCGCTCTTCCGGCCCCTACCGAGCCAGGCTCGTGCCCCCGCCAGGCACCCAGCCGCACGCAGGCCTCGCACGCGGGCACCACTTGTTGAACTTCCCGTGGATTCCCATGCACCTGCAGTTTGCGGCCCGGACCACGCAAGCATGCACCAATATGGTGTAAGAAAGTGGTCCGTTTATTCACGTGGTGCAACACCTTATATACTAAGCCTCTACCGTGTGTACGCCCCCAAAGGGGGGAGGGGAGGGGTTATCCTATCCCGTGACATCGTGAATCCCCGCCTTCGCCTATTACAACAGGGAGGTTGCAAAGTGTGCAGAAAGACAAGATGAAACTTGGGAATTCTGATCTTTAACAAGCTCATCTTGTTAGTTTTTAGTATTGCTGGAAAGTGAAAGGCTGCTGGCCCTGTGACTGCAGGCTCTTGGTGTATCACACCTCTGGCATCTTTCTCACCTTTACCAAATAAAAATAGAATAAATTATATTTCTTTGACACTGTGGGCCATTGTGTTTCAGTGCCATCCTACTGGAGTGTACCAGTGTAATTTTTGCCTCTTCTCATGAAACAAGTAATCTTTCACATACTTTACAATTAGCTTTTACATGATTTTTCCCGTGCTTCCCATTCATTTTTTCTCTATGAGATGTGCAGATAAATCCTTTAAAGGTCTTTTGGTACAGGCTACTATTGATTCTTCTTCTTAGATTGGCACTGGTAGACATGTCTTGCAGACCCTCAGGACTCATTGCTCTGGCAGAACAGGTACCTTTACCTTTTTCACATGCCCACTGTGTGCAAAGCTCTTTATTTAAAAGGGCACTTGAGTAACACTTCAAACAAGATCTGAATATATCTGTCTCAATAGCACTTATTTGCACAAAACATTTGTATGCAGAGCTGGTTTCTCATAAAAATAAGTCAATGGATAATATTTACAACTGTTGGTCTTCTCTCTTAATAACATGACTTATCTCTAGAAATCGACATTTGCTTTCTAATGGGGTCTATTTATTTATCAGAGCTGTTAGTATAGTGTCACAAAACTGTGAGATTCCTCAGCTGATTTGGCAACTCATTTGAGCTAGTTAGTGGGGAGTTTTTAGCTACCACCAAGTATGATGCAATGTGGACACTTTTAGGGTTCTAATCCTTGTGGTTGTTTGCTTAGTAAAAAAGTTTCTACCAGCTAGACTGGTTGCTTTTTCATGCCTTAAATCAAACATAACTGGAGGCCTCAAGATGAGAAAAACAAATATTTGAACAACACTGTGTGCAGGGTTCTCCTCAGTTGGGTTCCCTTCTGACACTTTCGTTTTCCTGCCTGTGCACTTTTCAGAAACTTAAAAGGGATACACAGAGATCAATGATACCTGAAAGCAATATGAGAGGGCTTATTAGTCAGTGCTTGAGAATTGTAAGAGGAGATTATAAGCATGAACAGGATACCCTTTCAAAGGTCTTTTAACCTTTATGTGTGCTTGACTGCTTTGAGATCATCCTGGGTTCAACAGAAAGAACCAAAATAGAAATAAAGCGTGAGGGCAAAAATTCCCACAACATATAATAAAAAGGTTTAACAAACATTTCTTATTTATTCCTTGTTCGAAGAAAAAATCTGGTCATACAGAAAGCACTTTAAATTGGATTTTCACTGAAATTTAGAAAGGTAAAACTCTCAGTCTCAGTCTCACTATAGATATTTCTGAGGAAAAGTGTTTATACACAGTGAGAAAAAAGAAGCAGGCATAATTTCATCCTTGCAATTTTGTTGTTATTGTTAACTTGATGGCACTTTTACTGGAACACAGATGCAGAAAGTACCTCTTCGGGCCATTGGTTCTAGACCTGTGGTGTTGCGGCCAATGTCAATATGCGTATGATACCCTCTCCAGGTACCTGAGAGAAATCAATCAAAAAAGCTACAAGAAGGCTCTTGTTTCTTTGTTTGTTTTTCTCAAAATTTAATTTCTGAAATGATTAGAAAGCCTTTATCTAATTTCCAGGCTGAATTTCTCTTTATCTTTTCTTACTACAGAGTCATAATCTCCAGTTTATATACTGCAAAAAGATTAAATTAACGGAAGGATATTGTTACAATTTGAGAACCCAGTTAAATTCTCCAGAGCAGGGGGATAGTGTGCCAATACAAATATTTGCACTGTACTAAAAATTAATGTACGTGGAAGAACATAAATCGAGTAATTCAATGTGAGCATTTAAGACTTCCACATGATTTTTACATCTCACTTGAAGAACACAAAAAGATACGCCAGTAGAAATCTCTGACAGTGTAACCAGACATGTTGCTCCCAAGCTGTAGGTTACATTTAAGAGGTCTTAGTGAGAGAAATCTTTTTCTTTTCCTGTTAGAGTTATTTTCATTCATGAAAAGCCTATATAAATCTATTAGCTCTAAAGAGGTTTTCAAATGAACTGTAAATAGTTTTGAAGAGTTGTATGCATGTAATCACATTTATACATGAGTGTTCGCATTGTGATACCAGAATGGCCAGATCCTGCACAGATTCTGCTCCTCTCACCAGCCATGCAGGAACAGAAGATCAAGGAAATTCTCATCTGTGTGACAGACACTTCTGTAGGCTTGAAGGGAATCCAAATCTATTTTTGGAAGAGGCACCGTAGTCCCCAGTACAGGCTAGGCTTTCTGTAAGGGCTTCCTCAATGCTTCCTTTCCTATTTCAAGGAAAATGAATCATGGAATTTGGTGTCACTCTTCTGCTCTCATGCTGCCCAGGGGTAAATGAGGCATTGCACTACTGTTTCTACCAAGGTGACAAAATGTCCATGGTTTACGGGCTGGTTCGGCCCGGTTCCGTGACTAGCGGGGCGGAGAGATCCGCAGATCTGTGCCTCCAGAAAGGGGAAACAGGGTACCCCAAATAATTAAAAACAGCAACAATGATCTGAGGAGAAACAAACTAATTTACTAAATATATTATTGGAATGCAAGATAACACACTATAATACAATATAATTAGAATTGAAGCTAATAAATCAAATGTAATGAGAGAAAAAGTGTCCGAAAAAAAACTGAAGGCCTTACACTAATAGCGTGCGGTCAGGATGGGCAGCAGCGAGAGAGCCTGATGATCAAAAAGAGGGAAGTCAGGTGACCTATCGAGGACTTACATGTGTTCACTCTGAGCAGGAATGATAACAGAACAGCAAACAGTCTTCTGGGGAATGTAGTTCTTCTTCTCTTATGGACAGGTGCCCGAAACTGGAGCATTAACTCTTTAACTCCCAGTGCACTACATGATGTTATGATGTGGAATACCGATAACCAAAAATCATAAAACCATGACATAAAAATACACTGAGGAGTATTGCAGAAGACTGATCCTTGCTCCACAGACAACTGATAGGCAGAGGGGAAGACAGGTGACAGCTCTGAATTAATTTCTGCCACACTTGGAAGCAGGCTGCGAATTTACTATGTATTTCACATTTGCATGTAGCAACAAATGTGCTGCATATACGTTAAGTATATATGAAAAAATTGCTCGGGTAACTGGGTGATATGGTCACTGGGCCTATGTCATACATTTTAAACATTTTCCTAGTTTGTAACAGTTCTTATCTATTTTTATGTCATTTAGCTATCCAGGGAGTGCCCCCCATTTTGTAGATAGTCATATTTGTCTGACAACATAGTACAGAGTATCCCAGCCATGGACTGCGTGTATGTTGTAGTGCAAGATGAATTATTGAAGAAGGAGAATTTCTGGGACCTACCAGTGAGAATTATTTTCTTTAAGGCAACCTGTGTCGTTATGGTCTGCAAAGCACATTTCTCTCTTGGGGAATACTTGCTCGTTCATCCTTGTTATTTCCAGATCTGAATTTAGGAAGTTTAGAAGTTTAAAGCTGCAGCAATTTGTAACCACCACAAAGCTGTGGCAGGTCTTAATCCGACCAGATAGATTATGAAAGCTGGGCTGGTTTTGCTCCAACTCTTTCATTATCACTATCAGTAAAATTTATGGAACAATTCCTGATTCATACTCTTGTTCAGTGTCACAGATCTCAACCAGAGGGACTTAACAGGTTGTCTCCAAAAAGACTGCTGTATGCATCTAGAAGCATTTTTGGAAGCTTGATTAAGAAATAGAATAATCTTAAGCAGACGCTGCTTCAAAGGAAAGCAGAACAAATGTGGCAACAGTTTTTCTACCAACCTTGAGACTTATTCCAGTCAGAAGCAGCAGTGCTGCCTTGTCCATGCCTCCTCTTTCTCCTCTCTAAAGCATTCATGCAAGTATAGATTTGTTTATAAAGATAACTACACAGAGACATATTTACTAAAATAAGACAATTCTACATCTAGAGTAATTATTGTTCTTTGTAATTTTTGTTACCTGCCTTTTCTCTTGCCTACAAAGTTGCCATCATTCACATGAGATGAAAAAGAGCAACCTACATGATGGAGGCAGTTAGAAACAACAAAGAACAGTCAGCAGACAAGTTAATCTTGTATGCTTTCCAATAGATGGTTCTTGCTTGGTGTAATTACTTAGTCAATATCTTGACAAAATCAAGTAGGTCTCTGCATTATTCCTGAACAGAGGAAGGTTTAGTTGTATTATAAAATTTTTTGACAATGAAAAATTTGATGATAGTGATGAAAAATACAGTTTGACAACAAACATGCTTATTAAGTTTCTGGTAATTTTATTAATATTTGTCTATAACAAGACAAAACAGACAAAACAACAGTATTCATAGCAATCTTAAGGAGGTTTGACAGTCATTGATCCTGTGTTAATGCTATGGTAATAGGAATTTCTACAGGGGAAAAATGGTTGCAAAGAGGGAGCTATTGATGCTCATATATAAAACATACTAGAAAGTCTCATCTCTCTAAGAAGCCTGTTGTCAGTGTCTAAATGTGGAGGGGAAGGGTCAAGTAGCTATCTGTCAGCCTATACCGACCTGTACACAGCTGTACTTCAGTCCTGCAAAATAGTCTGAAAAAAAGTTTTAACAGAATAGTTAGAAATAACCACCTATAACACAGGCATATCCCTTGCTTAACGATTTGAAGGATTTGAAGGATGGACTGTTTGTTGGATAAGGAATTGGTTGGAAGGTTGCAGCCAAAATGTTGTAGTCAATGGCTCTATGTCCAGGTGGAGGCTGGCATCCTTAAGTGCAGCATTTCCAGTCCCTGGAGAGACCAATATGTCCTATCTGTCCATTAGGATGCCTGCATTTTATTAAGATCTATTAGATGTGAAAAAAGCAAGTGACACGTGTACTGTAAATCAGATTCTTTCCTCTACATTATTTATTCAGACTTATTTAGAGGACAGTAGGCAGATTTGTGTAGATAAAGCATTCTATAAAGAAAAAAACATTGTGTCCTACTCTGGGTCCCTGCTTTGAGAGGAACTTGGATGAGGTTGGACTCTATTTAAATAATTCATTAATATTGTCCTAGTTCAATATTGTCAGTAAAGAAGTGGGTTGGATTTTAATGGACAGAGTTGCCCCTTTTCCTGCCTTGGCAGTGCTCTCTCTTCCCCCCTCACGTTTCCAGCTGGAAGGAAAGGGAGCAGGAACCCAGTACTGAAGTCAGTGCTGTTGATGTTTTTTAGTATTTCCCCATTTATATTCCTCTGTGTGATTCGCAAGCCCATGACATCTAGTCCACGGCTTTGAAGAAAGATATCATTTTTATAATGTAGGTGGGGGGAATGCTGCAAGCCCTGTGTGTGGAATACGTGAAATTCTCTGTCAGTACTAAAGCAACCATAGGCATTTGAAAGTGAATAGCCTCTTTTGAACAGCTGTATGGATGACCTCAAGTGACTAGATATAAAGACATGCAATTTGAGGCAAAAAGAATTCCAGGAGCTTGAGATGCTACAGCCAGCTCAGCCGCAACATCTAGATGCTCTTGTGAGCTGACAGTGAGACAGAAGAGGCCTGTAATAAAGAGCTTGACTATTTGTATTTGGGCTAACACTAGCATTCAGAGAGAAGTAGTTTTCAGAGGAAATGATCTAATAGCTTCATAGTGATAGAGTCAAAAAAGCAGCAGGTCTTTTTCATTTGGGAATGTGCTAAAATGCTTTGTAAGATCCTCTTTGTATTTCATATTTACAGTTACAGGCTGGTGGAAATATTTACAACCAGTGAAAGTCATGGTGTGAGGAGAATTTCTGCCTCATTTTTAAAAAAGAGTAACTGCCTTGAACATAATTTTGTGCCTCTGTCTCCAGTGTCCTCTGCTGAACAGAAGGAGATTGCTCAGCTGTAAGTCCTGGCCCCTGACTGCTGAATCTGCAATATAAAACTATTTGAATCCATGAATAAGAACTGCATTCTGCTAGTTACCATAACTTCTGAGTGGCCTTGATAAACTGCACAGAGACAGTACTGTTTCCCATTTGACATATAAGCATTGTCCTTGCCATAAGGTCTTTGTACACTGTATCACCAAGCCCTGATTTTGATTGCATGTTTCCAGATGTTAACATAGGAGAGATATTAATGAAGGATAATGCTAGAAGAAGTTCTGTATACACATAATTCACTATTCTGTCAAATGGTCTCTCTGTAAATATTTTGAATTTTAAGAACCCACATTTAATCCTCTCAAAAATAAGAGATAATATTTAGTTTAACAAAAAGCAAATTATATATCTTCTGGAATATTTACTTTTCTGGAAAAGATCTTGACCTTCAGCTTGTATCTTCTTAGTTCTTTTATCACAGTCTTTTAGGTTTCAGCAATAATTACACGTTTATTACAAAGTAGTGCCTGAAAATCATTCTCTTGTATATAAGAGTACCTCATGCTTACATTGTAAGAACTTCTGCATTCTAAAGATATTGCACTCTGAAAAGACAGGATAGCCAGGTAAGAAAATAAAATTTTTTATTAGTGTATACTGGGGAAGTAGAGAACAAAGTAAATTGCCTAAGCTCAAATGAGAAGTCTGTGGAAGAATTTGGAGTTTGCAAGTCCCAGAATAACAGCTTAACCACAGATTTGTCCTCTCTGAATATAGCTACTGTACAGACATGACTAACCTGTGGATCTTGAACCTTTGTGGTTGTCCAGGTGCACCTCCTGTGCTGCAGATATATCAACAACTGCAGTGGGACAGTACTCATGCAGAACTTGTAAGTTTCTTGTAGGTTTTCAGCCCTAGCTATGTGATAAAGAGTGTTTATAGAAATACCTAGGTTGATGGGCTGGCACTGCTTGCCCTCCTCCACAGCAGCTATTCCATCAGGCCAGCTGCTTCCGGCATTGGGGAGGTGAGACTAGATGCAGAGCCATTCTCATCCAATGCTGACAAACCATCCATTCTTCACTATGAGGGTGATGAGGCACTGGAAGAGGTTGCCTCGAAAAGCAGTGGGTGCCCCATCACTGGAAGTACTCATGGTCATGTTGGATGGGGCTTTGAGCAAACTGATCTAGTAGAAGGCATCCCTGCTGATGACAGGAGGCTAGAACTAGGTGATCTCTAAGATCCTTTCCAGCAGAAACCATTCTATAATTTGCAATTTGAGGATCCTAGTACTTACTTACATGTCTAATCCTCATCTCTGCGCAGAGCTAGTGTATAAGTCATAGGACTAGAAGTATGTACACTTCTGCCCTAGGTACCAGATAATCTTTAATATTTAATATCTTTAATAGATAATAGTATTAAAGAAAAGATTATTAAAGAAAAAATATTCTTTCCATCACTGTGTATATTGTGAGGGAAGCTCCCAGTGCATCACTATATATCCACATCTGTTTCTTATTTCTTTGTAGATCTATATCTAGACCCCTTCCCAATGATACTCTTTCACTGTGCAAGGCACTTGGATCCCAAGAAATAATTCCACTGTACCTTTATTTTGCCTTACGGGAAGATTCTTTCCTTCTCTTTCTTTAGCATAACATTTCAACTAGCAGCTTTTTTCTTATGTCATGACTGTTTAACTACCATCCCAGGAGAGCGAACATGAAAGAAATGTTTAACCATGAATTCCTACAGTCTTCAACTATCAGTGCTCTTTTCATTCAGCAGCCACAACTGCCATTACTTCTGCCCACAAGGGAGAGAGCAGTGGTGAAGGCTAGCTCTGCCTGCAGTGTGAGGCTGCAGACTGGTCAGATAATATAACGTCATGGACTCTGTACCCGCCAGACTGCCCAAAGTGAGTCTGAACAACTGCACATGGGTAAATGTTGATAAATCATGATGGGAAATACATGAATAGTCTTGTTTTTTGGTTTTATTTTCTTCCCGACTAGTTTCTTCTCTGCACTGCTGAGATGTTTCAACTAAGCTTTTAACTGTGAGAATGTCAGAGGTTGCATGAAACAGCTATTCTGCTCCAAGCTCCCTCTCCCTGAATGGAGTATTATGGGGGAACTTGCACCACAGGAGAGGAGTGTTCTAGGATTCCATCTGTATGGTTTTGGTTGAGCCCTGGTATAAAATTTGCTCTTAACACAACATAATTCCAAAAATAGATGAAGTGTATTTATTCATGCTTTAGCTGAAATTAGCATGCCGAGGCCAACTTTATTGAACAAGCTTAGCAAAACTGTATTTCATATGTTGCTAATAATGTTATTGTATCTCTGGGCAATAGATTTCTAGTTTACAAAAGCAAAACAAAAACAAAACAATACAAAAAACACATAAGAGGCAATTATCCAAATGTAACATGCTCAAAACCACAAATAGTTTTAAAAGCAGTGCCAAAAACAAAATGCTGTATAAACCTTTCTTGCCTGTGGATCTAATAGTGAGGTAGATGACAGTAAAAATGAATTTATCTTGCTTCATGTACACCGTTTCCCGGTGAACCATTTTTCATTTTCTTTTTCTTTTCTTTTTCCTTTTAATTGAGCTTTTTTGAGAGAAAGCAAAGACTTCAGTCTGAAAAATACTCTATCCTATTGAAGTAAGTGGTAAATCCCACTGATTCAGAGAAATTCAGCTGAAGTTTCTTCCACCCTCTCTGAAGGAAATATGTGTGAAGCATATTGGGCAGAAGAGCAGATGAAGAGAAAGTCAGTGCTTGTGCTATGTGGCTTATTTGCTTCAGTTTTTCAGATGGTCTCTCAGGAAATAAATTGTCTACTATGATTTCAAGGTCTTTTGTTTGTTTATTTGTTTCTTATACAACACGAGTCTCAAAGAATTCTGAAGAATATCTGAAAAAGTATCTTTAGGAAAAGAGCAAGGAATTATATGACTTGTTTTATAGACACACTTCAGGTAAACATTTTAGCACATACTCAAATCTAAGCCAACATATACCGTTAAAACTGCGCTAGAACTTGAGCACTTTGCTGCTTCTGAACCACAGTACTCTGTGTATTATAATCATCTCAATGAAACAAAACTTTATGCACTTTTTTGAGCTCATAAAATCAGTTCTCATGAAATTCTAGAAAGAAAAAACAGTTGAATACTGAACTTGAAAAGTACTTTTAAAGCACTTGAAGATTTTTGAAATTCACATTTACAAAATATGTAAAACATACCAAAAGCAATAACCCCATCACCAATTTTAAGCAAAACATCTGAGTTTGGTATAAATTACAGTATTGACATCTCATGGGTAAGATTTCCTTTCAAATTATTTTCTACTATTACAATATGAATATGAGAATACTAAGTTATAAATAGAATGGAATATGCATTTTTTCAGATTTGAACTCTCCACTCAAGGTTTTCAGGGGCAGCAAATGCTGCTTTTGCCCCTCCATAGGGCCACTGTGTGCTTTGCAGTCCGTAGGCATGGGAAGAGCGTGCCACCCCATGCTCACACACATTAACAACATGCCCCCGCCTAACCCAGATTTGTAAGGGTAAAAAACTGTCCTACTTTCTGTAAATGCAACTCTCTGCGTGGAGAGGGGAATTTGGCCAGCCACGATCATGCAACAGTTGCAAATAACTCTCATGTTTTCCCATGACAAAATAGTTTGCTGCATTTTTTGGATTGGCTTCCACTCAGAAAGAGCCATGTTGGCTTTTTTTAAAACTGTCAGACACAAAGTAATGCGTAATTTCTATTTTTATTTTTCCTGATTGTCTACACTGTTTTCCTCGAATGGTATTTCTGTTAGCAGGTCTGGTTGTAGAGGTTTTCAGACAACTATCTTGTAATCTAATTCGTGTCAATTGGTTGTCAGTCCAGACAAAAGCCGTCTTATTCAGCTTGTGTAGCTTCCCCTAAATAAATCTTTCATGAACTCTATCAGCACATACGGTAGCACTTTTTTTTTTCACAGTCTTCAATTTTTAACTTTTAGCTTCTCTTAGGAGACTGAAAACTCTTTCTTGCTCTGTCTTTATTTTTGATGTTCTTATCCGTGATAGCAATGTAATAAGGAGAAAGTGAGTGAAGCCGACTAGTTACACACATCTCTGTTTACTTTTAACTAAGCTGTTTTGTGCAGTGTGGGTATATCCCACCTAACTCTCTATTCAGGAAAATGAATGGTATGTTGTTCTGTGGGATTAAGAAGCAAAGTGAAGAAGTTTGTAGTGAGCAAACCAAACAATTTCTTGGAGGTGAGTTTGCCATGTCTGGCAGCGATATGTTGCTTACTCTGTATTCTGCCTGGGATCTCATGAGTGAGACCAGTTTTGTTGCTTTGGGAGGCACTGGGAGTCCGGATTGCTCACAGTTGTTATTAATGTAAGGGCAGGATGACCTAAGTAAAAAAGGCTTCAAATGAAGCATTTTGCTGAGAAGTATTGTCATGGCTTTATGATTTTTGGTTATCAGTATTCCACATCATAGTATATGACAAGAATGTATTAGCAAAGTGTAGCAGACAAGTCAGTGTTGTGAGTGAGTGAGTCATAGAATCACAGAATAACAGGGGTGAGAAGGAACCTCAGAATCCAAACCACCTACTTAAGCAAGTTACCTATGATATGTTGCACAGGTACATGTCGAGATGGGTCTTGAATATCTCCATAGAAGGAGACTCCAAAACCTCTCTGGGCAATCTGTTCCAGTGCTCTGACACCCTTAGCATAAAGAAGTTCTTCCACATGTTTGTATGGAACTTCCTATGTTCAAATTTTTGGCCATTGCTCCTTGTCCTATCGCTATGCTCCACCAAGAACAGTCCAGTCTCATCCATTTGCCTTCCACCTCCCTTTAGATATTTATAAACATATTCTCCAGTCTGAATAGACCCCGGTTACTCAGCCTTTCCTCATATGGGAGATGCTTCAGGCCCTCCATCTTTGTGGCCCTCCACTGGACTCCTTGTAGGAGATCCCTGTCTTTTTTGAACTGGGGAGCCCGGAGCCAGACACAGTATTCTAAATGTGGCCTCACCAAGCCAGAGTAGAGACGGAGGATCACCTCCCTTGACCTGCTGGCCATGATCTTTTTAATAAACCCCAGGATAGCCTTTGCCTTCCTTGCCACAAGGGCACACTGCTGGCTTATGGCCGACCTGTTGTGTACCAGGACCCTTAGATCCTTCTCTGAGTGAAGGCAAGGAACTTTTAAAAACTTTGTATGGATGTAGGCAAGTAGAATCACAGAAATCAGGAAAATAGTCTCTCAGCTTCACGGTTAGTTTGCCTGTTCTGGCATGTGTGGGGTCTGTTCCCAGTATGGCAGCTTTGAGGTCGGATGGTTTTGGTCAGGTCCTGGCTTCTAGATGAAGGAGATGTGTCCCAGATAGTGAAAAATGGCTAGAGGTACACATGAGAGTTGCTCTTTCCTGAAAAATTACAGGAAGAAATGCCAGAAGGGAAAATCCCTTGAGAACAAGTGAATTGCCCTGATATATAGGCCTTCAGAAAAGAAGAAGAAAAAATGATGTCAGAGGGCAGAGGCAGAAACTAGCTCTTCCTGGGAAGAACAGTTCATCTGCTGACTGGACCCAGACAGAAGCACACAAAAAGTGCAGTCATCCAAGAGCCCCATATGAGACATTGTGGCTGCCAAGAGTCAGCAGAAACAAATGTGCTTTGCACTGGTGATTCCTACGAACTGTAAAAGCTCTGAGTGAAGATCTAGGGGTGATCTGAAAGAGATGATGGTTCAGTAGCATTCACCTCACTTTTCCCAGTTGAAGATAAAAATCCACTTGGTTTCAGATATGAATGGATATATCCTGAAGGTGAAGAGTTCTGTAAGTGGTATTAAGAGGCTGTTGTTGTCATGATATTGAGATGTTCAGAGCCGTGGGATGATGTTTCAGATGAATGTTGAATGCAGTGTTTATTCCACAGGTGCAGGCTGAGTGGTTAACTCTCATGAGAAAACTTTAGTTTCAGATTGATTCATGTGAAGTAGAAGGAAAGACAGAAGTTTCAGCAGGGGTAACGCTATATAGGAGGTTGTTTCACAAAGAAAATAAGCAAATGTGTGTACTCTAAGAACAAGACAAGAATGCTACAATGGCTACTTTTTTTAGCTAAATTTTCATGTTTGTAGCCCCATAGTCTGAAAAAATAGAAACCCTTCTATTTAAAAGCTTCCTGTTGATCCACTGGAGAGTTTTCCAGGGCAAATAATCACATCAAACCCAATCTAAACAGCATGGTATAACAGCTGAGTCCACAGTGAATTTAAGTAATGCTTCAATCTACCTCATTTCCTTTCAGAACTCTCTTGAATAAGCAGTTTAATGTCTCATTTCCACTATGTGCAAAATAATGATAATATTTATCTACTTCATAATTAAGGTTGAGAAAAATTAGTATTTATGCAGACTTTTCAATAAAACATAACCTTTATGAATGTCTGCATGTATAATCACAGTTAGTCCTGCTATCAGAATAAATAGACCACTTCTGTATATCACTATAAATGAGAAATTTGCACAACTGTTGATAATAGTATCCTTTGTTATTGTGCCATATATGTCTTTCAAAAGCAAAATGGTGGTATGCAACATATGCACATGCACACATATGTATATGTTATACGTATGTATTTTTAAATCCAGATAGATAGACAGGGAGTTTCCAGTTAAAAAGTAAACTATGAGGCAGTAGGAAAAGTACACTGATGGTAAGGTTAATAACATAGAATATATGATATAAGATATTCTTATGTTAATCTGCCACTAAACATTAGTGAGCTTACTGAAATACATAAAATTCTCCTGGTAGCAGGGTAAATAAGATCAAAATCATTTGTACGAAGTTTGTTTTATAAGAATACAGATGGCTGAGATCTTTGAAAGGCTTATTACTGCTCTTTTGTAACTCACTTCATTACAGTTCTTCAAAGATAGCTGCCTGCAGTTGAAAAATAAAAATAAAAAAAATCAATGCTTGCTTCCATCAAAATTTTGTAACAAGAATAAACGTGAAATCACTACTATATAAATGCATATATGAACACAACCGATGCAAATCAGTGTGAATTCACTCTATTTGAATTTCCAAGGGTGAAAGAAATACCTACTGGCCTCTTGTGAAGAACAGATTTTATTCTGGTTCATGTGCTTCTTTTCTCACGTCACAGTGCTTTAGTGCCATACTCACTGAGATGCACCAATCAGAAAATAGCTTCCAAATTCATACCTGAATGACACCTTCATTCCACATTATTGTACCGTGATTCTCTTCTCTATGTGAATGAATAAGGCTGGATTTGAGATATGTCCCTTAATGATGGTTTTCTCAGCCTCGTAAGTGCATGATGATCTCTGTATCCAAAAATCTTTTTTCTTCACCTTGTATCTATGACACTAGTCTTTTTATGCTGCACAACAAATGGAAAGAGAAGAAATCAATAACTGCCAAAGCAGTGAAGAATATTTTAAAAACTGTTTAAAATTTTCCTTACCATCCCTGGAATAAACAGGATAGATCTCTTAAAAATATTTTCCCATCTTTTAACTTGTATTTAAATGGAAATAGAAGGCAAAATTGATTTAATTTTTCCCTTGTGAGTTAGAATATTTGCCACAGAGGAAAAAATTCTGAACTTAAATGTCTGAACGGTAATGACTGTTAGGTTTTAACAAAAAACCTAAATTCAGATTAAATAGATTAACACTTAAATTGTTTGATGTGGATGGAGTGGATGCAAACCACAAGTTTTTATTCTGGTATTTCTCACTGGTCATTTGTTCTTTTTTGTCTGTGTTAGTTCTGCCATCTTTCCCCAAGGCTGCATTCAGTATGATGACCACAACTATGAAACTGCAAGAAGGCAATAGCTCTATCAATTAAAGATAAAAAACATAACTACTTCCTTCCTGGTTCTCTTAGTCTGCAGTTTTAGAAGCTAGGAACACAGATATTACTGCCCAAGATTTTGTTTCCAGTTCTGTCTCTTTTTAAACCCTTCTGGCATTTTCACATAGTGAAAACCAAATGATGGCACAGGAGGCAGCATTGCTTTACAGAGGACGCCTGCAGCTTGCAAAGAAAAGGTGATTCCTGATCAGTCATGGAAGAAAATTCTTCTGCATCAATGAAAAAGTCGAGACTCTGCCTTTGATTAAGCTCTCTCATCTGCTGCAAGCTCAGATCCACCATTTCCCTTCTTTCAGAACTTCCCTGTGAGCCAGGCTGAAAGAAACATTCCTCCTACTTTCCTTACTTGCCATTAGTTTTTTTCTGCATGCTTCCCCAAAATGTTCTGGAACTGAACGTACACTCTGAAGTAGATGATACTAGCACTGATATTTACTCTAGTAACAGGAGTTCATAGCAGGACAAACTTGAATAAATAAACAGATGAATAAAAATAGTTGTTTTTAAAATTATCATTATTATTATTATTATTATTATTATCATTATCATCATCTTTTGCATGGATGTCCTTTGCCCATCTGAAAGTCAGAAAACTAGTATGAGCTGCCTATTGGGCCTCTTTCCATTGTTACCGGAGAGAAATCAACAACAGGGTGAGGAAACTTGCACATACGCTGATGTCTTAATTACCCTCTGGAGCCACCTGCCTTTTTTTCATAGAATGCAGAAAAAAATGAAGATGCTTTTAATGGATATATATCTCATGTTAAATTAGATGAATCTTGCTCTCAAAATATGCAAGAAAAGACAATATCTCTCTCCCTTAGGCTGTTGATTTGCACATGGAAAAACACTACATAGATGCTCTACACTTTAACTTATCCATTCTTCCCTCATGCACAACTAGTTTATCTTTCTTGTTGTTTGGCTGATCCATTCAGCATATATCTGGCACTGCTTATGGGCCAAGGGACATATTGACAGTGTCAGGGCTGCAGCAGGTGACAGCATCCTGGCCTGAGATGAAGGTAACTGAATGGGATGTGAGAAGCCACTGGACATGGCATAGTTGGAATTGCTGGATGTGACAGATAACAATGTGGGAACCTGACAAAGGATACAGATAGTGCTGTGAAGGATGGCTGGATTTTACAAATGCTTGAGGGCAAGTTATGTAAGAAATGGCTGGATTTCACAGATAGTTGGAGTGGAATATCTACTGAACCGTACCAGAAATATCACACAAAGCCAGGAATGCCTAGGTAATGGTATCAGAAACACCAAATTTGGGTATAGATGTAGCAAAACTGAGATCAACGTGGCAGAACTAATTATGATTATTTAGTTTTAAGAGGACAAAGATGGTAAAAACAAGGATAGGAATAGAGACAGAGGTCAAAAAACAGGAACAGATAAGCAAAGTCACATACATGGTGCAATCAAATCTTCCTGAGTGTCCCTCTCCAGCCTCCCTGGGCATGCCACAGCCTGGAGCAGAACAATAAACCAAACTTGTTCTGACCCCACCACACATGTTGAACCTGCCTCTGCAGTCAGGAGGACCGGGGGCAGGAGAACTGCATTATCTTGCCAGCAGAGAAACACCTGGGATGAATCATCATTGTTCTGGTGCATGCTCCAGGAGAAATGGCATCTATGTCCTCCTAACATCCTAGGAGAATGCACAAATCTTTGCAGCTTTGATGGTCAGAATCCCTCTTTTTTCTTAAGTTTTTCCTTAGGACCATACTTCTGGCATGTCAGTTATCTCCCACATTCATTTTGTTACTACTCACAATCACTAAACTGCAGAAAGGTCTTAGCAGGGAGATGTGAAGATAGCTGAGAGATATTGCTTGAGTTCTGACTTCAGTGAGAGAAAGCTCAGTGCTTCAGGGAGTTATGCACAAAGAGCTGTTCCTGCCAGGCAAGAAGGCAGCTGGGGCTTAGGGTATGTGTGTTTGAGGTCAGCAGTTCATTAGATATTTCTGCACACTTGAAAATCAGATACCACAGTCTCTTGTTTGAAAGATATGTGCCTAACTGAGCAGGGCTCTCCTGTTATGTGCAGGAAATAGCACCATCTGAAGTTAGGCAGGTGTCTTGAAAGGGATGAATTTGGGTGCTCTGACCTCCTCAGTCTCAAGGAACTGAAACCTTCGCCCTGTACCTCCTTCAGGAGAAAACTAAATACCACAGACATGTTGAACGCCTGGAAGAAAAGTGAGCTAGAATAAGCTTGGCTCTGCAGCCAAAAAAAGGGGTCTCAGGAAGAATTTGTTTCTAATTCCGTTGAAACATTTCACATTAGAAATCTCTTGGATAGAAAATTGCCATGTGCATTCAGTAGATTTCAACAGCCACTTGGCTTTATGAATGATTCAGCGTAGTTTCGGTGAATGATATACGTTCCCAGGGGGCCTGAAGGATTATGTTCTTCTGGGGATTTCACCACAGATTAGAGGCAGATCTGCCTGATCACCCCTTGGCTGTGGCTAAGCCCATCTGTTCTTGCACTGGTGCCAGTGGATGACTCCTTCCCAGATGCAGAAGCCATGATTCCAGCTGGGTTTCCCCTCATTATTTAATTGGCTTTCTACTTTTCTCCAGGTAGTCTGTAAGCATCCTCCTTTAATAAGTAGAGAGTGATTCCCTCTGGCAGATGAGTCAGAACAAATTTTGTGCTGGTGCTGTGCCATTCACAAGCTTTGTTACATGGCATGCTTAGAGTTTTTTTAAAATTGTATTATCACAATCACAGGAAGCCCTGCATCTCTCAGGAGCATACTATGCTAAAGTAAAAAATATGTATTTATATACCACATTACAGAAGTAAAATATATTGCATATTATTTCATTCTTGAGAAACCTCCACACAAAATTGTGTTCATAAAAAAGACATAAACATTCCAAAAATGAGCCCTCAGAGATTTACTTTTAAGGTGCCACTCTTGAAAAAGGTGCAAAAGGCATTAATTACACCCAACAGAACAGCACCCTGCTTTGCATGTTACTGCCAATAGGGAATGTGGCAGATATCTTTTGCCCTGATTCTGTGCAATTTATGCTTTCATTGATTTTGTTCCCTGCCCTTATCTATCTTCAATGGTACAATAAGACATTGTATGGAAAATCTTCTCCTTCAAAGATCATTATGTCACCTCCTTCTGGTCACTTTTCACTGTGCAGGCCTTGCTACAGAATTACGTACAATCCAATGGGTAGCCCTCTCCACATACACAGATAAATTTACATTTCCCCTCGTTCTAGAAATCTCTCATTTTGGATGATTTATCAACTCAGGATCTCAAAGTTAATATTTTTAAGCTGTCTTAAGGAGCAATGAAATCCAGTGGACAGTGGAGCAGGAAGTCTATGAAGAGTGAGCACCTCTTATGGGCAGTTTTCTCCACCTATAGGATACTCCTCTTACCAGTGCGGACCCTGTCAGCCAGAAGAATGTTAGAAGCTCTTACATTCCTACTCAAATTGAGAGATTCTTTAAACTGGTGGAAATCCAGTAGTATAGCAGAACTTCTAACTTAAAAAAAAAAACTACTCATAAATTAATGTCTACCCTCTCTTCTCACAGATGTTGAATAAGTTCTGTGTTTTATAACAGCAGTTCAAATGTGCATGTTCCCCTTTTATCTACCCAAAAAACCTTCCTTTAATGATTTTGCTTTCTTAGATGTATGATAATTGCAAACATAATATTACAAATGATTTAAAACATAAATAATGCTTAATTAATTTGTGAAAATGATTTTTCACAGCAGTAATTTTAGCAGAAATGTTATACATTTTTTCCCACCAGAAAGTTCAGCATCATTGTTTATTTGTCTTTATGTGTGTGTGGGTGTCCACATGTATTTAGTTCATTTTTTAATTTTATTTACTCTACAAGCAGTGATTTTACTCATACTTTTATTCTCCACTAAGGAGAATTTGGTGTTTCTTAAACAACAATCTAAGAGCACAGCCAGAATTTCACATGCAAATATAACATCAAGAATTTATTTTTCTTTGTGTTTATGAATGTCAAATTGGATGAGAAATATGTCAAGCAGCTGAAAGACAATGAACTTTGCTTCAGAGTTCATTAGACATTCCAAAACATTTGGAATGAAATTACTAAAACCCAGTTAGTGAATTTCCAATGGCAGTATTTTCACTCTTTCCATTTGCTTACCTAGCAGAGAAAAGAAGGGGAACAAGTGAGAGTGATGAGGCCAGAATAGAAAATGTCACTGAACACCTCAGAGCTGCAGGGATTTTTTTTGTGTGTGTGTGTAAATTGATGATTGTTAGAGCACATACAGATCTGCTGGCCATAGTGCTAAACACAGAGGAAGTTATGGGGTTTAAGTATTCTTCATAATTCACACACATGAAGTGGAAGGACCCTGTTTTTAGCATATGATTTTCAGCAACTGAAACTGAGTTAACTGTGTTAGATATAAGTGGGTAAAAGAATATGCTAAATACCTAACCAAGGCTTTTTTTTTGGACCAGAGAACTAGAAGGCTTTGAAAAGAGAAAGGCTTTGGTTATAATGAAGCATTTTCCCTAGCCAGAAATTGCAAGACAAACAGATTGTAATGAACTGGGTTTCATTAGCCACAGGCTTTGCATGTTTCAACCTACATTACCCTTTGTATGGGTGTGTATTGTATAAAAGTATTACTTATATATAAAGCATATATTTTATATATATATATAAAGTTTCTGTTCAAACTAGTTTTAATGGTCTTAAACTATGGTCTTCAAGATTGCTTGCACATTTGGTGCAGAGGAGCTGCATGGAATCATCTAGACTGGATGGGTGCAGAATGGTGCAGAGAAGAAACAGGTGGGCAACCAGCAAAGCAGCAGCAAGACAAACTTTCTAGACCTGTTCTCACCTTTTTCCTTGGAGGCCAGGTAGGTTAATGGAGAGTGTGCAAAATGAGAGAGAACTTCACCTTAGCCTTTGCACATCCACGCAGAGGCTGATAATGCTCTAGACTTGTTAATGATTTCATTTTTCTCCTTTGACTTGGTATACCAGAGTCAGTCTTAGTGAGAAGGAAGAAAAGTATCTGCTAAGTTAAGAAGAAAAAATTTTTAAAAATCCCTAATTTCAAAGGAAAAGAAAACAACTCACTGGGAAAGTGAACTGAATGGGATGGTGATGCATAGGGAGGAAATTGTACTCTAGTAGTCTAAAGTATAGGCATCTATGACCAACCCATGGTCAATAAACTGTGCGGTTTTTATCACCTTCTGCTAAATATAGAGGGAATCTGGATGAAAATCTCATCCAAACATAATTGATTTTGGATAGCAGATATTCATAGAGATGAATCTAGGCCTTCATGATACAATAATGGGACAATATTATCAATTTACATAAGTCTTTTTGGACTCTGGATCAATTTTCAGACCTTGCTCTTGTCCACTTTTATAAAGGAAGTCTTATTTCTTTGCTGCTCAAACGTAAAAAGTAGTTCATCTTTTAGGTACAGAAATCATTAGTGAAGGAACAGTCTGTCCTTCAGTGCCCCCAGAATAACACACACGAACATGTACAAACACATACACAAACAGGATAGAAAATGACTTTCATTTTGCCCTATCCACTAATCAAAACTGAGATAGAAAAATAACACTGTGTTGACATTAAAGAGAGAGCAGAATGAGAACTATATAATTTTATGGCTGATCCATATAGTTTACTTCAGATGTAGTTCTCTCTGGTGTATTTGGGAGTTGGGGAAAAGAACAATAAATATCACACGCATTTATAAAAGGCATATTTCTTTAATATGTCTACAATTTGAGCTTCTTTCTGGAGAAACACAAAACTGGGAGTGGTAAAACTCTCAAAAAATTCAGGTGCAGGATACTGCATGCTGAATTTGTCAAGCAAAGATCAGTGTTTCTTTTAATTTCATTGTAACAACTAAGAAGTTTCCAAAATTCTGGTACAAATCAAAACCTATATTGCAAACAAGTATTTTGTAATACTATTAAATATTTGGTATAAAGTTATGGCTCTTTTGCTCCCTCAAAATTGTGAAAGGCTGTTTCCAGCTGCTTGATCAGTGGATCAGTGCAATGACTTGAAGGAGTAACCAAATTTTGGTGAAAACAGTTCAGGATTCATTAAGCAAACAGTGTTTTAGTAAGTGCAGTGGTTGTGGGCAGGGCAGAGTGCCTTTTATCATAGAACTGATCTTACAGAACGAGATCTGTACTCCACCTGACTTTTAAAATCAATTTGAAAAAGTAAGCGTGTTAAGATTATTATTACCTATAACACAGAAAAATGAAAAGAGGAAGTCTTTCTAAGCTGGAACAGAAAAATGGCATTTAACTGTACTTTCTCTGTTATTTCTAGAAATGTTTTTGCTCTTTTTTTTTTCTTTTCCAGATATTGCACCTAGAGAGAAGACAAATCCAGTAGACAACTGGTACACTTCAAAGAGGGCAATGAATTTGATTAATAACGGACATGACTTGAAGATAAAATGAAGTGATAATCTATCTGCGTCTGTGGAAACAAAATAAATCAGCCTGAAAATTTGAAGACTAAGAGCTAGAATGAAGCTTCTGGTTTACTACAGTAATCCTAAATTGGCAGTACAATACAGCAAAACCTGAAAGAGACCTCAGGTCCTTTTGACTTGATGTTGACATCCTCTGTTGAAGGCCTCCTAGATGCAACATCACTTTGCCTTTCTGGGGACAGTGAAACACAGGTTTCTTTCTGTTCTCCCTTCAGTGTGCATCACAGCTTTGATTTTTGGTCCTCTGGAGTTATTTACACACACATTTGGGAGGATGCTGCACATCTGCTTGTGGATATAGCAAACTGCACTGCAAAGATACGAAGTATCATGGAATAAATGCCATAAACCTTTCTTTCTACAATTTTTTGACCTCATTTAGCAGTACTGTTAGTCACTTTTCTTATTTTAAAAGACTGAATGTGCATAATTTTTCTACTAATTGCCCAGCCCTGAACTTCAGTTACTTACTCTGTGCCTATTGAATAAAGAAAATAAGGAGCAAACCATACAAAAACTACTGAGTTGATTATGCCAGTGACTGGAGCAGATGTCATGGCTCAGACAAATATTTTTAGTCATAGACACAAAGAATTTAGCAATTATTGCATAGAAACATAATGATTAGCCTTCAAGAAGAATGGAAAAATAAAGGGCAGTAAATTCAGTGAATGCATTTAGGCACTGTTATGAAGTTTTTTTAGATGTAAGGAAAAAATGTGAAGTATTACGTTTAGGGTGTTGGAAAACAATGGCATGACACCAGGGAGATTGTCTTTTTTTAGATTATCTTTTTAATCTTAATCTTATCACTTCCATTCTTAACTAATTTGAATATAACATTCTTTTCTGAGTGATCAGAAGTGTCTTGGCTCTTTTATTCTTTCCTTATTAGAATGAAGGTTGGTTTTCTGAAAAACCATGTCTTGTCAAGTAATCTCATTTTTCTTTCCTTGATTTTTAGCTAGAAAAATGAATAAAAATCTCAAGACACATTTCAGTGAGAGTATATGTTCCCATCTAAGAAATATGAACTGTAATTTGGCTATGATTGTTTCAATGAAAAATTGCTTTTTTTCTGGCTGTAATACAGATATTGGCAATAAATTTACTTCACTATTAGCATAAAAATATAATGAATCATACTGAAGATCCTTCAGAAATCCTTTTAAATATAATTTTTATACATACAGTCTCCTGTATCATTAATCAGTATCAGAGTCTTGTGTCTTAATATGCTGATCTCATGTTAGTGTTGAGCCCAGCTAGCTCCCGCAGGGTAAAATCCTGGCACTGTTCATCTTCCATTGTACCACCTGAGCTGTAGAGAGTGAGTGAGTCTGCTGCCTCAGTTTCCCTCATGATTCCTTTGGATCACTACAGGGTTGTGGCTGGAGCTGGACATTGGTTTTTTGAAGACCTCTTTCTGTGTTTTTTTTTGTTTCTGCTTTTTTTTTCTTTTTTTCCTAAAGTGTATTTTGTGAAAGAAATGATTTATCCTAGCATTTCATCTGTCATTAAACCATAATTTGTTTCTCTTTTTATATGAGGCAGAATGAATGCACCTGGAGATGTAAAAATAGGCTGGATTTCAGTCTTTACGTCCCTTGCAGAAAACATGAGGAATTTTGATTAAGGTTGGAGAAAATTCACAGTTAAAAAGATATCTCCCAATCTAAAATTGCCTTAAAAGACAGTAAAAGTTACATGTAAAGTTCTCAAATATTTTATCTTAGCTGAAAAAGCTGCCTCTAAAAGAGGTGCCCTTTATTTGGGAAATCCCCTTTTTTAATCTCACGGAATCACAGAATCACAGAATCGTAGGGGTTGGAAGGGACCTCCAGAGATCATCGAGTCCACCCCCCTGCCTAAGCAGGTTCCCTACACCAGGCCGCACAGGTGGGCGTCCAGGCGGGTCTTGAATATCTCCAGAGAAGGAGACTCCACAACCCCCCTGGGCAGCCTGTTCCAGTGCTCCGTCACCCTCACCGTAAAGAAGTTCTTGCGCACATTTTTTGCGGAATTTCCTATGCTCCAGTTTCTGGCTGTTTCCCCTTGTCCTGTCTCCACACACCGCNTTTTGTACAAATTAATTTTATTCATTTAATTTTGAAAATCAAAAAGATTAATAGAGCAGGTTACTTACAGGAGGCGGTTCCCCCTTCAGTCACAAACTGATTGAGGTTATCTGACTGGTTTCAAGTGAGGGACACAGGAAAATGTGTGATGAACTTAACAGGTATGTAATGTCCCACACAACAGCTTCCTTGTGGCTTGTAATCCTCTCATTTGCAGAGAAAAGCAGCTGTTACATTTGCATTAAATGGAGTGTACCTGCCACATAACAAGGTATAAAATCCAGGACTATTATATTTAAACATAAGGATCACTACTGTGTTTCAAGGGTGTGCAACATATTATTTTTCCTATATGATTACACATCAGCAATTCTGATGTGAGAAGGACAAACTTAAAATCCTTGTCCTCATTTCCCAGAATTGAAAGAGGAATTAAGCAGCATTTAAAACTTGTCTCTTCAAACCATGCCTGCACAGTTTACTCCTTTTGGTTTAGAAATTTCAAGGACACTGAAGTAACTTTAAGTAGTACGTACTTTAGGTAACCAAAAGTCTGACGAACAGCTACTTCTTTACTTCCTACTTATAAAGTCTGGCAAGTGTGACAAAGGGAAAAGATGAAATTTTCACTTCTTTAGGGTAAGAATTGAGGTCATTGAGATAGAAATTGTTTTGCACTGTTAAAAATACACACATATATACATTTATGAATAAACATTCCTTTAAAAGAAAAGATGGAAAAAGAATCCCATTACCTTAAAACATATGGACAGAGATGTGATGCGTTAACTTGTAAGGACAAAGTAGGAACAAAGGGCCTTGAGCTGGTTGTCTGTGTTTACTGTATAGAAAGAGACATTAACTTGGTAATTAATTAGTATCCTCAGCAGATTTCTTCATAAAACTAAAGATGTGAATCTATTAATTCACAGAATCACAGAATCATAAAATCATTCAAGTTAGAAAAGACCTCTAAGACCACCTAGTCCAGCCCACCACCACTATGTCCACTAATCATGTTCCTTAGTACACATCTACAAGTTTCTTGATCATTTCCAGTGACAGTGATACCACTACCTCCCTGGGCAGCCTGTTCTAGCACCTGACCACTCTTTTGGAGAATAAATCAGTTCTAGAATCCAACCTGAACCTCTCCTGCTGCAACTTGAGGACATTCCCTCTAGTCCTGTTGCTAGTTACATGGGAGAAGAGACCAACACCCACCTCACCACAACCTCCTTTCAGGCAGTTGTAGAGAGCAATAAGGTCTCCCCTGAGCCTCCTCTTCTCCAGACTGAAAAATCTCAGTCCCCTCCCATAAGACTTGTGTTCCAGAGCCCTCACAGCTTTGTTGCCCTTCTCTGGACACACTTCAGGGCTTTGTATATAATATGCAAAATTTAAAAAGGGAAATGTTAGTTTTATATTAACTAAAGCTTAAAAATCCACATGCTAGTCACCTGAATGGTCTCCTGTTATTCATTTTCAAAGCTTATTTTATTCCTCAATATGGTTTCACTATCACTTTCCAGTTTATGTGCTTTCACATCTGAGCCCATATCAGAAGCAGAAAAGAATAGCAACCCTAGGGACTGAGAGCCCAGAGCTATGAGTGTTGCAGCAGTCACTGGGCTAGAATTAAAATTGGAAAAAAAATTATTCATCAGTTACTCTTTATCCATATCCTTAAAATGCTGAAGTCTACCACCTTGCTTATCTCAAACACAGCAAGGTCTATTNTCAATTCCAGGCAGGCTTTAGCCTTCCTCGTTGCATCCCTGCAGGCCCTGACAACATTTCTATATTCTTCCCAAGTGGTCAGACCCTTTTTCCACCTTTCCTGGACGTCCTTCTTCCCTTTGAGTTTGCGCATGAGCTCATTGCTCATCCACACAGGTCTCTTGCCACCCTTTCCCGATTTCTTGCTCACGGGGATGTACCGATCCTGAGCTTGGAAGAAGAGCTGTTTAAATGCCGACCAGCTCTCACAAGCCCCCTTACCTTCTAACACCCTAGCCCACGGGATAGCTCCAAGTAGGTCCCGGCAGAGATCAAAGTTGGCTCTCCTAAAGTCCAGGGTAGCAATCCTACTTTTTGCTTTACTTCTTCCACTCAAGATCTTGAACTCCACCATCTCATGGTCACTACAACCCAAGCTGCCCCCGACCTTTACTTCCTTAACAAGTCCTTCCTTATTAGTGAGAATAAGGTCCAGTAACACCACTCCCCTCGTCGGTTCCTCCACCGTCTGCATCAGCAAGTTGTCTTCAACACATTGCGGGAACCGTCTGGACTGCGCGTGCCTGGCCATGTTGCTTGTCCAGGAAATACCTGGATAACTGAAGTCCCCCACAAGCACCAGCACCTGGGATCGTGATGCTACTTCCAGTTGCTTATGGAAGACCTCATCAACCTCCTCCTCCTGATCAGGGGGCCTGTAGTACACACCCACAACAGTGTCACCCATACCAGCCTGCCCCTTGATTCTCACCCACAAGCTCTCCACCGCTACATCACTCTCCCCCGGGTGGAGTTCAATACATTCTAGCTGCTCTCTCACATAAAGAGCAACTCCACCACCCCACCTCGTCAGCCGATCTTTCCTAAAAAGCACATAGCCCTCCATGACAACATTCCAGTCATGCGAGCTGTCCCACCACGTCTCCATGATTGCAATGAGATCATGGCCTTGCGACTGCACGCAGATCTCCAACTCTTCCTGTTTATTTCCCATGCTGCGCGCATTAGTGTACAGACACTTTAGGGAAGCAGCATCCCCCCGTCCCTCTCCATCCCTTTGTACTCCACCCTCTTCACCCATCAAGCTCCGTTTTGAGCCTCGAACTATCTGCTCAACCTCAGTGGCCCTCCCATTGTGTCCCCCTCCCACTTCATACCTAGTTTAAAGGCCTTTCAATGAATCCCTCCAGTTCCTGGGCTAGGATCCTCTTACCCCTTGGAGACATGCTATTTCCATCTGCAGCCATCATGCCAGGTGCTGGCATGATTTGCCCCGTGGTCAAAAAAAACCAAAATTCCTATGTTTGCACCAACTTTTAAGCCATTTATTAATGAGGTGGGTTTTTTGGATCCTCACAGTATTCTTCGCCGCCACTGAAGGTATAGAAGAAAAAACCACCTGCTCACCTGCTCCTTCAACTACCCGCTCCATTCCCCTGAAGTCTTTCTTGATAGTCCTCAAGCTTTTCTCAGCAACTTTGTCAGTGCCAGCCTGAACTATCAATAAGGGGTAATAATCAGAAGGGCGAATCAGTCCAGCAAGTTTCCTAGAAATGTCCCTGACCTGTGCCCCGGGGAGGCAGCACACCTCCCTAGGGGTAGGGTCAGGCTGACATACAGGGCCTTCCGTTCCTCTCAGCAGGGAGTCACTTACGACAACCACCCTTCTGGGCGGAGGCAGTCTTGAGGCATGGGGTCAATTGCTTCACCCGAGGCGACCTCATGGGTGGACCTCCCTCCACACCCTCACTCACCTCTCCCTCGAGTTCCAGGGCCTCAAACCTATTTCGCAGAGGCACCTGGGGAGCCAAGGATGGTCAGGATGGGGGATGCCCACTTCGCCGAGCCAGTATCTGTTTCCACTCCTCCTCCTCTCTCAAATTGCCTTGCTCTGCTCAGCAGTGACAGGGTAGGGGGTCCACCACTGTCTGGTGAATATCAGCTGGATGCCTTTCGTGGAGATAGTTACAGTGCTTTTGCCACTGCCCCACCCCCCCAGTTCTTCACTAGTACTGCTAGGGGTAGGAGAGGACAGGTGGCTCACTGCAGCAGGAACACAGTCTGCCTGCCGGACACAGTCTGCCTGCAGGGCAGACTCTCCTGAGAGTATAAGAAGCATCCTGATCTTCACTCGATGAGCGTGCCATTTCTAGACTAAAAATGACTCCTTTCTTCCTGTTACCCATGTATCTGTATAATTACGTACAGGTCGGGAATCAGATACTGCTGATGTCTTACATCTATTTAGAAAGCTGTGCTGATAGTCACTCCTGACTAAGTCAAGGAGTTCTTCTGCAGAATGGCAAATATTTTTCATGTTGGCAGTAGTGCTGAATGTGGTGGTGGGGATTGAAGTGATCCTTCAGTTTTGTCCCATAACTCATTCTCAGCATTTTGGGAAACCAGCATGAGGCATCAGTCACAGTGACATTTTAGTTACTTGGAACATTTTATTCCACTCCTACATTTTCTGATTTCAGATGAATATAGCACAAAAAATATGACCTGAAAACAGCAGGGAAATTGTGACATCTTCATTCTCTCCTCTTCCCAACCCCTTCTCCCTGCCCCCAGTATAGTTATTAAATTAGGCAATGAAGGTCTTCAAAGCAATTAGAAGTCCTGAGAAGGAAGTCCATCCCTCAGCGCTCTGAAGGAAGCAGAACTTGTTAAGTTTTATCAAACTCACTAAGGGTTACACTCCAGCACGCACATGCAGAACAGATCAGTCTCGCTACCGACATTTTCACTGCACTCTGCAGGATTTATGTTTAGAAAAAAACTCAGCCAGTGTTTTGGCATGTCTAATCTTTATGGCACTGCAAGAATAAATCCTATGAAAAGCAATCAAATGCTAAATAGAAAATCCTGTGTAGGCTATCTCCCTAATAGTAAGTCTTTCTCCCCAACTCTTTCCCACTCTAAAAAGCTGTTTATCTACAGGGGCTGATCTATATCTGCCACTTGTAGCTGCACTGCACTGTGTTTTGTGTGAGTGATACGAAGAAAGCAGACCCATAGAGACATCTCCTAGACACATGCTGTTCTCCGCTTAAGTCCTCTTATGAGATCAAGGATGGCTTTCAAAGCATGTGAAAAGAAAAAGAATGTACCCCAGAAGAAAACATCCCCACCTGGACTGAAGACACACAGAAAATACACTGACACACTATGAAGACTTTGGCCAGGATGAGTCACCAAGTTGCTCTCTTCACCTGTCCCGAAGCACGTAGCTGTTGATGGATGCAGAACATGTTTTGGCTGCAAATGCCTATATCTGTGATCCTGTTTGCTTTTCTCATAACCTGTAGTTAAAGTAATTAAGCTTTTTATGTGACGCTAAGTGGCACTGTATGCTGGGCCTGTGCCTGTTGTGTTGGGAATAGGGCCCAAATGGAAACCCAAGAGAGTTTAACAGCATCTCTGTGGCTTTCTCAATGTAGTGCTGGTCACCAGCTTCAACCTGAGAGAAGCTTCGAACTCTTCCAGACTACATCTGACTGCAGCAAGTTGTCCCAGTGCATATGTACTGGTGCAGGAAGGTGCTCAAACCATACCAGAGGTGTCCTGGATTGCACTGTAGTTTGCTCTGTCTTGGTCATGCTCATGTAGAACACCAAGAGCCCTTCAGTCCTATGCCTTCCTCCCACACGGAGGTGCTCACTGCAGCTCAAACTCACAGCTGCTGGCTTGTTGTAGGCACAGGAAGAGAGGTTTATGGGGAAGGTTCCTGTTGGCTCCCAGGGAAGGGCAATGGGCCAGGGGGAAGTGTCAGGTGGCTGGACCTGGCCAGGAAGCTGCTACTTGGATCCTCATGGAAATGGGAATTTGGCAACTGAGCTATTATGTAGGTGTGAATCTGACCTGCTGGATTAACGAATGACTACATAGCATAGAGGAAATAACACCTTCTATTTAACAACTGCTAATTTTTTCCATTATTTTCCAGTAGTGAAACAAAGTGTAGGTCACTGAGTGAAGTGTTATTTTAGATCCATCATGCTTTTTCCTAAGGGTGGAAGTGGGAAGATGAAATAGATTTTCTATTTAAAACCATAGTAACTCAAAACTGCATTCCACTATCACATCTACATAGAACCACCCATTATACTTCTGCTTTCAATGTTATTTTTTCTCCTTAGCAATACTGTCATGCAAAAATATTTTCTTACAATAAATTATACAGACAAAAGGTCATTGTGGTCATTGTCATAGACAGATTGAAATAAAGTGGATAATGTACAGAGTCTGGCCATTCCTGGCAAAGTCAGATGCTCATTACAATAAAAAAAAATAATCCAGCTTTTAAATGCAAACAAGAAAGTTTAGATATGTTTTAAATTTATCACTATGTTTCCTAAATTTATAACAGTTTACTTCATATGAGAAGCACTGTAAGCCTCTGGCAACACTCAAACAGAGTCTCGGTAAGATTGATTGCTGCTTCTGGATTCCCAAAGCATAAAATGAAAAATGATGTGATTTATTCCCTTCCAGGTAGAAATCACCTTTCCCCATTATCTTTGACTCAGTCATGTTTAGGCTAACTTTCTGATCAGCTCAAGCAAGATGTGGACACTGACAAGTCTTCCCATGGCTGCATGGCATTGAAATACTAATAACTAATTAGACAGCTTGTCCCTGGTAGCAAGAGATTCCTATTTGCTTTAAAGCCATGGTGCTGATAGTGAAGTTAGCAGTGTTTGCATAGATATCAGAGAAAAACACAGAGGGAAATGAAGTTGAAATTTACATCTCAGTACAAATTCTTTATATAAATTTAGCTGGGCTGAGATTGTCTGCTCACAAGAAACTGAGTGCTGGGAATAGCAGGACTGTTGTTATAGGCAGAATTGAAACACATTGGCAGAATCTGTGGGAAAGTTTGTCCGTTTTAGTCCTTGTTCTAGAGGATGGTGAAACATTCCTTGAGTAGATAGCATGCTGGCCCAGGGCCTGACAAAAATAACTGAAAAACTCCTTTTTTTTTTTTTTTTTTTTTTTTTT